>QEPC01011631.1:1694357-1724992 GCA_003113815.1 Sphenodon punctatus
TTCCCCTCCCCAGCTGCCGGGGCTTGCTTGACTCCCCCCCTCCCTTTTAGAAAAGGAATTGCCTTACCAGTGATAGCAGCAGTAGCTGCTCCGTCCAGCGCGCTCGTACTTCCTGGCCCCTCCCGACGAGGTCTCTCAGGGCGACGCAGCCGGATGATGTCATCCGGCTGCGTCGCCCTGAGAGGCCCCGTCGGGAGGGGCCAGGAAGCACGAGCGCGCTGGACGGAGCAGCTGTTGCTGCCATCACTGGTAAGTTAATTATCTAAACGGGGGGGGGGAGGCAAGCCCTGGCAACTGGGGAGGCTGGGGAGGGGAAGCCCCGAGGGTTTGTTCATTCCCCTTCCCCCGTAGAATCTCCTGCCCCACGTCCCCGCAGCGCAGGCTAGAAATTCTGCGCTGGGGTAAACGGGGCAGGAGATTCCGCGGGGGGAGGGGAATTCCGCGGGAAATCTGTGAATCGCAGACCCGCGTTTGGCTCGGGGCCCTGTTTATATGTAACTGTAATTATTTATTTATTTACATTTATTGGCCACCCCCTCATGCCTATGGCATATCGGGGTGGCTCACAACTAAAACAATAATAAAATACATAAAACCACAATATAAATAATTTTAAACTAACCCTCCCCCCCTGCAAACATTCCCCCTCCCTCCCCTCGCCTCCGAAGGCCTGGGCGAACAGCCAGGTCTTACAGGCTCGACGAAAAGCCATCAGACCCAGGGCCAGGCGAGCTTCCTCCGGGAGGGAGTTCCAAAGCCGCAGCCTGGCCACCAAGAACGCCCTCTCCATCGTGGCCCCCCGTTTAACACAGGGGACCTCCAGGAAGGCGCCTCCGGCAGACCACAGGGGCCGCCCTGGGGCGTGGAAGGCGAGGCAGTCCCCAAGGTATGAGGGGCCCAGACCGTATAGGGCTTTATAAACCAACACCAATACCTTGAATCTGACTCGGCACGCTATAGGCAGCCAGTGCAGAACGCGGAGCACAGGTGTAATAAGCTCCCGTCCCCTGCCGAAGGGACGCGTTTACCACCCTCGCCAGAACTGACCCCAATGTCTCCCTGGAAGCTTTTACCAACCAGGATGGGCACGGATCTAATTCACAACTTGTGGCTCGAACAGACCCCAAGACATCCACCGCATCGGCCGGCATCACTTCCTGAAACTCCTCCCAGAAATATCGACCAGACGGTGACTCCATAACCTCATGCTCCTCTCCTACTGCATCCAACCCGGTGTCGAAGTTACTCTGGATCTGAGCGATCTTGTCTGCAAAGTAGGTGGCAAACTCCTCACAGTGGACCTGGGACAAGTCCCCGTCCAGGCGGAGGGAGGCTGGACTGACCAGCCCCCACACCACCCAGAACAGCTCTGCTGGACGCGACTTTGCAGACGCTATGAGGGCAGCAAAGAATTCTTTCTTTGCTGTCCTCACCGCCTCAACATAGGACCATAAATGGGTCCTATGGAGAAGTCGATCAGATTCAGAGCAAGTGTGACGCCAGCATCGTTCTAGTCTCCTGCCTACCCGCTTCATACACCGCAGCCCCTCAGTAAACCAAGGGGCCCTGCGGCAACCAGACGGGGGCAGGGGACGTCTCGGAGCCACCCTATCGATGGCCGCCCCCAGCAAGATGTTCCAATGCTGTACCAGCACATCAACAGAGTGGTCGTCAGGGTCCAGGAATAACTCCCTCAGAGCCTCCTGGAACCGCTGCGGTTCCATCAGCCTCTGCGGGCAGACCAACCTAACTGGTCCATTCCCCTTCTGGAGGGGGTGCACTAGGAGGCTGGTCTGCAGGAGATAATGGTCCGTCCATGACAAGGGCACAGATCTCACATCCCCCACTAACGGACCACCCGCCTCAAGACCAGAACAGAAGACCAGGTCAAGGATATGCCCCCCCACATGAGTTGGGCAGTTCCATTTGGGACAAGTCCATGGTTGCCATGAACTACCGCTCCGCTCCCACAAAGCCGGCATCAACATGAGTATTGAAGTCCTCAAGGACCACCGTCCTGGGGGATTCCAGCACTACCTCCGAGGCCAGTTCTGCTAGAGCAGAAAGGGATGCCGCCGGACAAGAAGGGGCCCGGTATACCAGCAGCATCCCAAGCTTGTCCCCAGCCAAATCAAACACCACATGGAGGGCCTCCACACCTGGAATCTCTTGTACTGGGTATCTCCTAACTGGTCAGTCCTCCCTAAAAATAATAGCTACCCCTCCCCGCCCTCAGTCCCTTTATGAGGCTGGTGCTGCACAGCATACCCGGCCGGCATGAGGTCCGCCAGAACTGGTCCAGCCCCCTCGTCCAGCCAGGTCTCTGTAATGCACGCAAGGTCTGTTGCCCGATCCAGAATGAGATCCCGGATAACTGGGGCCTTGTTCACTACAGACCTTGCGTTCAGCAGCATCAGCCCCCTCACAGGTGGACCCTGGACCCTGATCCATCCTCATCCTTGGCGGGCGGGGGGCGGGGGGGAGCGTCAGACCATCTACCTCTATTAACACTGCCTCATAATGAAATGAAATGCTTATATTAATGTCTAGGGAGCTGTTAACCCTTCCTTGGTTTAAAGAAAGTAGACCCGTGCTGTCTATAGACTAGCCCACTGCAGAATTGGAGAAGCATATTTTGCTGTGGCACTTTCTGTACAACTGCTGAGCCAGAAGCAAGCAGAATTGGTTCACCTCATGTTTGTTCTGCATGTGTAGACAAATCCTAAGTGTTGGGGGAGACAGAGAGAGATGCTGCTGGCTACATGCTATCTTCTGCAAATGCTGGTTGTCCTGTTTGTCGATGGTGAGAATGGTCCTAGTGACAATCATGGTGTTTGTTTTTAACAGAAAGGCAGCATTTAGCAAAAGATAGTGGGTTTGATAAATGCCCAACACCCACTTTCCCTCAACCTTCTTCAGGAAATTGGTGCTGCCAGATGCTTAGTACCCACAGGATCCTCCCAAGTCAGTGAGGATGCCAGCTACTCGTATCAGAATGCCTGTTCTAAGGCACCCTTGGGACTCTGGAGGAGGTGGCCAGCCCTCAGCACAATGCTCTGATTTGAGCCCTTCTCCTATTTATTAAGCCCTGATTCAGCATCCTACCAGTCAAATGGGGGCTCCCACCACTTGACCCTGATTGGCTCCTGACTGCATAAAAACTACCTAAAAGGAAGAGGAAGCCAGGTAGAGCAAAGCCTAGGTCTGTCTTTGTTATGCCTCAGTCTTGCTGCCTGATCCTTATGCCTGCCTGCCTGTTCAATTCCTTCTGCTCCCTTGTCTCCAGCCCGCATTTCTCCCCCCATTGGACTGATTCTTCGACTTCAACCCCTGGCCCATTTATAGACACTGCCCATTGGCTTGTAGACTCAGGACTCCGCTTGGCTTGATTTTCCAGTTTGACCTTTTGTCTTAGACTCAAACAACTCAGCTCAGATCTGATCCTGATCTGCTTGACCTGACCTGCCTGGACCTGATTTTGACTCTTGCTAGGTGCTGATCATGCTGTGACTCATGCCTGGTTTTGATTTTGCCATCACTCTGCCTGAGTCTGAACCTGATGCCTGAAGGCTCAACACCTAGAAAATCCAACCCAGCAGCCATATCGATGGATTTGAGAAGATTGGAGGAGTCCCACTGCTGGAATTGAAGGCTAATGCAATCAGACTGGTTGGGTCCTATCAGGCTTGGGCCATATTGTAGGTCTCTAATCATAATCTGTTCTAAGAATGCAACATGGAAAAATAGTAGCAGTTATACCATTGCAAGGACTGTCCAACAGGGTAGCATGTTCAGAAACTGGAGCTCTCCCTTCAGCCCCATCTCTAACGAAACAAAAAACCCAACCAATGCAAACCCA
The DNA here is from genome assembly GCA_003113815.1 of Sphenodon punctatus. Lineage (NCBI taxonomy): Eukaryota > Metazoa > Chordata > Lepidosauria > Sphenodontia > Sphenodontidae > Sphenodon > Sphenodon punctatus. The sequence goes on from QEPC01011631.1 coordinate 1,698,217, forward strand.
GCTGCCAGGAAATTTGCTGCTGTTCTATATGGGTTGCAAATATCCAGCTTTATTCCTCTCCACACAGCTGTCATTTACAATTCCTGGTGCTGAATCTTTCCTTGCTTCAGAAGAGAACTTATTTAGTTTATTTTGTTAACAAGCAGAACAATGGCAGCCCTAAAAATAAGAAGAATAAAGCGAATTAGTGCAGCTGAGAAGTTATGGGTACAGACTGCAGAAGACTGAAATGTTGGTCTTCAGTGTATGTTTCTTTAATTCAGGAGTGGGGAACGTCTGGCCCGTGATCCTCTTGCAACCCATAGCCGGACTCCAAATAACCCCCAGAGGTTCACCATTGCCCTGACTCTGTAGGGCTTAGCTGCCATGCTCCACAGCATGCTAGGGACGCAGTGGACAACTGCAGAGTGCTTCACAGCCAGCGGCCACCTCTCTTATGTAAGTGGCCATGCCCTGTGCATAGGCAACGTGACACCCTACGTAGGCAGCCATGTCCCCTACATAGGGGGCCACATTACTTACATAAGGGGTCATATTACCCTTTCCTCCCCCGCCTCCACTCTACAGGACACTCCAGCCTTTGGGACTCTACAGGAGTGGGGATTCAGCCCCTGGGAAGGGAAGGTTCCCCACCCCTGTTTTACTGGGACACTTCCCTCCCCACCACCACCTCACATAACCTGGTTAAGGTACTGGGCTAAGGATCAAAAATGCAGAGGTTTGCACACGCTTCCAAGCTGTGACCCCACTGAAAGACAAAAGAAATCCCTGACACTCTGAATTCTGGAAATTTGCATGTCCAATTATGCAAGATCTAATTAGGTGGCAACCCCATTGAATGTAGCAACTGCATTTGGAGTCCCTTCAATCTCTGACATAAGGAGACTGGGGCTGTAAGCAGTTGGTGGATCGCAGCCTCGAATTCTAACCCTTGACTCTGGCAATGATCCACATACATATGCACACTTGAAGCCCTGTGCATGAACTCCCCACAGAAGAGAACTCGAGTCCAGAGGCAAGGGAAAGCTACGCACCCCTTGCTTTGAGTGACAGCTCCCCCCCACGCCCTGCAGGCTCACCTGTGGGCCCTGACCCACCACATGGCCAGTAGGAGGGGGTGTGGGAGGGCATAAGCCCCCTCTTGCCTCACAAGCAGGGGCTCCATTGCCCGCCCAAGTCTGCCAGAGCTGGCTGTTCCTCCAGGGAGAGAGGAGAGCATGCCTCCCCACTTTTCTCTCCCCTGGCTCCAGCCCTACCCTTGCTCTAGGCCACAACACCACCCTGTCTTCTAAGGCCAGCTCTGAACCAGGGAGTGTGGTCCTGTGTGGAATTGCACATAGTTCTGTTAATTCTTTCCTGGCCCCTTTCCGACGTGGCCCTGCCCTTACAGAGCATCATGATGCTCCATAAAGGGATAGGATTACATCAGAAAGGGGCATTGTAGCCCCTTTGCCTTCCTCCTTCACTGATGTGACCCCGCCCACTCTGAACTCTACCAGCAGCCAGTATGGGAGGGAAAGTGGGGGATCAAGTTACTTCCCTGGTGTTCACTGCTCATCAGAAAGTAATCAGGAAGAGGCAGTTATGCTGCAGGAATCCCTCCAGATTAACAGTCCTAGAGCAGTCCTCCTCATGAGAACACACCCTGAGGGAAGGCAAGAAAGACAGAAGTCAGCACATAGTGATTACTGTACCTATTTGCTCTCCAGATTGGCTCCAATGCAATCACTCAGGATTGTGTAATGTTTGTGGCTGTAGCAATATTCAGATTGTCTGACTGGAACCAACAATACACCACATCTGCTCTACACATCTCCAGCAAGCCCTGTCGCCCTTTCATAGATAAGATAACGCCTGCAAATAACATTAACAAATCAAGTTTCTGATCATATTTCTTTCGGTAAATACAAAGGCTAGAACAAGAGAGTTGCAAAGTGAAACCCCAAACGGGCCCATAGCCATAAACCCTGGCGGCTACAGAGGGTTTTAGCAACAGAGAACCTATCTCAGATGCTTGGCTAGTGGATTTTGCTCATGTGTTCATGATCTACCTGGCCACCATTTTAGAAAGGGGCAGCCAAGAGGAAGATCACATTCATTGGTGGATCACGAAATAGTCTCCAGCAGATCACGGTGTAGGGGAGGGGGATCAGACCCTCAGAGATTACCTGCGTGGAGGAGAATGGAACCATTGCCCCAGGGAGCCTCCCTGGGGAGGAGAGGGACTAGCAGCGCACATCCAATACAGTAGGAAAGGTTGTCTCTAAAGAGGAGCACTCCTCTCCACTTCTGAGAGCAGTTGCTGAGGTACCCTAGAGCTGAGAGTCAGCGGGAAGGGTCCAGGCCTGCAGTTCATTTATTATTTATTTATTACTGTAGCACCAGCAATGTACCTGACACTGAACATTCATAGTTAGAAACAGGTCCCTGTCTCAAGGGGTTTACAATTTAGGAAAGACAAAAAAAGTGGAGACAAGGAGGGGGGGCGGGGGAACCATAGGGAGAGACAGATTTACATTCATTATTTATTATTATTATTATTATTAGCAAGCATTTATATAGCACCAGCAATGTATCTGCCACTTTACAAAGTAATTGAATAGACACAGTCCCTGCCCAAGGGCTTACAATCATGACACTGAGAAGTTGTAAATGCATGTGCTCAATTTAGCTACAGGGAAGAAGGAGAACTGACTGATAAGACAGCAGAGAGAGAATCAGTAACCAGCCTGTAGGGGCGAGGAGCTAGGCAAGCCCTAGCAGAAGAGGTAGGGATATAGTCTAATTTTTGAATGTTATATCTGGGTGAAATGTTTGGCCTTTCCTGCCAGAGTCTAGAAGGCAGTGCTGAGAACCCACAGACTGTGGGCTGCATGCAGTCCCCTATGCGTCAAACTGCAGCCTACATCAGTTAGTGAGTGGGGATGGGGTGGGGTTTAAAGCTGCAGCCAGAGCTGCTGCATGAGAGGTTACAGACCACAATCAGACATGGCGGAGATTAGCTACTACTGCTGCTACTGAGCCAAAGAGCATGGCTGGATGAACCATGTGATGAGGGTAGAGGCAATCCTGTGGTCACATGATCTCAGGGTAATGTAATCCCTTCACATTCCCCTCCTGGAGCAGTCAGAACACTGGGAGCTACTCACTCTGTGTGACCTGGGCTTGGTCTGACTAAACACAATGGCAGAGCAGAGAACAACATTCCTATGGGCATTTTGGCTCGTTACCGTGATAAAGAGGTTCATGCAGCTCGTGGGAGTATTTGAGGAATGGAGCTGTGGCCCTTTGATTAGCTTAGGTGCCTGGGGGGGAAATGAGTCCATATGTAATTCTTGCCTTAGTTGGTAGGCAATGGTGTGGAAAGCTCATGAAAAGCAGCAGGACTGATGCTTTTCTCCCACCCAAAGACATGGCTATAATAGGGACAGGCAATGCAGCTGCACCTGAGCCCACATGCCTAGGGGCCTCATGCTCCCTGGTGCAGCTGATTTCTCTGCTGCTGGGAGAGAGGTAAGCATTCCGTCTTCTGCACTAGGGTCCATACCAGCCTTGCTCTGCCTCTGCTCCCTGTCTCTTCCACTCCATTCTCTGCTATGCTGCCAGCCAACGACTGCAGGATGAGAGATGTCAACCGAAGAATGCAAGCCAAGCATTTGATTTGGATTGTTACACTGATGGTGCCTCATTCAAGCTGTGGTGCCCTGAGTGATTACCAATCCTCCCTCCCCTCACTTGCCACCTCAGTTAATGAGATTTTTTTTCTTCCAATGAACACACACAGCATGGTGTGGCTTGGCAGGGCTCTGCAAGACAGGCTTGTCATGCCGGGTGTCTCCCTTGCAAAACACGGACTAAAGAATGAATAACTTCAGAAGATGAAGGATCCTTTTGGCTTTTGAGCAAAGAAGAGAATCTGATATTGGACAAGAGGGCTGATCAGCAGGAAGGGGGCAGTGTACACTCCCAACTGAAGAGGTAGCCTTTTGCAGACCCATCACACGTTACCAGTAAGGTCATTGTCATGTTTGGGTGAAGCAAGGTGACTTACGCTCTTGCTGCTGCATTGGAGCGCCTGTAAGGAACCAGGACCTGAACCAGCACGCTTGGGGACCTGAAGGTGGTAGCTGGCTCTTCAGTGCTCTTTGCCAGCCTCCGATCACAGGCTAGAGTTTCTGCTGCAAGTCCTTCCTGTGCTGGTCAGGCCACACCTCTCCTCACCACTACTCCCCACTCCCAGCTTCATGGTTGGCTGCCTGACTATATATGAGGCTGGAGGCGGGAGAACCATCTGTTTCATTTTCAACCCTTCCTGTCTGTTCCCTGGGACGTGCTCTGTCGGACCTGCTTGCCCAAACCTTCCTGTATCTGTCGGTGTTTTTAAACAAGCAGTGGGTGGGATCCATGGCAGCTGAATGGCACAGCTGCGGTGGAGCAGCCACACACGTGGAGTGAGTGAGGAGGGATTCTAACAGGTGGTTCCCAGGGTGGCCACCGTGGTCATGCAGACAGCCTCCATACACTACCACTACCACGGACAGGCCCTGCAAACAACTCATGCGGGCAGCCATTCCCCTATACCCAGCAACACCCTCCACCCCAAGCCCCAACCAACTGCTCACCCTCTCCCATGACACACAGCTGTAGACACCATGGAAACAAGAAGCCTCAGCAGTCAGTAACCCCTTCCTGCCCATAAGCTCAGGAGCCACTGCAGCCTCTGGTAGTCCCGGGCAACAATGCACATACTGGGTGGGACATGCAGAAAGTTGCTGTCCTCCATGGTGTTGGCTCTTGTGTGTCACAAGTTTTTTTTTTGTGCTTTGAGCCAATGTGGTGATGTAATCCATACACATATCCTTTAAGAGCTCCCCAGAGATCTCCAGGCAGGGCTGTGGGTAGGATCGGGGAGGTGGCCGGCCATGGACCTGTTGGCTGACGTGGGTGGGCACCCCAGTTCATACAGGCAGGGGATGCATGGCTGCCTGTCCCCATGATTTTTTTAAACTTTCCTCACACAGTGCACTCTGGATTTTTCAGCAGTGCTCAGTGTGTGGCCATGTGTGGGTACTGCATGGGTCACTGGAACGTGCATCTCCCCACACCACCTTCACAGGGGCATTTGGATGAGTGGTTGATGGGTGGCCATTCATGGATGCATCTCATTTAAAAACATACTGTGTTTTGCTCTGTGTTTTACTCTGCCCTGTGTCTCCCTGCATCTGTTCTGCTCTGTCCTGTTTGCCCTGCTTGCCAACCCATCCCCACGCCCTTGACAGCACCAGGAAAATAACCTGGAGAAATCACGGGTCAAGACAGGAAAGGATAGGTCCATAAATCTCTATTAGTCCAGTTTGTTTAGGGATGTAATCTTTGACTTTCAGAAGCAGGGAGTAAATAGCAGGAAATGGATCATTCTGCTATGGCCTGTTGTGTACGTCTCTGAGGTGAGCGAAGATGGATCAGAGACAGGATGCTAGGCTAGATGGACCCAATATGGACGCTAAGCTGGATAGACCTAGATGCTCCCAGTATGGATGCTAGGCTGGACCTGGATGGACTCAGTATAGATGCACCTGCAACTTCTTGGACGTATTCCTGCCTCCTTCTCCCCTGTAACTAAGCTAAGCACGTGCATCTGTAACTTTGCAACTGCTTGGATGTAATCCTGTCTCTCTCTCTGTTTCCCTCCCTTGTCTCTTAGATCCTCAACCCACTGGGGTAGGGACCTGTCAATAATTTTTGATTGTAAAGTGCCAGGTACATTGTTTGCAAATAAATAATTAATAATAATAAATTTGGATGGGCTTAGGCTGGTTTAACCCAGTATGGCATTTCTAATGTTTAAAGAGGTGGATGCTGAAAAATATGGGAACTGCTAGAATCTTCCCCTGCCTTTAAATTGGGCTGCTCCGCCTGAGAGCGTATATTCTCAATCATTTTACATTTTAATGTATTTACAGAAGATTAGACCACTTTACTTAAGAGTCTGAAACAAGAAATTGGCACATCTGCATCCGCCCACACTATCTGCCCCCACACCAAATCAGTGTAACTTATACTCATTTCTACTTATTTTGCACATCCATTAAATGCCAAAGCATTTCAAGTTACACTACTTTGCTATTTACACCCACTTGGAGCCATTTTCGGACCAATTTACTCCTGACATGCAACTTACACTATCATCACATCTGAATTTGAACTGAACGGTTTAATAGAAGATAGTAATAGGGTTGCCAGACATCTCTGTGTTAAGGGATGGCCCTTATTTCAGAACACCAGACTTCCATAGAACAGACACCCTCCACAGCAAAACAACACAGCTCAATAGCATCCCTTATTTTTGAAATTTATATCTGGAAACAGAGCTTCCAAAACCATGGGTTGGGACCCCAAATGGAGCCATCTCTTGCTTGGACTACCGCAACTTCCTCCTCACTGGTCTCCCTCATGCCAGTTCAATAGTCCGCTGCCAAAGTCATCCACCTTGCCTGTCGCTTTGACCACGTTCAGCCCCCCCCCCCCCCCCCCCCCCCCCCCCCCCCCCCCCCCCCCCCCCCAATCTGCCCTACTCTGGCTCCCTCTACATGAACGCATTCAGTGCAGGTTCCTGGTCTTCATCTTCAAGGCTCTTCATGGTCTTGCTCCTCCATATTTCTCCACTCATGTATCCTGCCACATTCCTGCCCACGAGCTTCGCTCCTCCTCTGCCCCCACCCTTGCCTGCTCACGACCCACTGGCTCCTCTAAACATCTTCACCCCTTCTCTCTTGCTGTCTCTCATACCTGGAACTCCCTCCCTGGATACACTCGCTCTGCTCCCTACCTCCCTCCTTTCAGATCCCTCCTGAAAACCTACCTCTTCCGGCAGGCTTCCCCAAGCTTGTCATGAGTGAAATTGTGTTCTCTTTCCCATCTCTCAGAATCTAGTTCCCTGTAACAGAGGCTGCCTCCACACGAGCTGGGGGGCGGGGTGGGGGGGACGACACACTACTTCTGGAATCAGCGATCTCATTAGAAGCAACCCTGGGAGGCCCCGCTCCGCTCGTGTGCGGGGTGTGTGTGTCTGGTTTCTAGTGTGATTTTTATCACAGATGCAGGCCTCAAAATCCAGCCCTGCATCGCGTGATGAAAATCACGCTAGAAACTGGCAAAGCCTCCCTGCACATGAACGGGTCCTCTCGAGATCACTCCTAATGCGATTGCTGATCCCAGAAGTAGCCCTGACCCTTTCCTGCCCACCGTGCTCATGTGGAAACAGTTTAAGTGAAGTACATGCACCTTCAGCTTCTCAACCTTATGAATGTACTCTTGTCTCTCCCAACGTTCGCCTCTTCCTTGTCTCCCCCTCCCTTGTCTCTTAGATTGTAAGCTGGGGCTAGCGACCTGTCTATAACTATTGATTGTAAAATGTCAGGTACACAGCTGGTGCTATATAAATTAATAAATAATAACAATAATTAATAAATCACTTGCTGATGGGTTTGCAATCCTAACTGATAGTTGCTATATTGTGCACATTTTTGTTGCTGTCTGCAAGTTGCAGGATTATATTTAGGTCTGAAAATGGGGCCATGCAAACGAAACATTTTGGAACCTGCATGATGCAAGTTACAACTTGCAACATGATGTAAAAGCACACGGCAGCTGATCTTTATCTCTCTTCAGAAGAAGGACTGAAGCATATACAAGTTTCCAAATTTGCAAATGCCGTTTAGATATTTGGGGTTTTTTTTAAAATGAATATTGGTATTTGTATTATGCACACTGCAAAATTCATCTATTGATATTCATTTTGCATAAATGAATGCCAATTGGTCACGTTCGATGAATACGCTGTTTCAGCTCTGATCTATTTAGTTGGGTTCTCCTTAGGCACAAAGATTCCAGAGGTATAAATGAAATAGACCTTTATTAAAGAACCAGCACTATTATAACGTGGGGAGCAACCCTGAGAAGGCCTGCTAGCGGGGGCCCTCTCCTTCAGTTCTGGCTCCATCCCCTGGTGCAACCTCTCACCTTAGGGAAGGAGATAAGGGTGGGACACTGGGGAGAATACCGGATTTACCGGTATCGGATCTCCCTGATACCAGATTTACTGGTATTGGCATACCGGATTTTTAACATTGGCCGCGTTACTGGATTGTTTACATTGCGGCTATTATTGCGGCTATTGACTTCAATGGCCGCAATGTAAAAAATCCGGTAAAGCGGCCAATGTTAAAAATCCAGTATGCCGGATTTATCGGATTAAGCCGGTACACCCAAACACTGGCAATATCAGTTCTCGGGAGAACCGGAATTCCCACCCCTAGAAGGAGATGCTGACTCCCCAGCCCTTAAAGTTACAGTAACATACCTTAAGCTACAACTATAATCCTTACATCTCCCTTTTTCTCACATGAAATTATCAATCAACTTTTATGTTTTACATTAATAACAATGTTCTATGAGTCTATCAGGTGCCTTTCGGATTCTGCTGGATCTTTGAGGTTTCTCTGCTGGTCAGATATGTTCTCTATCTGCCTGTTGGTTGGGCTTCTCTGTTGTTGTCTCTCACTGGTTTTCTGGCTGTGTTGCTCCTTCTATTTCCTCTTTACCCACCTCATCTTTTGGGACCTGCCAAAAGCATCACCCGTTGTGTCTGAAAGTCTGTCCATCAGCGGATTGTCCTTTATATGATCTGGGAGCAACTGTCCCCTTAACAACAGCCCTCTGAGACAATCTTCTACCATTGTGAACACATACCACGTCTTTGGGTCTCAGGGGTGGCAATGCACTAAACCCTGTCATAAGAGTGCTTTTGTTTTGCATTCTTTGGGCCTGATCCAATGACCCGTGTGTACACCACACAACCCAATACACATTCATTGGGAATGTATTGTGCTGTGTGGAGGGGGTTTGGGATTGTGGCCAGCATTCGTAATTTTGGACTGCTGGTGTTTTTCAATCCTCCAACCATGGGAGTTTGGTCCTAATTTTTCTATTGAACAGGAGTTCTGCCCGGGTCTTGACATTCCCCATTGGAGTAGCACGATAGTATAACACTGACTACTCCAGAGTAGTCCCATTGAAGCTCCATGGGCTCCAATGGGGCTATATACTTCTTCCTGATTTTCTTAGGGTACCCCTTCTCCCCTGTAACTAGGCTAAGCACGTGCTTCTGCAACTTCACAGATATATTCCTGTATCTTCTGTTTCCCTCTCCTTTGTCTCCCCTCCCTTGTCTCTTCTGTTAGATTGTAAACCCACTGAAGCAGGGACCTGTCTATAATTGATTACTGTAAAGTGCCAAGTTCATTGTTGGTGTAACAACAACAGAGCTAAATAGCTGGTAGATTGCAGCATTGGTTTCCCAATTAATGGTTTAGGAACCTCTGCCACATGCACTCTCTCCTCCTAACTTTTTCATCTTATTCAGCTGCAAATGGCAAAAGGCTATCAGTTCTGTCCAATGTGCTATTCCTGCCCAGGAGGAGAGCTGTAAACCATTCTATACCCATGGGCCCTTTCCCCAACAATGCAAACATTTCTAATTGTTGAAACACATAGTCTGGAGGTAGAGATGACTGGCTTATTACAGCCGTATTTGCAAGGGGTTAGAATAAATCCTTGTCTCATTTCTGCTCAAATTTAGTCACGGGTAGAAAACATCCGCCTTAGTGGAAAACATCCCGACTCACTAACACTTTGCAGTGCTAAGAGTAAATGCTTGTGGCAGAACTGCAGAAATGCTGACCCAAGGTTTTCCTGCCATAATTTATCCATTTTCCTTTTGTAATATTTATCATCTCCAGGCACCGTTTGACCATCTAATTTACAATCTATTACCTGAAAGGAAAAGCTGCTTTAGGGTAACGAGGAACATTAATCATCTCTTTAAATGCTACATTCTTTTCTGCAGAATAACCTTAGTGTCTTTCCTTTGTTTACATTTTCATGTCTTTAAAATTCAGTGAAGCTGTATCCCTGCTTTAAGTTTTTAAAACCCACTTATAGGTCATATGTAAAATTTAGAGCATCATATATTATTTATTATTATTATTATTATTAATAATAATAATAATAATAATAATAACAATAATAATAAATAACAATAAATGAATTAATAAATAATAATTAAAAAATAAAAAATTATTATGATTTTATTTATATAGTGCCAGCAATGTACCTGGCACTGTACAATCAATTATAGATAGGTCCCTACCCCAGAGGGCTTACAATCTATGAGAGACAAGGGAGAGGTGAACATCGGGAAAGACAAGGATACATCTATGAGGTTGAGAAGTTGCAGGTGCACGTGCTTAGTTTAGTTACAGGGAACGAACTAGGTTAGTAACTTAGTTACGGGGAAGAAATTCTGAATGAGGAGGGGAAGAGGACACAATTTCACTCATGATGAGCTACAGAAAGCCTGACCAAAGAGAGAGATTTTCAGGAGGGATTTGAAAATTGGGAGGGAGGGAGAAGAACAAATGTATCCAGGGAGGGAGTTCCAGGAATGGGGGACAGCAAGAGAGGAGGGGCAAAGATGTTAAGAGGAGCAAGGGATAGCGATCAGGCGAGAGTAGGGGCAAGAGGAGGAGCAAAGCTCCCAGGCAGGAGTGTCGCGGGATACAAGGATGGAGAGAAATGGGAGAGCAAGGTCATGAAGAGCCTTGAACATGAAGACCAGGAGCTTGTGGTGAATGCATTCACATAGAGAGAGTCAGTGTCCAGAGGAGAGGAGGGGCTGAACATCGTCAAAGCAACAGGCAAGGTGGATGACTTTGGCAGCAGAGCGTTGAATGGAGATGAGGAGGGTGAGTTCAGAGCAGGGGAGAACAGTAAGGAGGAAGTTACAGTAATCAAGGCGAGAAATGAATAAAGCATGGACTAGAATTTTTGCAGTGGAAACAGTAAGGCAGGGCCGGATTTTAGGAATATTATACAGAGCAAAGCGACAGGACTTAGCAATAGCCTGGATCTGAGGCATAAAGGAGAGGGAGGAATCAAAGATGAATCCCAGGCTACGTGCCTGAGGGACAGGCTGGATGGTGACACCCTCAGTGGAAATTGAGGGGGAAATAGGAGGGAAATGGTTTGGAGGGAAGATGAGGAGTTCAGTCTTGGCCATATTAAGTTTGAGTTGGAGGCGAGACATCCAAGCAGAGAGGTCAGAGAGACAGTCGGCAATATGAGACTGGATGGAGGGGGAGAGTGTGGGAGTGGAGAGAAACAGTTGCGTGTCATCAGCATACAGGTGACACTGGAAACCGTGAGATTCAATGAGTTTATCCAGAGAAAGAGTGTAAAGGGAAAAGAGAAGAGGGCTGAGGACAGTCTTGGGGAACTCCCACAGAGAGGGGAAGTGGTGTAGAGGAGGTACCATCAAGAGAAACATTGAAGGAGTGGTTCAAGAGATACAAAGAGAACCAGTCCAGAACAGAGTCCCGGAAACCAAAGAAGTGTAGCGAATCCAGGAGGTGGCCATGGTTGACAGTGTCAAAGGCGGCAGAGAGACTGAATAGCACAAGAATGGAGTAGAGGCCCTTAGACTTAGCTAACAGAAGGGCATTGGTGATTTTAGTGAGGGCAGTCTCAGTCAAGTGGAGAAGGCAGAAGTCCAATTGAAGGGGGTCAAGGGAGGAATTAGAAGAGAGGAAATCAGGACAGTGTGTGTAGACAGCCCACTCCAGGAGCTTGGAAGTGAAGGGTAGGAGCACTAGCATGGGGCAATAGCTGGAAGGGGGCAATAGCTAAAATGGGGCAATAGCTGGAAGGGTTGCACGAGTCAAGCGTGGCCTTCTTAAGGATAGGGGAGAAATATTGCTCCAAGGGGAGAGCTGGGAGAGAAGGGGATTAGGAGATAAAGAGGAAAGGAGGAAAAGGGAAGAGAGGTGAATGGAAGCAGAGCAGATATTTACTGCAGGTGGGCAGGATTGACGGATAGGTGCCAGCATGTTGCAGTGATGCAGTGAATGGTAAAGCAGAATGTCACAAGAACAGACAGTACATGACACAGCCCCTACTGGCTCCGAAACGGCCACAAAACGGCTAACACTCTTTTGCATTGCCCTTCGGACACCACTGAAGGGTGCCACCCAAGGAGCAACACCCTAGCTTCAAATGGCTTCAACTGACCTAGATAGGAGACAACGCATAGCAGGCTAAACGTTGGGAAGAACTTCCTAACGGTAAGAGCTGTTTGACAGTGGAACAGACGGCCAAGGGTGGCGGTGGGCTCTCCTTTGTTGGAGGCTTTCAAACAGAGGCTGCAGCCATCTGTCAAGGATGCTGTAGCTGTGGATTTCCTGCGTTGAGCAGGGGGTTGGACTAGATGACCACTGAGGTTATTTCCAATTCCAAGATGCTATTAATCTATTATTTGAATCACTGTAGCAAAGGGAGTACTCAGAAGACTCCCCCCCCCGCCCCCATTTTAAAGTAAGTTGGTTGCAATTTTCTAAACAACAAAAACAATCAACAAAATAAAAGTTGTGGGTTTTTAAAAATTCAAATGTTCTGAAAAATGTTTCGTTCTTTCAAATTTTTTAATATTCTGAATACTTTTTAATTATTATTTTTTCTGGTGTGAAGTGTTGAGCAGAACTGGTTGAAATTTTCCAAACCAAAAAACAAATAAAATAGCATTATTTTTTAAAATGTCCTTTGACCCCTGAAAGAGGGACAGTGAGATTCAACACCAAAAGAGGGACTGTCCCTCCTAAATAGGGACTGTTGGGAAATGGATAGTGCTGCCAAATGAGGTCTTTATAAATCATACGATGCAAAAAATAAAGAAGAAAGATACAAAAAGGCTGGTATTCAAGCCTAATGCACCACTTTCCTGGTTTCTTCCTAGAAGAGAACTTGAGAGCACAGGAGATGATGGAATGACAAGAAACTAAATGGAATGATAAGCAAGAGAACTTCTGTCCCGCGTAGGCATGTTGAACATTGGGAGATGTGCATAAGGGCACGAGGGGGCAGAGCTTATTCGCTGAGGGGTGGGGCTTATTGCATGAGCAGGCAGGGCTTGTCCCTCTTTGGCTGCTGGAAATGTTGGGACGTATAATTTTGCAATAAGAAAACAAGAGTTGTCATGCTGGGTCAGGCCAAAATTTCATGAAGCCCACTATCCTGTCCTAATGGCCAGTACTGGATGCTTCAGGAGAGCAGTAGAAGAACAAGGGGTAGATTGAATGATTGATCCCTATGCTCTTTACTCTAGAACTCAGAGCAGGCCTCACCACAGAGCAACCAGGGGCAACTGCCCTGGGCCCTGCTCTTTTCTCTACTTCAGGGGCCCCACGGTGCCCCCTGATTTCACGAGAGCAGGATGCAGAGCCTCACTCTCTCCCAGGGGGTCCCCAAACACAACCACCTTTATGGCCCTGCAGAGTGTACCTCTGAGGGTGTGGGGCCATGGGGGAAGGGTTGAGATCACCATCCGTTTTTTATCTTTGCCCTGGGCCCTTCAAATTCTAACACCAGCCCTGCTGGAGCTGCAACAAGGTAGTTTACTTACTGTCTGGGGTACCCGCCCAGACAAGCAGGAACATACCTGGGCAGGTATGCCTAGTTAGTAAAACGATCCCCTCCTCTGCTTACCAGGAGTTTTGGCATGGTGGTGATGCCAAAGCTGCCCGGGTGCATGTGCGTAGGTGTAGGACTAGTGGGAGGAAGGGGCATGCCTCTATACCCAGTTGACCTGGGCATGTCCACATGCCCCTGGGCACCCTGTGCATGGACTCAGTCAGCTTGCCTAGGCCTCAAGAGGTCCAAGATCATCCCAAAAGGCTTCTAGCCATCAGACAACCATTGCCTCACCATTGCCATGCCATGACCCCCTCAACCACAGATGAGCAAAATGCTACCTGACTGGGTACTGTGTGGGTACTTTGTGAACACTCTGCAGCACCTCAAACCATGAGAGGTGGATTGAGTACTACAAATTTGATGAGTTTACCCATTTATGCAATTGTCCATTCCAGCTCTACGTCACTCTCAGCTCCTGGCACCCAGAGCATCATAGGCAACTTGTTGTGGAGTGTGAGGGGGCATGTGACCCCCGGATTTTCAGACGCCCTATAGAACCCCATAGAACTCCTGTCTAGCCCCCTGTCCTGTGCCCTCCCCCACTATCGACAATTACAAGTCGCCTATGCCGAACATGATGTTGTATCCCTGACCATCTTGGCTACCAATCATTGGTGGATCTATCGAAATGAACTTACCCAATCTTTTTTTGAACTCATATCTCTTATTTGCCTCTCGAACATCCCATGCAATGGGTTCCACAGGTGAATCATGAAGCAGGTGGAAAAGGCAAATTCCTTTTTGTTGTTTTGAGTCTCCTGCCTGATAATTTCATCAAGTGTCTTCTAGTTCTTATAATACAAGAAATGGTGAATAAAAGTTCATATTACTAAACCGTGCAAGATGTGATTAATGTTGTGGACACAGCTTAAGTTCTTCTTGGATATTCATATTAATATCCATATGAATATGTTATCTAAGGGTTTGTAGACAACGCCCAGTAAGAATGTTGTTGGAGAAAGTGATGGGGAGGAGAGGCTGACTGACAGAACTGTGACTTAAAGAAAAGAGTCCTGAGGGGGAAACGTAGGAATTGAGAGCCAGTGTAGCCTCATGGATAAAGGTTTTGGACTTGAACCTGGGAGACAAGGATTCAAATCGCATCATAGCTATGAACTCACTGGGTGGCCTTGGGCAAGTCACTGGGTGTTTTCAGACAAGCGCCTCCCCACTCAGTACCCACCATGCATGTGTGAAAACCCCAATGGTTAACCAGTAAATACTGGGTGGGTACTGGGTGGATAATGCGCTTGCCTGAAAACACCCAAAATCTCTCACCCTCAGTTCCCCATCTGTAAAATGGGAAGGAGAATGGCCTATCTCACAAGCTGCTTGTGAGGGCTAGAGGATTTGTTGTGAGATCTAGAGTTTGTAAAGGACTGTAAAGCACTTTGAACACGGAAGGCACTATAGAAACGATGAATAATAACTGAAGTCTGCATTTCTATTTCTCCATTGAGAGAGGTTTCCTGTGCCATCTCATTCTCTGTTCTCTTGTCCTCATTTGTGTGATGACACCTGGAAGTTATTTAGAACCTACATGATCTTGTTCTTAAATCTTCAGACTTTTCCTTTTAATGATGCTGGATAATGACCTCAAGACAAGGAAGTAAACGACGGAGAGGAAAATGGGCCAATGCAGGCATTCGGAAGGCAACAAATCTTTTGAACTGAGATCATCCTAATCTTGGTTTTGAAGCTAGTAACCAATTACTCTAAAAAGTGGCCAAGCTCTGTGCTTATTCACGTTGGAAGCTAGCCCCTTTTCTCTAGGAGCCTGGCTGCTGCTGTGTGGGTGACATGATGGAAACCTTTTATGGCAAGATTATATTTTTGTCCCACACTTTGCCTGGAAATCTTCCCTGTTTCCTTTTCCTTTTAAGGCTCCTCGCAGAGCAATCTGCGGCTTCAGAATACACATAAGCCCACCTACGCCTGCACACACAGACACTCGTAAAGCTCAGCAATCCTGTTACAATAACCCCACGCTTAATCACCTGTAAAATTAAGTCAGTACCAAGTCTTCCATGCTTCGCCTGCTGTTGGGGATGGGAAGAGAAGAAGAATGATTGGGAGGAAAGAACAAGTTCTAATTACTCTTGGATAAATGAGGGAATTCTGGTCTTTGTGCGGAGTGCTAATACACTGTTTTTTGAGGCACTCAAGATACCACAATGATGGACATGGAATAGAATGGATGGACGGACAGACAGCGAGATATAGGTGTCAGACAGCATGTGGCAGAACTGCACTGAGTACCCACTCTGCTTGATGGCCTCGGAGGTCGATGTCTCCTGTTTGGTCACAGAGTATAATAAAGATTATGGTCAGCAGCATTGCAGGGTTCCCTCAACAATGTTGCATCCATGTGAATGTCCCATCCATGTCTTATGTAGATAGACAGCAAGATTCTCAACCTATTTCATCCTAGCGCTAGGCCATAGGGCAGGGTCACAAACTCTGGCATTTGCTTCTGTTTTTCTTTCTTTCCTCGGGAGCAACTGCCCCTGATTTAGCACAAAACCAACCCATATTTGTGTGTTCCCACAAATACGTGTTTGGAAAGACAGTCACGTGTCGAACCATATTGAAAGTACTCCTAAGTGTGTGTTTGCAAGGCCGGTCACATTTTGCAAGTAAGCGAATACATTTTCCCTGTAGTAGAACCCTGCATGGGCTAAAAATATCAGGCCAGGCCTGGCCTGGTCCTAGATGGTCTGGGCTGGGACTAACTGGAGCCCAGTCCTGATACACCTGTGCTCCCAGGGGGCACATCAGGGGGCGGGGCCTCTTGTCTAGAGGGAGGCCAACCCTGCATAAGGGCCTTGGGCTTCAAGGGATCCCAAACCAAGCTGACAGGACTCCTCAAGTCCCAAAGTGGCTTGTTTCAGTACGTAGAGCTCTACCCTGAACAAGGCATACCTGTAGATCTGCCCTTTGCTCAAGCTAATAGTTAAGGTAGCACGAGGGATCAGAATTACTGTCACATCTTTTTAGTGCATGACATCACTGTTTTCGGAAGGCAAAGGGATTGATCAAAATGGTATTATGTACTGGCTAAAGAAATTTCTGTACTGCCAACATATGCCTTGGGCTGGTGTGAAACCCCACCGCAAAATAAACTGGGGGTGGAACTAAACTAAACTAACTAACTAACTAATAATACATAACTTTATTTATAGTACACCCCCCCCCCCCCAACTGAATGGCACTTAGGCCACTTCCCAAAATACAATAAAATACAATGAAAGATACAATAAAATAGCCTAAAATCCATTTAAAACCATTACGAAGGAGGAAGGTAAAAAGGAAAGAAGAAATATACTAAGGGGAACCAGCAGCAGATCCTAAGGAATAAAAAAGAAGAATAAAAAAGTCTTCAGGCTTTTTTGAAGGTGAAGAAGAAGGAACTATAATAATAATAATAATAATAATTAATAATAATTTATTGGGCATCAGCTTTCACCATAGCCAAGAGAAGTAAAAGGAAGGAACTAAGACAAATGTCTGGAGGGAGCGAGTTCAACACTGAGGGGCCTGCCAGAGCAAAAGCCCTATTGTCTGCAGACTTAAGCTTGATGGTGGGATCTCCAAGCAATGCAGATAGCCATCAAGGTGAGTTTCCAGGCTACACTATTCAGAGCCTTGAAAACCAGCAGCAGAAACTTGAATTCAATTCTCCGCTCTACAGGAAGCCAATGCAGCAAACGCAGGGCAGGTGTAATATGACCACGGCTGCCCAAACCAGAAAGAAGCTGTGCTGCTACAATCTGAACAAGCTACCACCAGCGGCGAAGTCCTGCTGGAGGAAGCCCATGGAAGACGGAATTACTCTTGAGGTCCCTTCAGTTCTAGGATAAAAAATTATATAATGGCAGATACTGGCAAAACCCTGCAGCTGCATTTCGAACGCTTCACTACATCAGTGGGAGAAGATTGGAGAAGACCCCTGGAAAATGATCCCTGCAACTTGTAAGAAAAGTGGGCCACAATGGGTAAGATCTTATAGGGCACTTTACAACTTGTATAGAAGGGCTAAAGCTACTACTCTAACATCAGGGAATTGCAAGTCCCACATCCCACCAGCCCTAACTTGGTTTCAGGGCCTGGCTTTGAACCCATGGTCTCCAGGCTAAGTGATAATGCTTTCCCTCCTGTGCCACAGCCTGGTCTGCTTGGGTGAGAACTTTTCCCTGGCATTGTTTGTTCTCTCTCCCATATGTGGCCACGCTCACCAACTTCCTGATTTGCTCCCAGCCTTATAAGGCACACTGGGAGCTACAGGAAGTTGGTGGAGCATCTGTTGCTGTTTGCATTCTGACCCACTCTTGGGTTCCCTTCTTTCCAGCTTCAGGTCATGTTTTCCCTTATTGTTAATGTATGGTTTGTGTTCCCTTTCCCCTACTTAGTGGCCCTTCCTTCCCTTCTTTTACTGTGACCACTTCCCTTCCCCCATGGTCCCCAGCCTCCCTATTAATCCCCCTATTTCCCTTTTGGTTCTCCCCCAATTCCTCATAGTTTTAGGCCTTAGCTTAGTTCCTCTTTGTGTATTGATTTCCCTCCTCTCCCCCTATGTCCCTATAGTCTATGGGTGTCTTTAGATATAATGTCAACAGGTGTCTGAATGTGCGTTTTGACCTTGATACACTGGTTTGGCCCTGTGTTCACCATGTGGCACTGCTTAGACACACAGCCCACCTTGGGGCAAATCAGTGTTTTGCTCGCCACCCAATCTCAGCATGCAAGTGCTGCCGCCTCATTCCCCATGTTGTACCTGCTAACACGCCATGCAATATCATTAGACACAACGCTAGCCACATGTTCAGCCAAAATACACTAATTAACCTTGTGCTGCAATGGTGTTCACATCGTATGTTCAACGGGTGGCCGAATTGGTGTTGGGATTGTTATGGTGCTTACACACAACGGACAAACACATGCTTAGGGGTTTTGACACCTGATCTTTGTTATGTCTAAAGACGCCCTATGATTGCCCCTTTGGTCTGTGTCCCCACCATGACCTTGGTGATCCTGAATCAGTTATCTGGACCTGATCCTGCACAAACTCTCCCACCATGTTTCCTGGATCTCATCCTGCACCTACTCTCTCTGCCCCAGGCCCGTGGTCCCTGATAGTAAACGTCCTTACTTGCAGCTTAGCTAACAGCCTTCATGATCTGTCACTCAGCTCTTCTCAGACACTCACCCGTTTATTCTTCTGTCCATCCATCTCCTAACACTCTCCTCCATCCTCAATGCTCAGGACACCTTCTTTTCATCCACCTTCTTCATTTGTCCAAGATTCTATTCCATAACCCACAACTGACCAACAGAAATCATTCTTCTACTCTAGACTAATTCCATTTACCTTCCAAACTTTTACTAAATCAGCTATCCAACTTCTGCCTTACAAGGACTATGGGACTGATCACTTCTGCAGCATACAGTTAGGGTGGGGCAGAAATTAATTCTAAACAATATTTAGATGCTATTTTGCCATAAGTCTGCTAGAACAATAAAGCATGCTTACTGTGTAGAGAGCCTGCAAAACTAGAATATTAACATATTAAACTAGTTCAAAACACCATCACACCCACACCTCACCTTTAAGTGCTGATACTGTAGAAATAGCCAACACATAGATTTAGTTTTTTTAAAGCCCCAGTTAGTTTTATTATTTATTATTTATTTACATTTCTATGCCACCCTTTCCCAAAGGTTCAGTGGCTCACAAATCATACAAACATTAAAACGCATACAAAACCCCCTAACCCACCCCCAAAACCAACCCTCCCATAAACCCTCAATCCCATATCCCCATTTCCCATACCCAGCCCCTTTACACCAAAGCTACCCCAATCCCCTATTCCTGCCTGCCAAATGCCTTTTCAAACAAAAAATGTTTTACACCACCTTCAGAAGATGCCAAGACCCATGCTCAAATGAACCTCCAGGGGGAGGGAGTGCCATAGCAACAGGGCAGCAACCGAGAACACCTCCCTGCAAACAATTGTTGTATGAACAAGGCTAATGGATGGTACCAACAGGGAGGCGCTCCCAGAGGATCATAAGGGGCCGCAATGGTGCATGGAAGGACAGGCGGCCTTTCAGATGTTTATTTAATTTATTTATTAATTAATAAATAAATTTAATTTATTAATAAATAAATTTAATTTATTAAGCTCATACAGCTCGAGGCGGCTTACAAACATAATATAATTTAAAATATCACTAAAAATTATAAAAATAACATACATAAAATCCATAAACCAAATCAAAAGGGGGATAGCATAAAATATAAAAAACCTTACCTCCCTAACCCAAACCCCACCCACCCTCACCTATCTCCCTCACCAAAAGCCTGGCAGAACATTCAGGTCTTACACTGACGTCAAAATGAGGCAAGGTCTGGGGCCACCCGGGCCTCCGCTGGAAGGGAGTTCCACAGCCTAGGTGCAGCTACAGAGAACGCCCTCTCCATTGTAGTCCCCCGGACAACCCGGGGGACATCAAGAAGGGCGCTCCCGGCAGACCGCAGGGGTCGATCCAGGACCATCACTGAGGACAGTCCCACGTAAAGCGCGTTGCAATCGTCCAGTCTTGAGGTGATGACAGCATGGATGATGGTGGCCAGGTAGGAATCTGAGACATATGGCCGAAGCCACTGCAACAGATGTAACTGGCAAAAAGCACTCCTTGCCACAGTTGCCACCTGAAGATCCAGGTGGAGCTGGAAATCGAGGAGCACTCCCAGACTCAGAACACGGAAGACCAGTGGGGGATGAACTCCATTGATGATGGGGGTGTCACACCCACCACCCTCCCCACCAGCATCACTTCCGGCTTGTCAGGATTTAGCTTCAGTCGGCTCACGCTCATCCACTTCCCCAGAGCTGCCAGACATCAGGTAAGCACTGAGACTGCCTGGTCTGGGTTGGATGAAAAAGAGAGGTACAGCTGGGTGTTGTCAGCATACTGATGACACCGCACCCCAAACCGTCTCACAACCTTGCCCAGCTGCTGCATATACATGTTGAACAGGAGAGGTGACAGAATGAAACCTTGCAGGACTCCACTTGAGAGGTCGTGGGGAGATGAAAAACAATCCCTGAGCACCACCCACTGGGTTCTCCCGGCCAGGAAAGAGTGGAACCATTCAAGAACAGTTCCACTTACTGCGGCATAGTACTGCAATTGGGTTACCAACATCTCGTGGTTAATGGTATCAAATGCAACTGACAGATCTAATAGGGTTAACAAGGTCGACTGACCCTGGTCTAATTCCTGGTGGAGGTCGTTGACCAAAGCCACTAATGCAGCCTAGACAAAAGCCGGACTGCAAGGAATCAAGAAAGCCGATGTGGTCCAGATGCTCCTGCAGCTGCTGAGCCACAACCTGCTCAATAAAGTTCCCTAAAAAGGGAAGGTTAGAGACAGGCCAATAACCAGGGGGGATGGGGAGAAATGATGTCAAGTGATGGTTTTTTGAGCAGGGGCCGCACCACCACCTCCTTGAGGCAGTCCGGTACCCTGCCCTCCCAAAGGGAGGCATTGATCACACCTGCCAGCAATGGCCCCAACGTCTCCTGGCTGACCTTAACCAGCCAGGACAGGCATGGGTCAAGTTCACAAAACGTGGCTCTAACAGCCCCCAGAACATCCTCCACAGCAGCGGGTGTCACCCACTGAAGCAGATTCCATGAAACCAGACAACGTGGGGCCTCCATAAACTCTGGTTCACCTGTTGTCATAAGTACGGAGTCTAAGGCCGTTTTTAGACGAGCGCCGACCCGGTCAGTTCGCGGCCGGAAATGGATGTGCATCGCCCGCGCATGCGCGTATTCGGCGGCAGCGTCATGTGTAGAACGGACTGCCGGCTCTTTTGAAAAACAAGCGCGGATGCCGCTGTGCTCGTCTAAAAACGGCCTAAGTCATGGTGAATCCAAGCGATTTTATCCGTGAAGTAATCAACAAACATGTCACAGAGGGCACTGGAAAATTCCAGTTTCAGACAGAGGGAGGCCGAACTGACCAGCCCCCTCACCACCCAGAAAAGTTCCGCTGGACAATACTTCGCGGATGCAATCAGGGGCCCAAACCATTTACGGCTTTAAAGGTCAAAACCAGCACCTTGAATTGTGCCCAGAAAGCTATAGGAGGCTAGTGCAGACTTTGGAGCACTGGTGTAATGTGCTCCCAGAGTCCTGCCCCCAAAAGGAGGCAAGCTGCTGCATTCTACACCAGCTGAAGCCTCCAAACAGTCATCAAGGGCAGCCCCACGTAGAGCATATTGCAACAATCTAGCCTTGAGGTGATAAAAGCATGGATGACGGTGGCCAGATTGGAATCAGAAAGGAAAGGGCACAGCCTCCTCACCAGATGGAGTTGGTGAAAAGAGTTCCTGGCCATCGCTGCAACCTGACAGTCCAGGAGCAGCAAGTGGTCCAGGAGAACTCCAAGGATTCAAACCTGATTGACCAAAGGGGGCCAGACTCCATTAATAACAGGAGTCCCAATCACCTCCAGGTCACAAGGCCAGCCAACCATCTTTACCTCAGTCTTGTCTGGGTTCAGCCTTAATCGGCTCATTCTCATCCAGTTCCTGACAGCAGCCAGGCAATGAGTGAGCATCGAGACTGCAGGACTTGGGTCAGATGAAAAAGAGAGGCAGAGCTGGGTGTCATCAGCATACTGATGACACTTTACCCCAAACCTCTTAATGACCTTGCCCAGCGGCCTCATATACACGTTGAACAAGAGGGGAGACAGAACAGAATCCTGTGGAACCCCACAGGGGAGGCTCCAAGAAGACGACGAGCAATCACCCATCACCACTCTCTGGGACCTTCCTGACAGGAAGGAGCAGAACCACTCAAGAGCAGTCCCACACGCCTCCACTAGGTCCAGCAATTATGTCAGCAACACCTCGTGATTAATGGTATCAAAGGCTGCTGAAAAACCTAACAAGATCAACAGAGTAGAATTCCCCTTGTCAATCTCCAGGTGCTGGTCATTGACCAAGGCCACAAGCGCAGTCTCCATACAATACCCAGGACAAAAGCCAGACTGAAACAGGTCCAGGAATTCGACGACATCAAGATGAGTCTGGAGCTGTCGGCAACCACCTGTTCAATAAGGTTAGAGACAGGCTGATAGCTGGCTGGGGTGTCAGCATCCAAAGATAACTTCTTAAGCAGGAGCCAGACAACCACAGTTTTAAGGGTGTCTGTCACCCATGCCTCTTAAAGGAAGGTGTTGACAGCCAGCAACAGCCCCAGTGTCTCCCAGTTGGCTTTCACCAGCCAGGACAGGCAATGATCTAATTCATAACTGGTTGCCCTTATTGCTCCAAGCACCTCCCCAACATTGGTGGGCGATACTGGTTGAAACTGATCCAAGTAAACAGGACAAGACTGAGCTTCCATAACCTCAAACTCTGATATTCTGCAGATAAAATGGCAGCACCCAGGTCATGGTGAATACGAGCGATTTTGTCTGCAATGTAGTTAATAAAAATGTCACAGCAGGCATTAGATGATTCCATTTCCTGGTGGAGGCAGACCGGATTAACCAGGCCCCTCACCACCCAGAACAGCTCTGCCAGACGAGACTTTGCAGACACTATATCGAAGAAAACTTCCTTCGCCACCATCACAGCCATGACATAGTCCTTTAAACAGGACCTATGCCACAATTGGTCAGCTTCAGTATGAATTGAGGGTCACCTGTGCTCTAACACTTACCTTCCCATTTGAGCTGACTCAGGTCCTCCATATACCAGGGGGATCTGTGCTGCCACAGCAGTGGAAACAGATGCCTGGGTGTAACTGTGTTGAAAGCCATTGTCAAGATGTCATTCTACAAGGCAACCAGGTCATCCATCAATAGAGTAACCGCTAAGGTCAGTAAGTAAATCCCCCAGAGAATTCTGGAAACCAATCAGATCCATTAGCCTCCGGGGCAGACCAACCTAACCAGTCCACCACCCCGACAAGGACTGGGATCTGGGCTTTCAGAAGGTAATGATCCGGCCACAACAATGGTATTGTAACAACACCCTCGATAATTGGAACCCCTGTAACCAGGCTGGTACAAAACGTCAGATCCAATGTGTGCCCTGCCTCATGTATCAGGCCAGATATTATCTGTGATAGGCCCATGTTTGTTATGGCAGCCATGAACTCCTGCTCCGGCCCTGAAATACTAGCCTCAGTGTATATGCTGAAATCACCAAAAACAATATAGTCAAGGTGATCTCAACACCCCCTAGCCTCTCTTACTCACTTATTCCTTAAGTGAATAAGTTTTATTTACTTAAGGAAGCAGTTCTCATGCTTTTAGTGAACAAGACCCACTAAAACATTATTTTTTTTAAATCGAGGGCGCACAGATTCTCTCCCATCTCATTCTACCTCCCCCCTCTGTCTCTCCCTTTATATTAAACCCCTTTCCCAAGATCGCTACTTTCCAAGCTCTAAGGCAGGGGTGCGGAACCTCAGGCCTGGGGGCCAAAAGCAGCCCTCGGCAAGTCTTTATGTGGCCCTTTCCAGTGTCTGGATCTTGCCCCTGGATCCAGTCTCCCCCCCCCCACAAGCACTGAAAAGCTGAGCTCAGGATAAGGGAGCAGAAAGGAGGACACGCTCACAAGTGTAGGGGACAGATCCATGGCACAGATCCATGATCTGGGTCCTCCTTTTCTTGAATACACTTGTTAAGCACCCCGCCGCCAACCTCTGTGTGGCCCTCGGAGCTTGTACTAATTTTCACTGTAGGCCCCAGGACAGAAAAGGTTCCCCACCCCCGCTGTAAGGGGAAGCCGGCTAATTCTGCCTCCCTGCCCCCACTCTCTTCTTCCCCCTCCCCCCAACTGCCCCCATGTCAGGAGACCCTAGCTACAGAGCCTGGGTGGAGCTGGGGAGGTCTGAGCCCATGCCCACCTAGACTGGGTGCACAAGGCATGTTGGGAATCAAGGACTCTCCAGGTTCTGGGCTGGTGCTGGGGAAGCAGCTGTTGTTCAGCCTTGGATGCAGCTAAGAGAGATACTGAGAGCAGCCTCCTCCCCTTCCAGAGTCTCAGCCAGAGCTTGGGCTCCCCCACTGGCTGGGAGAACATGCGGTGGGGATGACCCCACCCAAGAGTCTGACCTGAGCTCTGAGCAGATGAACCAGGCAAGCACTGGGGAGGGCCTAAGAGTGAAAATGCTTGAGCGAGCTCTGGCACATCACCTCTCCATCCCCAGTACAGCCTCAATCTGCATGTCCTCCACTGGCTCTGCTTCTGCCTCAGCCGAACGGAGGAGAACAGCAGCTACACCTAAGCCCCTCCTAGAACTCACCAGTTACTGCCAAAACAAATATTACCTGTGAATCTCATATTCAGTAGGAAACACTGTTCATGCCGCTTTGTTTGGGTATTCAATTCAGGCTTTTTGGTTGCTTTTTCCAGTTTTTCTGTCATTTGATTGTTTGGATATTCAGTAATTTGATCAAATATCCGATTGAATAACCAGACAAAAATGACCCAGCAACTCAGGTTTTAGCAAATATACAGATATACTTCACTATTCAAAACGTTATCTGAAAACATGATTTCAGTTATCAGCCATTTGTTTCATTTCTGCCACTAGTGGGTCCCATCCCTGATTGAGAACTACTGACATAAGGGGTGCCATCTCAGAATATAGCTTTGGGTTGTTACAATGTCATCCCTGGCTAGACAGTATCTACCTATCTCTATAGAGCATGCTGGCTTAATTTTCAAAGGCCCTCAAGCACCTGGGACTCTCCCTCAAATCAATTCAAGTTGTGATGCTCGGCTCCTTGAAAATTAGAGTAGATGTATCTCATACACAGTTATGTTGCACAGATGCATTTTGGGGTATGCAAAAGCCCTGACATATTTGTGCACTGATCATCATTGGTGCATTTATTGGAATTTGTACACGTGCTGGTGTTATAGTGTGCAATTACTATTATTTGTATCACTGTGGCATTTGGAGTACCAATCAGGATCTAGAGCTCCATTGTGCAAGGCACTTTTGTGTGCAAAGAATGAAGAGACAGTCCTTACTACTGTCCCATTAAAGTTTTAGATCAGATTAATACACTAGTCCCAAGAGAAAATAAATGTGCTTTAAATGAAATTACCATTTA
The DNA here is from genome assembly GCA_003113815.1 of Sphenodon punctatus. Lineage (NCBI taxonomy): Eukaryota > Metazoa > Chordata > Lepidosauria > Sphenodontia > Sphenodontidae > Sphenodon > Sphenodon punctatus. The sequence goes on from QEPC01011631.1 coordinate 1,723,954, forward strand.
TTCTGAAGCTGCAAAGGAACAGATTATTTGTGTCAATGGTGGTGCATTCCAACTGAGGGCCCACCAATAGGGTTCCATGTATTCTTCAAAAAAGAATTTTTTTTTCTTCTTCTTCATATTCTGAGACCAGGAAACCCACTTTCTGTGAGGGAAAATCCAAATTCTGTGAGCACAATAAATGATATAAATTAACAAAATCCTGGAAATGAAATTTTTGGATGCAAATGAGTTTCCCAGAATACCATTCCGTCAATTTTGGACACAAAATACCACATAATCCTCTCAGCCACGGATCCTTCTCTCAGCAGAGGATTGTAGACTGCTCCCTTTTCTGCAGCTGTGGCAGCAGGCCTCATGGCCATAGTATATATGCAAACATCTCACAGCGTTGACATCGTATTGGCTAATTCATAGTGATGTCATCTCATTGGCTAGCTAATAGTGCTCCCCCTCAGACTGAGATTCTGCAATACCAGAGGCAATTTCTGCAACAGTTTGGCCAAGGAACTAATTCTACAAACATGGCTGCGATCACAGTAGCACAGTATTCATGGGGGTCTGAGTATACTGTCGCATAGGAACAAAGGCACTGCCACAGCAGGACAGCATAATACAAACATTTCTAACCAGAAGGAATTCTTGCTAGCCCAACACAGCCTCAAAATAGCTGGGCAATGCAGAAAACAATGTGTATTTGTGTCAAGATCGTTTTGAGTCCAGCTAGGACATCTGTGTCTGAGACAGTTACTTATCAATGCATTCTTTAATTCAAAGACCAAATAACTACCAAGTAATCAGACAACTGATGCTTCCTCACTATCATCCTACAAAGAAAGAAGACTTGCTTCTTACTAACTCATCCATTGCCAAGAAAGTTGGCTGGTGACATTTCATAATGTAATGTGAAGCTATAAGGATCAAACCTGTTGAAGAAGCCATCTTTGGATGTGGACGCACTTGCCAGCTACCGCCCCGTCTCTAATCTTCCCTTTTTAGGGAAGGTTATTGAATGGGCAGTGGCACTGCAGCTCCAGGCGCA
>QEPC01011631.1:1731323-1764237 GCA_003113815.1 Sphenodon punctatus
CACCTTCAAATCCCTCCTCAAAACCCACCTCTTCCTCGCCGCCTTTCCCGACGCCTGTTAGAACTTTCAATATTTACTGTCTGCCCTCCCCGCAGACTCCTGCCTAACCGCAACCAAGCCAACCACGTGTACTTGAGACTTCGCATCCGCTTGAATGTTATTTATCCCTTGTCTCTCCCTATGTCCCCTCTCCTTGTCTCCCCCCTCCGTGTCTATTAGATTGTAAGTCAGTCAGTTCAATTTATTGCGTAGCCATAGGCTGTTGCATAAAAAGAATACATAATACAATATATGCATAGAATCTGTTTACATAGTGATCATTCCAATAGAGAATTAATATATAAAATAAACTAAATTATTCCCTAAAGGGGTTCTCATTTTGAAGTAGGTAAGGCAACAGGAGGGAGAACCCCACTAAGGCCTTACAGTTTACTTTGTCACACAGTGACCATCTATAACCCAATATAATAATACATAAATAAACAACCCACCAAATACAAATAATCCCTTATAAATATTTCTGAAAATCATCAAGGATAGATTGTAAGCCGTAGGCAGGGACCGCGTCTATCCTATTGTTCTGTAAAGCGCCAGGTACACAGCTGATGCTATACAAATGCTAATGCTAATTATTATTATTATTATTATTATTAATAATAATAATTAATAAAGGCCACACAATAAGAAATGCCGACCATTGTAGTAGAACGCTTACAATTCCTTATTCATACATTGATAACCACAGGCAGCGACTGAATTAAATTAATGGGAACCAGAGGGCAGGAGAGCTCCATTCACCCTACCCCTTTCTGAGCATCATGATGTCACAAAGCGTGGCCTTTTCAGCACACTCCAGCATGGGTGTGGCCATGTCAGAAGGGTCAAGAAAGTCGTTTAATTCGTGCCCATTTCAAATGTGGTTCTGCCCCCTGTCCAAAGGGCTTGGAATGGGCTGGGTCAGGCAGGAGCCAGGGGCTGCACCCACCTGCACCTCTCTCCTGGTGCCGGTGTCAATATCATTAATAATACTGGAAATACAAGGATCCAATTTCGCTGGATGCTGTAGAAACTTCTAAAAAGCCAAAATCCCTGCCCCACCAGATTTACAGTCTAAGGCACAGACAGTTATATACAGGGGAAGCACAGTATACAGTGATGACACAAGAATATTTTGACATAACTGTGTGGTACTGTACCCTCCAACAAATGGCTAATGAACGTGAGTTCAATGTCTAGGGCCATGGTGGGGAAGTCTCCAATGTGCTCATATCAAGCAGAGGGTCAGTTGGGAGCAGCATGGGGTGTGACGCCAGCAGCCTAAGGGTTCTGAGACCTACTCTAGGTTTCATCCCTTACCTTCTGAAATACCTAATTTGTTCAACATGTGAAGAATCCATGGACCATAAATAGCTGTTGCACACCATGGTTTCTGGCTAAACCCCTGCAGATTATTCCCTTGGATCTCCCCATGTCGTAGCCCACTCTTAAAGGTTAGGTGTATATCATTCCGCCAGCATAAATGGCTAGACGTGGCATTGATATCCTGGGATCTTAAGAGTTAGGTTGATGCTGTAATGGGCATTTTTACACACACCTTAAAGTTCCGGATTTTTCAGTCTTCTGGGTTTACAAGTCCACAAGTAAGTTCCAGATGCATTTTTCACACACACACTGCCCTGAGGCATTTCCTGGATTCATTCTTCACACAAACACTGCCCTGAGGCAGCCTAAAGTAGCCACAGCTGTAGATGTGACAGGCTGCCATGGAAACCAAGTGACCATAGCTGCCTGGAACAAAGCAGATTACCAGGAGAACTTTTTACACACAAAAGTTCTGGGAGAAGTCCTATGCAGAAGTTCAAAGAGCCGGATGTTTAAGATGTGGGTGAGTGATTTAGACACACAGAAAGTTCAGGTTGTAACAGAAAACATGCAGGAGAAATGTGTGTGTAAAAACACCCATAGACAATAACCCATTATGGTTTTGGGTCAAATTTATTAGTAAGCTTCCAGTTATAAATAACTGATCACAATATAAATCCATCACAATATAAACATTCTATAACATTTGTCTAGTTGCATATATCTATGTCTCTGAAAGCTTCCAACCAATTGTTTCCAAGCATGCAAATTAGCTAGAAGATTGGTTCAGCTGCTGTTGATGTCACAATGAACACAGTCCGCAATGGCAATAAGGGATTTCTGGGGTCAGTGTGGGGGTGAGGGTGACGGGGCTGGGGGGATGGCAGTGGTCTGTAAGTGGACACCAGCTGTGCGATGCTTTAACTATAAAGCAGAGGGGGGTCAGGATGCCAAGTGCAGTCATATCATTCTGCAGATGGGGTTGTGATTCAATTATTTATTTTGCATGCTTTTGTTTCTGTATGGGGTCATGGGATTATACTGAAATCTCATAATGGTCACCAAACCACACAAGCAAAAATCTGAGGAACCAGCAGTATAGGTTATCCTGCCTTTGAGCAGCATGTTGTACTACATGACCCTTGAGGTCCCTTCCAACCCTACCATTCTATGATGCTAATTTTTTTTTTTTAATTTTTTTTTAGTGTTAGCCGCCCAGAGCTGTTTCAGGAGGGGCAGGGTAAAAATATGATTAAATAAATAAATAATATCTCACACCACTATCCAAGAGTGCCTTACTACCCATGAAATCCACTGATACTTCACCAGTAAAAGGTTAGTAGATGCTTTAATAAACAATCAATTGTTCTGGAATTCAATACTGCAAGTGACTATAATTACCTAGAACACCTTCTGCTGATTGGCTTATAATCATCTATAATGCTTCTACCTCTGAGATATTGCTAACATCGATTTATCTATTTTTATGTGGAAATTTATATAAAATATGACCCCTTAATACAGGCATGGTTCCAGTTTGCTGGGTGAGATTGGCAAATGCCTCTGAGATGAAAGTTTTGCCTCTGTAATAATCCCAAAATTTACAAGCACCCTTCAAAAACAGTCCGACCTGGCCAGTTGTAAACTGAACAGACATTGTGGCCTCTCACATCTCTTAACTGTTTGATTACAACCTCGGCCCCAATACACATGTTTGAGGATAAAGCCTCTATTAAGGCCGTATCATGTTACAGGTTGAAATATTCACATTGTGAAAAACCATCCATAATGAGTCCGAGAACCCTTATAAAAGAGTGACTTGATTGGATTTGAGGCAATCAGATCCAGCCACATTGGCCAGTGCTACTCTGTTAGCAGTCTTTTGTTTAGAGTGATCGCAATGTTCGTTCCAAGTATGACAGAGATGAGACAAAAGCAGTAGTTCTTAACTTACCTGCGTGACTCCCACAGTTTAATTTGTGGCAAGGCTTGCCAGAGCACACCCCCAGAATCTCTTTCAGACTCGGTCACTCTGTTACTCTGTAAGACCTCACCCATGGTTAGATGCAGAAGCTCCAGCCTCAGTCCCAGTCTCTCCCCTAAAAGAGTTGGGGCAGATTGGCAGTATCTAACAACTGACTAGTGGCAGCAAGCCTCTATTCAAGACCCACAGCAAATTTAATCTCTCCCCGAGCAAGATCTGCAACACAGCAGCAGGAATGTGGGCTGTGCTGATGCTGTATGGGGGTGGGGGGCTTGCAGGGCAGCTTCACCCCCCCTCCCCCCTCTGAATACTCCCTACGTTTCTGGTTTAAAGGGAAGGGATTTGCAGGCCAGGCTTTAGCCACAGCATGCCCCTCCCTCCTTTTTAACACAAATTAAGCACCAGTGAACCCATTTTAAGACTTAAATAGAATCCTGTAACCCCAGGCAACAATAAAGACAGTTAAAAGTGTACAAACTATTAGTTGGTACTTTGACTCCATCTAAACAAGTATGACCCCATTTGAAGTCCCAACCCATAGCTTGAAAACCTACAAGTTAAGATGCTACTCTATGATAGGACCAACTTTGCACACTCTCACCAGCAGATCTTAAAAGCCAATGCATACTGGCCAACAGAAGCTGGTTGAATAAAAGGGTATCATCTTAACCGTCTTTAACATTTCTTGCTGAATTGTACAAACAATTGTACATGCGAGCCCTTTTGATACAGATTCTGTCCTTGGCTTTAGAAACAGAGGAAGAAAATATTCTCTGAACAGGCTAGCCCGTTTGAATGTACCACTAAAGGATTCACTAGATGCATAGCACTGTACACCTATGCGTCAGGCTTTCCAGGAACAATGCAAGTGCTGTTTTTGACCTTTAAAGCCCTAAATGGCCTGCACATATCTGAAAGACTGCCTCCTCCCCACGGCGATCCCTGTGGTCAAGCAAGAGTGCCATCTGCCTGTCAGGTTCATATGAAGAGGACATGCATAAGGCATTTTTGGTTGCTGTACCAGTGTTGTGGAACTCCCTCCCCCTGGAGGTTCATCAAAGCTAGAGCATTAGTGTTTTCCAGAGGGAATCTAAGACTTCTTTTTGGTCACGCATTTGGCAAGTGGGTATAGGGGCTAGAATAGGTGTCTAAGGCATTTTTATATATTTTTATGTAATTCCAATTCTTACACAGTTATGTTGTAACCCGCCCTGAGCCTTAGAGGAAGGGGAAGATATAAGTTTAAATAAATAAAGATAGGCTGAACCCAACAAAGGCCCTTTATGAAAGCCCACAGCTGTCAACAAAACACTACAGCTTGAGTTCTTTGCCTTCAGTGAAGGGCCAATTCTCCTTGTTTCCAAGAATGAATGGGATGTCATCAAAAAATACAATGTGTTCTGCAAAATGATGGTGTTTTTCAATGTGCTGTGTTGTATCTTTCTGGCAAAAGGGCAGCTGAGTGCCAGGCAAAGGCAGGCTCTGCTCAGCAGGACAATAATGCTATTAGCATGCAACCACTACCTTCCTTCCACTGGCTCAGACCGACACCGCGGCGTTGCTGAATTGAATAAGTCTTTCTGCTGCTGGCATTAAGAAAAGAGATGCCACAAAGGCAGCGTGAATGTTAAAGAGAAAATTGCAGAACATTTATAATTGTGGTAATAATAATAATCTTCATCAAAATATTATTTCAAGATTAGGAACAAGGAACATGATGAATAAACGCAACCCCTCAAACTTCACACTCAGCGACTATAAAACGCCTGATTTGACTGTTTTATTTACATCTATTTAGGTTTCTTAAAATGCGCTAATCACAAATCACGTGAATAATGCAAATAGCAGCAGAGCACAAACATTTACAATGTGATTAAATGGCATGAGTACACCTCACTGTTTACTGGCACCAACCCTACCATCCCCTCACTCAGAAAAGCCCTAGTTTTGGTGGAGCACGGGGGTGGCATGGGCATTGTATGGAGTAGGTCACCAGTGTTGGGTGAGCAGTGGGTCCCATAGAAATTGCCTGCCCTGGAAGCTCCTCTGGCGCAGTGGCAGCCCTGACACCACTCTGGGGGTGCTTTCGGAACCCCACAATAGTGGCTCTGGAAGCTCTGAGTCCTGCGGCTGCCCCCAGAAGCTTAAAGGGCATGGAGCCTCTGAAAGTTGCAGGGCATGGATCTAGGCCCCTGTCACCCTAAACCTGGCTCTGGAAAAAGGCATGCTTTGAAGAGAGCTTGGAAGCTCATCAAACCCAGGATCAGCCAGGATCAAGTCCCTGAGACCCCTTTTTTTCTTCCGATTTGATTTAAGGAATACAACTTTGATTCCATTCACATGATGTCTAAAGCAGTCCTTGCAAAGTAAAAGTCATTTTCCTAGAAGAGATGGGTTACTAATTTTACATAAAACATCAAAGCCAGGGGTGGAGAACCTGGAGTTAACCTAGAGAATTTGGGGCTTCAGCTGATGGTGGGGGGTAGGGTCATGTTAGAAACGAGCGAGGCAAAAAGACTCTTCCCCTTTCTGAAGTGGCCCCACGCCCTGCAGAGTATCATGACCTCACAATGCTTCAAAGAGAGCATGGCCATGTCAGAAGAGGGGGAGGAGGGGAAGAGTTCCTTTGCTCCACCCCCTTTATGGCCCGACTTCCTTCTGAGTATTCTTTTTTCCCCTTGCAGAAATAAAGACGTGTCCCAGGTTTTTCCTTTCAGTTCCTTAGTCTGAAGAAATCCACCTCCCCTTGCGCTAGTCTGCTCCTACGGTGCCAATGTCCTAGTTGGGGATGTGCAATCCAAGTTCTAATGACAAGAAATGCCCCTTTCATGGGAATCCAAAACCTGGAGGGTTTCCCCCTGGATTTTGGGTTCCCTAAGGGGCAAGCCCCCCCTCCCCCCCCAGTTGCCTTGGGAAGAGAAGACGCTGGGGGCCCCAGGGCAGGCTTGCAGCCTGGAGGAGAAGCTGGTGTCCCACAGAACCTGGGTGTGTATCGATCCCTGTGCCACAGAGAGGAGGTGCACTCTCTCCTGGCTGATCCTCCTGCTCTGCCTGCCTGGCTGCCTGCAGCGGCTGTGGGGGGACCAGGCCTAGCTCTGGGAGTTCATGTGGGACATGCGAAGCCAGCTGCCCCACAGGGCCCCCCTGCCACTGTGGCTGCGGTGATCATGCAGCCCAGTGGGATGGAGGAGCGGTAGGCATGGCAGCTGCTGAGGATGCTGTTGCGAGAAGTCTTCCAGGGGCAACCCAAGCTGGAGGACACTGTCCAGGAGTACAGCCTGGACCACCCTGATGGGACCCTGGAGGTCAGGAGAGCTGCCTGCCGAGCTCTGTAGCCTCTCTCAAGCTCTGAGCAGGTATGAGTTGAGGACGCATAAGGCTATGGGGATGGGCAGCAGGGAAGTAGGTGCCTCTTTGTTCCTCCTGTGCTTTCCTGTTGAATATCTTAGTAGGGTTCTGGCTAGAAAGTATGTTGGGATATTTGTGCCATTATACTCCACCCCCACCCCACCCCCACACAAACTTGTCACAGTTTGCCACTCTACCAGAGAACTCCCCTTCAAAAAGTGTCACACAAATCATCCCCTCTTCACACATTTTTAATACCAGTAATGTAGAACCCCACTGATTCTATGTAAGGGAGATCTTTTTAGTTTTCAAACATAGAAATGTAATTGGAAATGAGTAAAAAGATGATTCGGACTAGTGGGTCCCCCCTTGTCATAAATTTTTACAACTCCACCCCTTCTTGCATGACATACTTTATGGACAGCCTGGACTCTATAGTCTGTAAGCTCACACCCTGCTGCTACACTGCCTGGCGTTACAGCTGTCATCTCTTCCCTCACCTCCTTTGTAAAGATTACTGGCAGGCAGCCACCTTTGGTGGGAACAAGGACTCTCCAAGGACTTGTCCCCATGAAATATTTACCCCGCAATCTACCCTGGAATGTCCGGATGATGTACAGGCCCCTGGGAGGCATTGGGGGAATCTTGCACAGAAGTACCCCAATCTGAATCACTTGGTACTGGACTCTTTCAGAGGATCCTGGGCTAGATGGACCATTGGTCTGACTTAGTCCGACAGCTCGTAAGTTCTTATTTTCCAGCCCACAAATGTCTTTGCTTGAATCAGGGATCAGTTATGTTGGGGGTAAGAGCAGTCTCATGAAATACTTCTCATTTCATGTCAGTTTATTTGGCTTAGTTTAGCCCACTGGACATTTTAATGAGTCAATGTGAATCCACTTAATCGGTTTTATCTTGTTTTATGGATTTTATGTAATTTGGGTTGTTACGTAGCTGGCTAATAACATATAAAACCACCAACACAAGCTGCAACAGGGCAGTAGTGGGACAGACAAAAGACATGGGTAAGCACTCCATGCAGACACTTTATTACACAGCATAAAGAGTGCAAATTCAGAGCTGTCATTCATAGGAAACTGCTGATTTGCCAATGAAAAGCTCTTTATTTAAAAACATTTATAGCTTATATACCATTCTTTATGTATTATTTATAATTTAATGTGTCAAGTGAGTTCTGTACATTACCTGCAGTAAATTTCTATGAAAGACAAAAATTGGAGCCACAAAAAGACAAACCTTACCCCCACCCCCATGCACATCCGTAGTCTTAGCAATCACGATTCTTCAGAGCGAAAGTGGCCACTTTGGAAAGGGGTGGGAGACTCCCTTTGACCCTCCCCTTTTCAACATGGCCCCATCCTCTTTCGTTTAAAACTTCAGGCATGGTGGCAACCCTACCCCTGGCTCATGGGCTAAATGCAGTCCATCGCTGGAGTTTTTTGGCCCCCTTCCAGTTTCTGGATCTGCCCCCCTGGTCCTCAAGTGCTCAAACAGCAACCTCAGGGAAGAAGGCAGAAATGAGGGTGTACACGCAAGGGTAGGGGTGAGGTCTGTGGGCCAGATTCATGATCTGGACCCTCTCCTCATTTCCCCTTCTCTGAGAACCCACACAACCATGCCTTCTCTATCAACATGCCTTCACTGCATCTCTTTGCCAAATCCACATCTTTCTGTAGTCCACACCCTGCAGCCCATTCCCCAAGCCCTACAAATTCCTCCCTGCTGTTGTCTTGGGTAATGCTTTTGTTATGTATCAATTAGGCAATATTGACCATGATCAGAGACACAAGCAGAATCAGGTTTGGACAACTCAGTTCAGGTTCTTCAGCCACAGGTCTCAGGCTGACACTATCCAACTAGGCCCATGAGAATAAAGTTGTCAAAATCACTTTCTAAGCAGAAAATGTATTTCCAAGGCCACAATAGAAAACCCTAGACAGCCACTATCTCTGAGAACACCGAAACAGGCCTAAGAGAAACAAAGGGAGTTTGTAAGAAAGCGAGGTGCCCTCCCCTACAAATAAACAGTAACTCCCTAAAACTCCCTGAGAACTCCAAAATAGCTTGGTGGCCGTGCTCCAAGTGATAGCATTATGAATAGCCATCTTATTCTCTGCACCTGGCAAAGGGGACCCTGCAACATGTATCCCTAATAAATGAAGCTATAAAAGGGAAAGTTCAGCCCCTTGCCCCTTGTCATTAGCGCTAGCGGCCACTAGCATTGCAGTGAGCCGTGTGGGCTTTTGACCCTTACCGTCGCTCTCAAAAGATCCAGAGACCCCCGGGCCAGCCATCTGCTGGGCCCTCTCCCCTTCTCCTCTGAACCAGCCTGCGTCTCGGACTGTGCCTCTGACACGTAAGATATCATGGGTTACTGGGGTTTGTAACTGAGAACACTGCCATGTCCAGATGTTAAGTGTTTATTCAATAAAACTGAGTTGTACCTCTATACTTTGGCTTGTTAATTGCAACCTTCGATCCCGTTTGGGTAAATTGAGGCACGCCACCTCATTGGTCCCTTGGAATCCCGTTTGGGTAAATTGAGGCACGCCACCTCATTTGTCCCTTGGATTCCTTTCACTTTTTCTTTAGCACCAAAATCACCCTGACTCTGCGGATTAAGCATGACTATGAAGGATGAGAATTTGGGGTCAACCTCTCTCCATCCTTATATTGACAACATGGCCCCAAGCAAGAAAAGATTCTCCAACTCTGCTGTAGATGCACCAAAGAGCACTGAAGAAAACATACAAATGCAGCTAGTGTTCTGAATTTGGTTGTCCTTTGCTACCCAGAAGAGCTGAAATAGTACATTTTATAATGGCAGTTAATAACTGAAATTCCAGATATCTAATTGGTTAACTGACCGGTAACTGCATACTGCAGTAGCAACTGATTAACCAAACTATGGATTAATACTGCTTTACCATTACTGCATAGCCGATCTACCACGTAATTGTTTTATCATGTGTCTGCATTCTGTCATTTCTGGGTTCCTTATGAACCAATAGCAAAGCTGCATCCAAAAGATTTGAAACGGGTATCCAATGGGAAACTGAGTTAAACCTGAAACAAAGGTCCAGAGAGTAAACAGGAAAGGAACGATGGGCAAACAGAACTAGCCAGTAATCGTGGAGCGGATAGGAAAACAGTAAGATGGTAAACGGTGCAAAACAGTATTACTGTAATGTGTTAACTTGGTTAAACCATTAGTTACTGTGGATTAACCGATCGTTAGTTGTTCCGTTATCTCAGATCTGACAGTTACCAATATCTACTCCGATAACCATTTCAGCACTACTACCCACCCATAACACTTTGCATACAGGGTCTGATCAAAATCCCATGGAAGTGGGAGCCTATTCCCACTGACTTCAAGAGACTTTGGATCAAGCCTTTTCATAAAGGGGGGGAGGGGACCACCATATTAACCAATACACCAGGGATCAAACGAGGAGCCTCCAGTGCTAATACAATGAGTTTCTTCAGCTTGAGCTAAACAACCAGGCTCTGTAGGTGTGGCTTTAACAGACTCTCAGAGAGTCTGTGGATCAGGCCCAACGGGGGGATACATAACCCACAATTCATATGAGTTACATAAGCGCATCCTATCCAATCTGCCCCTGCCCTGCTGCTGTACAAACATAAACCTGTTTTGCTTCACAGCCTCTATGGAAGAGAGGCAGTGAGGGATTAGAACATACCTTGCTCTAAATAATACACTGTTAAAGATACAGGAACATGTGTAACCCACCCCTATGCCCCCGAGTCCTATACGTCTTTAGTACAAGACTTGTGTCCTCTTTCAACAGCCTTTTAAGCATATTCTCACAGTCATTGAATACCTCCATAAAAATTAAACATCAAGGGAACTTGCTGGGGGTACACTTGCCTTGAAGTAATTACCCCTTAACTCTTTTTTACTCTGCTTAAACAACTTTGCTTTAAACACAAACACAGTGTTTAAAGCCAATTATTTACTCCTGATTAAAGGAGAGTACATACAATGGAGTAGCTTACATGTGAACAAGGAAAGGGTGTTAATTAAAGTGCATAAAGATACTTAACACCTAACACTAAACTCTTCACAGTCATTAACTCCTAGGGTAGCCTCCCCAAGAGTAATTATCCTGAAAAAAGTGAGAGGGGTGGGGGTAATTAGTCTGTTGGTGTGACCATTATCCTTAGATGGGTAATTGCAGCTTAAATTCCCAAATAGTTGCTAAAAAGCAAAATGAATAGGATGCAGAACAATGGCTGGAGTTTTCTCAGTGGCTGAGGGGCTTTTCCAGGAGTAAAGACAGTATTCCTTGCAATGGAACACTACATTGCAAAACTGTAAACTCCTCCAGCAAAGACAATTATGAACAACCATAGGTAAGAACCTAGGCAGACTCCAAGCAGACTCTAGCTGCTTTTAGACAAGCGGGTCTCAGTTGCACGGCCCGCTCGCGAGATTTTTAAAAATCCCGCGAGGTAGGATTAGACGTGACGAGGGACACAATCACGCGTATTCAAGGCAGTCGCACATTGTTTACTGACCACAAATAAAATACCTCACACATTGAGGTATTTAATTTGTGGTCGATAAACAATGCACGACCGCCTTGAATGCGCATGATCACGTCTCTTGTCACGTCTAATCTCGCTGCACGGGATTTTGAAAATCACATAAGCGGGTCGTGTGACTGCAACCCGCTCATCTAAAAGTGGCGTCTGTTTGCAGATGAAATAGTGGACCAGGATCTCTGGTACCTGACACCTTTTGCAGACATTTCCAATTTGGATACTCAATTAAATTAACTAGCAGAAAGTTTAAAAACAAGCAAAAGGCAGTACTTTTTCACTTATCACAATTAACTGTTGGGACTCATTGCTAGAAGATGTCGTGAAGGGTAACAGGGTTCAAAAAGGATTGGAATAACTTCTCAGATAGTTCCATCAATGGCTGTTAGTCAAGTTGGCCGGGGGATGAAACCTCTGATTGTTAGGGGCTGTGAGTGAACAGCAGAGAATGGATCATTTCATTATGACATGTGCACTTCTCTAAAGCTGGCTGCTGTCAGAAACAGGATGCTCTGCTGAACGGGCCTTTGGTCTGACTCAATGTGGTCTGGCCAAGTGTGGTTAATGTTTGACATTTGTTTTGCACTGGGATATATTATGATGCAAGGTGCACTGCAATGAAGAGTTCCATTCATTTTGCTTTCTAAACTACCCACATAGCGTAAATGGAGAGCAAATGCATGTAGCAAGAGGTTGGGGCAAATATCTCATACATGGAAGGAGCTACCAGTAGAGTTGCTAAATCTCTGGGTTTCACCCAGAAAGGTTTTGACCCAGAGGAACCCGTGGGTCTGTTAGGGGTACAGAGAACCCAGAGGAACACAGGATGTCCAGGGGTGGCCATGTCAGAAAGGGGCAGGCCACAGGTATTTTCCCACCCCCTTTCTGATGTGGCTCTGCCCCTATGGAATGTTATGACTCTGTAAGGAGCAGGGTTACATAAGAAATGGGAATGGCAGCCCATTTTACCCTGCCCCCACCGATGTGGCCCCATCACTCTCTGGGTGAAAGCCCAGAGGGACATGATAACCTTAGCTACTGGGCTGGCTCCAAGAAGAATCTAGTATTGTGTCGATATTAAACCAAAACACTCATCTGGGAATTATTTTAAAGTTTGATCTCCCCCCTCCTCTAGATCCAGTACTGAAGCTTCCCCCTTCCCCACTATGCTGCCCTTCTAATGTGTGAGATCCGGAGCTGAGAGAGAGACTGGTCACTGCTACCAGTCCTTTCCATGGCAGCCTTGAGCACAGCGTCACTGCTGGTTTGGAGTTTCCTCGTCTTCTGTTTAATTGCATTTTCCTGTGCGTCTCCTCAATTATTTTCCCTCTGAGGCCTTTTTCCCTCCCCTTCTCCACTCATCCATGCATCATGCAAATGTTTCCGGCAAGCACCAGCTGCAAATATGAAGAGGTTTGGGGCATCTTCTACTTTTAGAAAACCACCAAGAGGTCAAATTACACCAGCGAATGTTCTGTGAGGCTTGAAGTCTGAGACCTGAGGAGGGAGGGGGGCAGAAATAGTTAGAAAGCTCCCTCTGAATCTGCTCCATGCAGCAAGTTTTGGAAGGTTATAGATAGAGATGTAACCTTTTGGGATGCAAAACTTAATTGGATATAATATAAATGCTGGGAAGAAGCAAAACAGGTGTGTGAGACTTTTTCTTGCATGCAGATTCACCTGCAAGATTGAGCCAAATTAATACTAACTTAATCTAATTCATCTATCTATCCTTCCATCTATCCATCCATAACTATGCCACCTAGAGCTGAAATAGGTACCTGGTAAAAATGGATAAACTCATTGAATTTAGAATTGCCAGTTTGGGTCCCGCAAAGTCTCTGTACGGTACTCAAATGGGGCAGTGGCAATCCAGGGACCAGAAGCTTTCTTGAGCAGCCTTGGGATTCCTGGGGCCTAGGCCAGCCATCTGACACATACACATAAGCGAGGGAAGGGAGAGCTTTTTGCTATCTGCAGGTACTCACACAATTATGCAGGTACCCAAGGGGTGTTCCCATTGCTGGATGGTACCCATGGAGAGTAAAGCCACTCCCTGTTCTAACGACATCATAAACAATCATCACGTCAATTTTCATCACAGATGGCCTTATTGTTGAACAAATGGGTCACTTGCACCCCCCTCCCCTGGACTTTGTGTGACCCCACCTTTTTGGAGTGTCATGACATCCCAGATATCAGGACAGGATGTCCTTGGGAAGCTCTCCCCTCTCTCTGACTTCTACACTATGCACACTGTGTTGTCGATTGCTAAAACCAGAGTCCCTCAATCAATTGTCCTGGAGTTGGCTTTTTCCTCTCTCTCTGCCCAAGGAGCTTAGAGGCTGCTTCATTGTAAAGTTCACCTTTGCTAACTGCCTCCAGCACCAGGAACCTGATCCATTTCCAACACATCATCAAAATAAAAGACAGTGTCAGCTCCTGAGTCCAAGATAACCTGAGAGACGTGGGAGGTATATTTGGGTACTGAGTGCAAGACAGCAATATTGTCAGGCATTGACAATTCAGCGTGACTTTCTGATTGGATTAAGATCTGAAATCCCCCCCCCCCCTTCCCATTTAATTCTTGCAATCTGATTAAACTCCTTCTCTTTTGGCCACACTCAGTGTTCTCTTTGGGCAACTATCTCAGAGTCTATCCTCTTCTGCTAAGCAAACAGAAGCAGTTATACACAACCTAGAGCCCCGGCTGGGCCCGAAATTACATCCCGAATCTGGACACAATGGAATCAAGCCTGATCTGTCTGGATAGTTCCTCCCCACCCCTTACTCCCCAGAATGCCATGACATCATGGTGCTCCATGGGGGCAGGACCACATTTGAAAGCGCCTGGGGAAATGCCAGAACCCCAACTCTTTTCTGATGAACCTCATGGGGCACTGTGACATCATGGTGCTTCATAATGGGTGGGGCTACACTTGAAGGCGGGGTGGGTTAAATGTATTCCCCATCCCTTTTCAACAGGGCCACGCTCCCACAGAACACTGGGTGTTTTTACACACACATTTCTCCTGCGCGTTTGCTGTTACGTCCTGAACTTTCTGTGTGTCTAAATCACTCACCCAGATCTTAAACCTCTGGCTCTTTGAACTTCTGCATAGAACTTCTCCCAGAACTTTTGTGTGTAAAAAGTTCTCCTGGTAAACGGCTTTGCTCCAGGCAGCTGTGATCACTTGGTTTCCATGGCAGCCCCTCACATCGACAGCTGCGGCTTCTTTAGGCTGCCTCAGGGCAGTGTTTGTGTGAAGAATGCATCCGGAAACTCCTCAGGGCAGTGTGTGTGTGTGTGTGTGAGGAATGCATCCGGAACTTACTTGTGGACTTTTAAACCCAGAAGATTGGAAGACCATCACTTTAAGATGTGTGTAAAAATGCTCAGAGTAACATTACAGTGCTTCATGGGAGTGGAGCCTTCCACTAATAGGAAGCCCGGCCTAAGTCCGAATCCCAGCAGAACTAATTGGGTTCTGTCAGGCTCAGGCTGGGTTGCAGGGCTCTACCAAAACCTCCAGAAGTCGTCTTGTCTTGCAGGTTAGAATAATTTATTTTTAGAGGGACTCAATATTGTTCAATGGAATTTACTCTTCAGAGATTAAAAATATTACGCAGGACAGGTGGGCATTTAAGCTCTGGTGAGGCTGTATTTTAAAGATGCAATTTTCAAGTTTGGCTCCGCTCTCCCTAATGTTAAAATATCTCCCCATTATGTTAGGTTTACACCTAACAACACACCCCAAAGTCCCAAACCCATTTCCCACAAGGCCATGGCTGGCAACCACTCTGGCCATGCTACTACACAGGATCACCTCGGCTTGCAGTATTATACCCATCCTGTCTCAACTCTTTATGGATGCTCTCCATCCATAGACTTCCTGATTGGCTGCACTTTGCCCTAGCTCTCATTGGCAAGGATCATTATATAAGGCCTGAACCAGAGGCAGAAAGCTGTTGGTACAACGTAACATCTCTTGGCCTGATTATACAACCAAGGGCGCTTTCCCACGTTACTTACTGCGTACAATTTGCCTCCGGGAAAGTATCTGGAAGGCAAAGCATGCACGAGATTTGTAACATGGACTGCCGTTCCCCCCCACCCCCATGCGTATGCATTTTTCCTAGCAATCCTGCGTGGGATTGCAGAGCTGGATTTCCCAACTCTGCAATCCCTCGGAAGATCATCGGCTAAAACGCATGGTTGGGCGGTCCCACGTTACAAACCCCACACGTCTACAATCTGCCTACAATCTGCGCCAAAAACAGAATGCCTCGCTTTTAGCAAATCTCCCCATTCCACACTCATTAATTTCTTCTTGCATAGAACAGAAGCCACACCCAAGAAATGTCAATTAACAGATAACTAACTAGACAAAGCTTAGTTCCTGCTCCTTCCACCGTTCCATCATTCAGGGTCCCCCTTCTCCCTATAACTAAACTAAGCACATGCACCTAAGATTTCTCAACATAAATGTATCCTTGTCTCTTTCTATGTTCCCCTTGACTCCCCTCCCTTGTCCATTCTTGATTGTAAGCTCCTTGGGGCAAGGACCTATCTTTAATTAATGATTGTTCAGTGCCAGGGCAAACTGCTGGCATCATCATCATCATCTCTGTCTTAGGCATCTGGATAGAGATTACTCCTATGAATGGCCCCACTGAATTCGTATGAGTAAGAGCTAAAGGGTTTGCCACGTGGCAAGAAGATTCTCCATTATTATCAACCGCCACCAGACAGAGGCAGCTTTAGGCCTAGGTGACACACGCAGCCATCTAGGACCCCACAGTCAAAGGGGACCCATGACTGCTCTTAAAGAAAATATTAAAACATAAACTCTCTCTCTCTCTCACACACACACACACACACTGTTATACTGTGCCCCCCACTTTCATGCTTTGAGACAGCAAAGGTCCTTCTCCCTTCTAAGTACTGGGAACTAAGACAGGAACAGCTCTCCCCTCCTTCAAAGGCCTTTCACTCAGCCTCAGCCACTGCCAGCTTTGGAGAAGGAAGATGAATTGATCACAGCAGGCCCCAGAATGTGCAGGGCCACGTTCGAAGTTTCGGTGCGGGGTCTAATTTTCATAATTTAAATCATTTCCATAAGGCGGTCACTCCCAGGTGCAGGGCGCAGGGCTATGTGCAACCGTACATGTTGCACATGCCTAGGGCCGGCCCTGGAATTGACAGGGATTATCGTCTGGACATCCAGAGGTATGTTTAGCCCCATTCAATCTCTTCTTCTTCCATCCAACCTGGAAGGGGAGCAGAAGTGGGTGGGACTAAGCTAAAGTTTCAGCTCCAGCAGCTCAGGTTGAGCTGGCTGGGTGTGGCAGGGAGCCAAGAGCCACTGAAACATGATGTTTTGAGACAAGTACAATTTTGGACCAGTGAGTGAAATATCACGGTGTCCAGGTCTAGATTACTACTATATACCTCCTCATAAAATGTAAGGGCTCATTTAAAAATTTTACCTAGGACCCCACAAAATCTAAAGGCATCACTGCCACCAAACACCTTTTCTCCTCTGCTTTCCAGTCCACCTGCTAGCCCTTGTCCTCATTAGGCTCACATAAAGGATTTTACCTTGAGACAGTGCTTCCTAGTTCCTGCCTCTTGTACCAAAATGCACCATTCTGTTATCTGTCAGAATCATCTGAACTGGCACAGAGGGAAAAACCATTATCAACCCTTTTCAATTTCTTTTTGTTAGTGGAGAAATGTGTTCACTAATACTTCAGCCATTGACTCCTGTTTCAAAGATCAAAGTTACTCTCTCTTCCTCTTATCTTATGCCTGTCAAAGTCTCTGCTTATTGTTAGTGTTCTTCCTTCATTTTGGATGGCAACACCCACACTTCTCTGCCCTTCTCTACACTTCTTTTGCTTGATTAGGAATGAAATAAATGAACCATCTCTTAAATTAATACTCTTCATAGCCTTGTTCCTCCCTATCTTTCTGGCCCCATTTCTTGTTACGTTCCCACCTGGGCACTTAGAACCATGCTGGTTACACTGGCTTAGAGCCATGCTCAGAGAATCAAATCCATTGTGGAGCAATGGAAGCTGCATATATTCCAAGCAAGAATATTTTCTGCTCTCCAGCCCATGTCACCTAGGGTTGTCCTATATGCACTCTTTTATAGGGCACTTATGAGTAAGACTAAGGCTGTTTTTAGACAAGCGCGCGGTGCGCTCGCGCGGGGTCTAAAAAACCCCGCGAGGAGAGATTAGACGAGACGCCACCAGCAATCGCGCGCATGACACGGCGATGCGCATTCTTTTCAAGCCACGAACTGGCCGAGGTAAGTCATTCACGACTTGAAAAGAATGCGCGTCACCGTGTCATGCATGCGATTGCCGGCGGCGTCTCGTCTAATCTCTCCTTACAGGGTTTTTGAAACCCCGCGTGAGCGCACCACACGCTCGTCTGAAAACGGCCTAAGATTTTGTCACAGTAGTGACAGAAGTCATGTTTTTAGTGAATTTCCCCCCTCATCATGACTTTTACAGCTTTTCCATGACTTCCATGACTTTTGCCTAAAAAACATCGGAAGAGCCACCTCTGACTCACCCTCGCCACTGAGAAGAGCAGCGTGGAAACTGCAGTCAGCACCGGCTGCCACACTGATGTCTCCAGGGTTCTCCAAACTCCGCCCCTTCAGAGCACGGTGTGGTTAGAGGTGGAGGTGGAGCTTGAGAAGTTCCGCCCAGAAGAGCAGTGTGGCTACCGCACTCAGCACCAGCTGCCGCGCTCACGTATTGCTCCAAACCCCTCCCCTTCTGAGTGCGGTGTGGCTAGCGGTGGAGAGCAGGGTCAGCGCTAGAAAAGGCATCATGGAGGAGACGGCAGCATTTCCTCTACCTTTCCTCATGCCTTGCTCTACCTTCCCTCCTTCCTGGGGGTTTCATTCTAAGAGATAAAAGGAAGAGAGCGGGTTCCCTTTCCCCCTGGCTGGGGCTTTCATTCACAGAGAGATAAGGGGTGTGTGTGTGTCCCTTTCCTCCTGCCCTGGGCTTACAATCTAATAATATATTATGTTAAGAAACACTGAATAAAAGTAAAATGAAAGTTTCTTTGACCCATGACTTTTCCGTGACTTTTTATCTTTTCTACCATGACTTAATCATGACTTTTTAGAAAAAATACCATTACAGAATCTTAGCCCTACTTATGAGATATACAGGTCACATGGTTGCATTGGTTCCAATGCAACCCTGCAACCGATATATCCCATAAGTGCCCCCTAAAAATTTGCATTTATGGCAATCTTAATGTCACCCCTTCACACTGTCTTCCATTCAGGCCAAAATCTCCCATGATGCTCTTGGCATGGTAACCCACTTCTGTCCTGCACAATGGTCCTGAGAATCACACTCCATGGTAGATCGCTAAGGTTTCCATCAGCTTCCATGACTGGAAAGGGTCTCGAAGAGATTTACACCCCTCCCTGAGAGTGCACTAATCACATGCTGCTTTCGAAAAGGTACATTGCTTTCTCGAGATCCTCTGTTCTCACCTTCTCTCTTTTGCTGAACAGGTTCCTGGAAACAACCTTAATCTATGGCTTAATCAGATCAGCCTTTTCGTCTTTACTGACATTTGTTGCATTTTCAGAACGTTACACTGAGTTCCGAATGTAGGGCACCACCATCCTGTGCCCTGCACTGTTCATGTGCAAAATGACGCAGTCCAGCCCATGTTTCGCTCAGCCGGATTGGAACAGGCAGATACATTGAAGACTTAGGCCACTTTCAGACTTAGGCTACTTTCAGACTTAGGCCACATGCCCCCTCCCCCCCGGTGCATATTTGGGCTGCGGAGGGGAATGCACAGCCCAAATATGTGTGGGGATCGGCCGGTCTGAAAGGCCCCCCTGCATGACTTTGCCGACAGAGACGTGCAGGGGTGCAGCGCTTGATTTCCTGCTCTGCATCCCTGTGCGTTTCTGCTGGCAAAGTCACGCAGGGGGGCTTTCAGACCGGCCGATCCCCACGCATATTTGAGCTTAGAATCTGCAATGAATTTCCGTTTCAGCCTTATTTTAATCTAGCTAGTCTCTGAAAGTACCTTTGAGTCTGGCCACTTTTAAATGAGTGGCGTGCACTTGCGGGATGACATCATCTGACTTTTCAAATTACCGTAGGTGGCTGTTAGATGGGATTTCTCGTGTGTTATCGCGGCTTGCACATTCTTTTAATACCACAGATTAAATACCTTGATATCGAGGTATTTAATCCACGGTATTAAAAGAATGCATGAGCAGCGATAACGTGCGAAAAGTCTCATCTAAATGTCGCCTACAATAATTTGAAAAGTCAGATGATGGTGCACTCTGCTCATTTAAAAGCGGCCAGAGACAAGAGACAAAGGGGTTGGATACTACCTTTTATTGGACTCACTTCTGTTGGTGAGTGTGCTAACTCTCAAGCAGCATGGGCATATTGCTTGTCATTGCTTCACAGAGAAACATCTAAAGAAATGCGAGGAAAGCAGGATTCCACTAATACACGTCGAAGATTCTCTTAGCAGCATTCATACATCTAAGATGGGGACAAACGCGTTTTTGAAGGAAGGTATTTCCAGCCTGGTTAACAGTAATGCCTCAAAGGCATTCTTCCTCAAGCAGAGCACTATCTGCAAGTCAGTTCCTTTCTCACTCAGTCTCTTCTGAGGTAAGCCCCCTCCTGTAGGTGGTTTCCTCTTCTTAGGATTCCTTCCTTGTGGGAACCTCTGGCCTGGCCTCCTTGTCAGCTAGTTCTCAGAGTAGACCTGTGTGCAACAGGGCCTTTAAGCAGGCTCCCTGGTCCCTTCCTCTGGGTTTTCCAGGCAAATCTGTGCCCCTGAGGCAGAGTCCTCTGGATTCCCCTTGCCTCTCACTGGCGGTCTCTTCAGCTAGGCTTCCAGTCCAGCCTTAAGTACCCATGGCTTCTGACCACCTGACCAGTCCCAACCACTCTCCTGGTTCATCTAGCCCAAATTACAGTTCTATGTAATCATCAAATGTGCCGATTACAAGAATAGAGGCTTTAGCTTCAGCGTCCTGGCCAAACTCCAGGCCACCTGCCTGAAATTTCCTCCTCAATCTGTGACTGGGGCCAGCAGACAGTTTTGAGGATCAGGTCAAATATTATTTCCTGTTTTAATTTTGATTGTGTCCCCACACACACTATTAAAATCCTACACTCTTGTCACATCTTATGCCAATGTTGGCTGGATTTCCACAGTGGGAAGAATTATTTTTCTGAATACTGCCATTCCAAAACTTCAAACACAGAGGCATATAAGAACATGAGAAGTGCCTTAGTGGGTCAGACAAATGGCCCCTCTAGCCTAGCAACCTGTTACCAACAGTGGCCACCTTCGGTTACATCAAAGAAGCGCACAACGGGTCATAACAGAGTGATCCATTCCCTGCTATTTACTCCCAGCTCCTGACAGAACTAACATTCCCCCCACAGTCATTTATGGATCCATCCTCTAAGAACTTATCCAATTCTTTTTTGGATAAACCCATTTACACTTCTGGTCTTAACAACATCCTTTAACAATAAGTTCCATGAGTAATTGTACACTGAGTGAAAAGTGCTTCCTTTTGTTTGTTTTAAACCTGTTGTCAGTTAAGTTACCAGGAGGGTCCTTCAGTTCTAGTGCTATTTATCTTCTCAAATAATAGCTCGCTAATTACTTATTCCGAACCACTCACAATTTTGTAAACTTCTGTTGTATCCCCTCTCAAACGTCTCTTCTCCAAGCTGAACAGTCCTACTTTGTCAAGCCTCTCCTAATACTTAACCTTATATCATTTTTGTTCTCCTTGCCTTCTCTGCACCTTTACTAGTTCTACTATATCATATTTAATTAACAATTTTATTAGTCTATGTGTTAAATAACAACAAAGCAAAGACCAGTAAAAGAAAAAAAATAATAGAAATTCCCTAAACAATGGGCAAGAGAAACAAATATTGGGTACAAACACATGTGATGACAGTATGCCACTGTCACGGCCTTCCCTGGCGCGGAAAATCCCAGGCGACACAGTCCAGGTCAGGTCAGGGCACCGACCTGACATGACCACGGCCACAGAGCTGTCCCGCCAACTGCACGGCCTGTGTACGGCCGGGAGCACACTAAACGTGCGGGCAGCTAGCCCTGCTCGCGCTGTGCTCCTAGTGCCCTGATCCCCACCATGAAAGGCAGCTATTGCAGCCAGTGAGGAACAGTCATGGCTGCCAGCCATGGAAGCTGCAGCCACACAGATGTGCTCACCCACTCTGGCCGGAGCGGGCTGGCCTTAGCCCAGGCTGTGACTTCGACATGTGACTAGGCTGTGACCATGGCAACTGGCCATGGCGGACCTGACCCGGGCCGTGTCTGCCAGTCCAAGAACAGACACGATAGCCCACTGTGGCCGTCTTTGGCCCAGTCAGGCGGGCCTTAGCCCAGGCTGTGACCTCGGAGATTGTCCAGAGGTCACAGCCCGGGCTAGCCCCAACACCATCGAGAGCAATCCCAGGCCAACGTCTGGTGGCGTATGGTTACATGTGCTGCCAGGTCCCGCGCCAAAGCAGGCCCAAATCACATCTGTTTTTACACATTGATTGTAAATACTTCTGCATCAGAGTGACCAGAACTGCACACAATACTCATTGTGCGGTCACACCATAGATTTATATAGAGGCATTATGATAATTTCTGTTTTATCCTCTATCCCTTTCAGAATAATTTCTGACATTCTGTTGGCCATTTAGTCTGATGCTGAACATTGAGCTGATGTTTCCAATGAACTGTCCACAAGGATTCCCAGATCCTCTTCCCGAGTGGTAATATCTAAATAGGGGTGGGACTCCAGGCGAATTATCGGTTACCGGTTTCATCGGTATCGAATTAATCCGATATCGAATTTATTGGTATCAGTATATCTTTTTTTAACATTGCCAATTTTTTGGATCTTTAACATCGTGGCCATTTTTTAAATGGCCGCAATGTTAAAGATCTGAAAAATCTGCAATGTTAAAAAAACGATATACCAATACCAACATTATCGGTATTATCGGATTAATCCAATAGACAATTATCGGCCTTATCGGATTAATCCAATACTGATAGTCCCATCCCTAATATCTAATCTAAACCCAGCATTGTGTTACATAATTTGGATTATTTTTCCCTATGTGCAGCACTTTGCACTTGTCAACACTGAATTTCATTTTCACTTTTTCAGACTCCACAAAGTTAGGCGCTTGAACAAGTGGCCTGGTTTTCGTATGTCAGCTTCATTCAGCTTCCTACAACTCCCACTAGATTGGAGTTTGAATGGTTTGTGCAATGGGTTTGCAAAGACAGTAAAGTGCTCTGGGAGCCATTTGGGATGAAAGGTTCTTTATAAATTATAAAGATTGGGGAGGGGGAGGAGGGAACGTAAGAGGGAGAAGCCTCCCATAGCCCAAGCCATCTTAATGCCCATGACAGTCATGAACATGATCATCGTAGCATAAAGCAAAACTTAGCACTGCATTAAAAATGTAAATGTGATTGAAATAGCGTAACAAACAAAAATGGATTTGACCTCCCCTGGCGTAAGAGCCGGTCTAATTAAAACAACAAAACAACAACAAAAATATACCAGAGTTCCAAGGCGTTATTGAACGCAGTGTTCTACGGGTCACCGCAAACTCGTTAAACCATCAAGAGAAATTTCTTGCCAGTGGAGGGATTTGTGTTTGTTTTAAATCAGGTATCTGAGGGTTTAGGCAGCTTGATTAGTCAGGAAGAGTGTCACCGTCCCTCCAGTTTTCACCCACAGAGTCTGGTAATAGGGCTGCCATGGAGGGGTTTCACCTGGAGTCACTGGGCTTTGACCCAGAATCTCCAGGCTCCAAGGGAAGCCCCAATTTCTCCAGGCCAGCTAGGGCACCCCCAATACCCCAAAGAAATCCAGGCTTCTGGAGGCCACATCAGAAAGAGGGTGGGCCATAGAGATTTTCCCACCCCCTTTCTGGCGTGGCCCCGACCCTATGGAGTATCGTGATGCTCTTCAAGGGGTGGCGTTATGTTAGAAAGAAACATGATAGCCCCTTTGCCTTGACCCCACAACCTCCAGGTGAAAGCCCAGAGGGAACCCTATCTAGGAATTGGAGGCCTTTTTCTAGTATCTGGACTGATGTATGACCCTGTGTCAGGAACTGGGCCTTGAACTGGGGCTCTAAAGTGGTGTCTGGCTTTGGCCTCGCTTTTGCTCTCCTCCCAACCCCTGCCAGGTTCCTGATTGGCTGCGTCCTCAAATAAAGACAGCCCATCAGCTACAGGAAGCTGGGTGGATTAGCACTTCTGCTGCTTCCATTTCCTGCTCCTGTGCTTAACTCTAGCTCTGTTCCTGACCTGATCCCATCCATGCTCCTGTCTGAGCCTGTGCATGACCCATTCATACCCCTGATCCCAAGCCTGTATAGGGTTGTCTCTTCTCATGGTTTGGCCTATGGGAGTCTCCGAATCAAACTGAAAGAGGTGGCAACCCTAACCTTGTGTCTAAGCCTGACCCAAACCTAAGTCCACTCCTCCACCACTACTACTCATTTCTATAGTGCTACTAGATGTATGCAGTACTTTACAGTCATGGATATTTTGAAGACAGGTCCCTGCCCAGTGAGTTTAGTCTGAGATGGACATGGGCAAGGGGAACACAAGGGAAAGACACACATTCCTATTTTATAGGTGTGGAACTAAGGCTGAGACTTGCCCAAGGCCACCCAGTGAGTTCATGGCTACAGCAGGACTGGAACCCTGGCTTCCTAGGTTGAAATCCAGCACATTAGCCACTACACCACACCAGCTTTCTAATGCCTGTTTGGTCCCAATTATGAATCTGGTCACACTCAGATACCAAATGTCTAGTAATGGGCTGCATGTCTACTCTATGGGCCGTATCAAACTGGGGGAGGGAGGGTGGTGTCTGTACTACAGGGATCTATGGGGGGTGTCTGTTCTATGAGCCTCTTTGGAGCTGGGGAAGTGTTTGTTCTATGGGGCTCAATGGAGCTGCAATGGTATCTGTTCTACAGGGCTCCATGGAGCTGTGGGGTGTCTGTTTTATGGGGCTCTATGGAGCTGTGGGTTTGTCTCTTCTATGGGGCTCTATGGAGTTGTGGGAGTGTCTTTTTTATGGGGCTCAATGGAGCTGCAATGGTATCTGTTCTACAGGGTTGCATGGAGCTGTGGGGGTGTCTCTTCTATGGGGCTCTATGGGGCTGTGGGGGTGTCTGTTCAAGTTTATGGGGCTATGTGGAGCAATATTATGCAACCGCCTATCATAGATTTGATCCATGGGGAATAAGATGTTTGTTTGAAAGAAAACATGGCATGGTCACTGACAGATATTGTCCAATTTGTAGTTTGTCTTTTTAAATGGTTTCAAACCAAGGGACTGTAGGTTCCACTCTTTCTTTTTTAAGGTGACATCGATGGCATTAACTGCTGCAGGAGCAATGCAGATCTCTTGCGCTAGATTCCTGGCAGGTACAAAGCTCTTAAGTTCCACCTTGAAGTTTCTCAGTGCACCCAGGGAAGAGAGAAATAAAATTTAAGGATCATCAGCAAGAATGTCAAAAATCCAATTTAAATGCAATTTAAATGAAACATTTAGCCGAATCAGGTTTCCTGCTTAAAAACTGGCCATGCAGCAACCACCTTGAAATTAACAAGTTGATGCAGCACTTTGCTGGGTATTTTTTTGTTTTGTTGCTGATATAAATTTATCCTATAGCTAAATTGAGGAAAACAAGGACATGCTACTTACTAGGAGCCTTCTGCTTTACTGAGGAAATGTTTTCTTGTTAGAGTGGAAAATTTTTCCCCTCAAGTAATCAGTCAGAAAAAAAGCATTGATTGCTTAGATAATCAATCAGGAAAAGCATTTAATAAAAAGCCGTGTCAGCATCATGGAATATATGGGCAGAACTATCATTTTCTATCCTTCTTCAGGCTGTTTTTCACTTACATAACGGATGATAACTACAGGTTCTCTAATGGACATATGGACATTAATATTAACCTTCATTACCATCCATTACTGTGAATTGGCATTGCAGGAACACAGTAAAATCAGGAAAGACCTCCCTCTCCAAATATAAAGTAGTATTGGGGAGCAAATTTTTGGAGGGAGGGGAAGTGGCCCTACATATATCCAGCAAAACCTCTCCGCTATACCACCTGCTATCAACACACTGTCAGTCACCTCTCAGCCCATCCCCTCCGCCCCTCCAGCTCTGCCACTCCACGCCAGTGGCTTGGCAGTAAGGATGCATCCTCCCTGCTCACACTACCTTAACTGTGCTCTCCTGCTTTGAATGATCCAATTCCCTGTATTTATCAAAGGCTGTGAATTTGTATGCCTGCCTCCTCTCCTTTCGCCAACGCTTTGTTCACATCTCTTCTACTACACTGACTCAGAAAGTGCTTTGCCATCGATTGGGCTCAAAGCTCCCAGGCCAGACAGCTCATGGCTTGGCACTTCTTGCACAAAGTCCTTACATCAGGGAAGTTTGCAAGATGAGGCTAGAATTAAGGCCGCTTTTAGACGAGACAAAGGCCGCTTTTAGACGAGACAAAGGCTGCTTTTAGACGAGCGGTGGTCCGTTTCGCATTGCCGGTGCGCATATTTTGAAACTTCCGCCTGGTCTAATTAGACGAGACGGAAGTGGCTTAATATGCGCATATTACGGCGGAGGCGCATTTTTTTATTTTTCGAATTAAATACCTCTATTTTGAGGTATTTAATTCGCGCACTTAAAAAATGTGCCTCCTCCGTAATATGCGCATATTAAGCCACTTCCGTCTCGTCTAATTAGACCAGGCGGAAGTTTCAAAATATGTGCGCCGCCGACGCGAAACGGACCGCCGCTCGTCTAAAAGCGGCCAAATTTGCGCATGATTGGTGAAAAATGCGCGTTTTAATGCTCGTTTAAACACCTAAACCATTTTAAATGCGCATTTGCCATGATCGTGTAAAAGCCCAAATGGTTTTGAATGTGGTTTTTAAATAATGCGCATTTTTAAAAAACGGTTTTGAGCCCCTTTGATGATCGGGGGATGCCAAAACCGGTTTTCACCAATCATGCGCAAATTTGTCTCATCTAAAAGCGGCCTAAGACAAAATGGAGCAGCTAAATGTTTTTTAAAAATGCTTGCCCCATGGGCCACAGGTTCCCTATCCCCATGTATGGTGTGAGGAACCTTTTCCCTCCTGCAGGCCACTCTGAAATGAATACAAGCTCCACCAGTCTGATAGGAGTCAGGGACAGGGATTGCTTAAAAGTGGTGCTCAGAATGTGGGAGGAAGGGGATACCCCAGATCATGGATCCATCCCCTATCTTTGAGTGCATGCCCTCCTCTCCCTTTCCTTGAGCTCACTCTTTCAATGCTTGAGGCTAGAAACTGAATCCACAGGCCAGATCCAGGAATCAGAAAGGGGGTCAAATGATTTATTTTTTTTGCCCATGGGCTGGAAGCTCCCCACCCCTGACTTAGAGTAATGCTCTCTTAGGCCTGTGGGTCCATCAAGCTCCAAGAAAATTGCCTACTGGCATTAACAGCAGCCATAGCTTAGCAGAACTTACTTCCCATGCCCTGTTTCTATATTAGGGAGAAGGTTCTCTTTCCTTCCTACCTGTGTGAGACCCTTGCATTAAGCCTATTACTTTGTGTAGGAGCTCAGAATTTCACTCATGAGTAAGCACTGGAGGAATGGATCTCACTTCTCATCCTCCACCCCTATGTACCCTATGAATTCATTTGTACGTATGTTTTAAATTCAGAACCACACTCAATATTATAACATTGCGGATGGCCTAGAAGCAAGAATTCTAGACTCAATGAACACTGACCAGAGAAAACTGCAATCTGCAAAAGCCCAATGCAATGCCTTTCTCGGACCTTCACATTTCTTCCCATCTGGTTTGCCTTTACTTCCCGCAAGCCTCAAAAGTATTATTGATTCTTCGTTGAAAATCAACCTGATGGTAAATATTCCCACAATTCCCTGGGCTCCTGCCTCTGTGAATGCATGCTCTCCAATGCTTTCTCAATTAGCTCTAGGGCTCAGGAAGCTGAACATTTTTATTGGTGCATTAAGAAATATTCCTAACACAATTTGATTACATGATTGCAATAAGACGACACAACAATGAGCATTAGAGGGTGTTTTTAGATGAGACGAGCAGGCAGGGGGGTCCGTGATCGGTTCGGGGGAGGGTGCGTTGGCGCCGTGCGTGGGGGAGCGCTTCAGACGAGCACTGTCCACACAGGGGGCACCCTGGCTTTTGTCAAAAGTGGAGATGAGGCAGGGATGGGTGAGTGTGGAAGCATGCCCCCTCCAACATTCAGATGAGACAGGCCCCACGCAGGACAGGCAGTCCTTGCGTGGGCCATCAAATTAAAAACACCCTTTTGAGACTCTTTTGGTTTTGCTCAGCATGAAGAGTTTGTCAGTTTCACCGTTCTGCACTACCATTTTCCTATTTGAAGTAGAACACGGGCTACATCTTTTAATCGTCTGTATTTTCCTGCCCTCCTCTACATCTGCAACTTGCATCAATGGGTTTAAAAATTAAATGAGGGTTAGCCATTTTGAGGGATTTGCCATTACTGTATGCATTACCAAAACCTGGCTGGATGAGGCTTCTGTGCCTAACACAGCCCAGATGGTGCCGGCCAGGCACTCGGTGCAGCATCAGCCTAGGATTGGGGCCTGCGGAAGTGGAGTGGTGGTGGTCTCTAAAGACAGTCTGGTCTATCCAAGGTATCTGGTGTCTGACTTGTTCAACAGAGTGTATCCACCTAGTGTTTGAAGCCCACAATAGATTGGGGATTCTGCTGGTGTACCAACCAGCCCACCGCACAGTCGACTCCCGGACTGCTCCAGCAGAGTTGGTCTCAGAGATGGTGTTTAGATCATCCAGACTTTCAGGGGCAGAGCAGGAGTTCATGGCTGCCATAACAACAAGGGGCCTATCCTAGAGAATATCTGGCCCAACGCATGAGGCTGGACACATCTTGGATCTTATGTTCTTCACCAGCCTGGAAACAGGGGTTCCAATTAATAGGGGTGTTGTTACAACACCATTGTCATGGTCGGACTATTACCTTCTGAGGGCCCAAATCCCTGCCCTCTTCTTCTGCCATAGCATTTGCAAAGTGCCATCCATTGGAGCTCTTACAGATGGTGAATAGCTTATTAAACCCTGCCTGTTCCCGCCTGGAGTTAGAGTCGTAAGCTGCCATGTGACCTGTTTGCCACCTACCTTGCAGATAAAGTTACTCATAAAGTCACTTGAGTCGCCTTTGGGTGAGGGGTGGGATAAAAACGCCATAAATAAATAAATATTTGGCTCAACTTGGGCACTGCTAGTTTGGCTGAAGAATCAGAGTTTGGGGTTGGGGGTGCTCAGTCTTGCCCAGTTTGCTTGGATTGGCTTCAATTAGTCTCATCCACCGATGCAAAGACTGTGTTTGGAGCAGTGCAGGCAACTTGTTGTGATGAACTGGATCCATGTCTGTGCTGGCTGGTGAAAGCTAGTCAGTAGACACTGGGGATGTTGCTGGCTGGGGTTGTCAATGTCTCCCTTTTGGGGGGTGGGGGGTGGGCAGCATGCCTGACAGCCTTCAAATTGCAGTCATCTATTCCCTGCTCAAGAAACCATCTCTTGATGTTGGCTCCCCTGCCAGCTATTGCCCCCTCTCTTACCTTTCCTTTTTTGGGAAGGTTACTGAATTGACGGTTGCCTCGCAGCTTCAGGCACATCTCGATTCTATTGGATTCCTCAACCCATGTCAGTACCCTGTTGATATTGTTAGATCTTTCGCAGTCTTTGATACCGTTGATCATGGTGTGTTGTTGACATGGCTGTGGGACCTGGCAGAGGTGTGCGGGACTGCTCTTGAGTGGTTACACTCATTTCTGGCTGCAAGGACCTAGAGAGTGGTGATGGGAGGTGGCTCCTCATCCCCTCAGGAGCTCCTTTGTGGGATCCCGCAGTATTCCATCTTGTCCCCATTCCTGTTTAATGTGTATCTGATGCCCCTGGGCAAGATCGTTCAGAAATCTGTAGTGAAGTGCCATCACCATCAGTATGCTGATGACACTCAGCTGTATCTCTCTTTTTCATCTGATCCAGGTCCTGAAGTCTCAGTGTTTACCCCAGTGTCTGGCTGCCACTGAGGACTGAATGCAGGTGAACCGACTGAAGCTGAATCCAGACAAGACCAAGGTGATGATGGTTGACTGGCCATATGACAATAGGACCACCTGTTATTGATGGGGTCCAGCCTCCCTTGGTCACTCAGGTTTCCAGCCTTGGAGTGCTCTTGTATCCACTGCTGCATCTTAATTGCCGGGTTGTGGTGGTGGCCAGAAACGTTTTTCAGGAACTTCATCTGGTGAGAAGGCTGCAACCTTTATCATCAGACACGGACCTGGCCATCATTGTCCATGCCTTCGTAACCTTGTGGCTAG
Organism: Sphenodon punctatus; assembly: GCA_003113815.1. Lineage (NCBI taxonomy): Eukaryota > Metazoa > Chordata > Lepidosauria > Sphenodontia > Sphenodontidae > Sphenodon > Sphenodon punctatus. The sequence continues at coordinate 1,761,130 of QEPC01011631.1, forward strand.
ACTACTGCAATGCGCTCTACGTGGGGCTGCCCTTGAAGATTGTTCGGAAGCTGCAGTTGGTGCAAAGCGTGGCAGCCTGCTTTCTATTGGGGGTGAGTCACCAGGAGCACATATTTTACACCAGTGGTACAGAGTCTGCACTGACTGCCAATAGCTCTCCAGCCAAAATTCAAGGTACTGGGTTTGGTCTATAAATCCCTAAACAGCTTAAGTCCCAAGTATCTGAAAGACCGCCTCTTCCCTTATGTTCCGTCATGGCCTCTGAGGTCAGCTAAGGGCGCCTGCATCAAGGACGCGCAGAGAGGTGTTCTCGGTGGCTGACCCACAATTATGGAACTCCCTCCCTCTGGTGTCAGCCTAAGCCTTCTCATCTTCCAGAAGAGATGAAAAACCTTTTTGTTTGGCCAGGCATTTGGCAGGCAGGAACAGGATTGGGTGGAGGGGTTAGGGAAAGGAATGGTGAGTGTGGGGGGTTAGTTACTTTTATTTGTTTGTATGTGTTTTGTAAGCCACCTTGAGCCTTATTGGGAAGGGGAGGGTAAAATTGGAAAAATAAAATAAAATAAATCTTCTGTTATTGTTGTTCTCTTCTGAGAGGCATAACAGAAATCATTTGCATTTCCTTTATAGGCCCGGACCTGGCCTCCCTCATCCATGCCTTCGTCACCTTGAGGCTGGATTACTGCAATGCGCTCTATGTGGGGCTTCCCCTGTGCCTGGTTCGGAGGCTGCAGCTAGTGCAGAATGCGGCGGCTCGTCTCCTTTCGGGGATGGGTCGTCGGGAGCACATAACACCTGTGCTCCGGGCACTGCACTGGTTGCCGATAGCGTGCCGAGCCAGGTTCAAAATGTTGGTATTGATTTACAAAGCCCTTCACGGTCTCGGCCCCTCATACCTCAGGGACCGCCTCGCCCTCCGTGCCCTGGAGCGGACCCTTCGGTCTGCCGGGGGTGCCTTCTTGGAGGTCCCCCGTGTTAAGCGGGGGGCCACAATGGAGAGGGCATTCTCGGTGGCCGGGCTGCGTCTTTGGAACTCCTTACCAGAGGAAGCTCGCCTGGCCCCAAGCCTTTTGGTTTTTCGACGACAGTGCAAAACCTGACTGTTCGCCCAGGCCTTTGGGAGGGGGGGGGGAGTAGGGGATCTTTTATCCCCCCTGCCCAAATGTTTGTGTTTAATTTATTGTTGTATCCCTGGCCCTGTTTAATATTTGAGATGAGAATGTATTTTATATGTTTTAAATTGTTTTTATTGATTTTATTGTTGGAAGCCGCCCCGAGCTGTGTTCAGGAGGGACGGGGTAAAAATAAAATAAATAAATAAATAAATAAATAAAATCAGGGCAAAAGGAGTTTTAAGAGGAGGAAAATGGGAACTAGCCTAATATGTGGACACTCTTTTAATTGGCTTATGTTTTCTTCCCCCACACATCGTTTTGCTTGTCTAGCACAGGGACAGGCAATGGAAGACCTATTTATCTGGCCAAGCCTTTGGCAGAGGAAGATAGGATTTGGGGAGTGGTTTTAATAGGAATTTTCTTTAGTTATAGTTTTACAGGTGTTATTTTTGTATATTTTATAAAGTCTATTTATACACATTTTATGTCATAAACTGTCCTAAGCCTATGGCAAGGATAGGTTAAAAATCCAAATAAATGAATACATAATAAAATGTTTCCCTCCTAAGGCCAGCTTTGGAAATTACTACAAGCTTCCTTGGGCCACACAGAAGTTGAGGGTGGGGGTGTTTAAAAGGTGTGCTCAGAATGTAGGAAGGAAGGTTAGGGTCCAGATCATGGATCTATACCATGGATCCATCTCCCATCCTTGAGTGCATGCCCCCATCTCTGCTCCCTTCACCATAGCTCACACTTTCAGTGCTTGAGGGTAGGAACTGGATCCAGGAAATGGAAACAGGCTAAATACAGAGAAACATCTTGGGCTCGATTTGGCCTACGTGCCTGGGAGAATTTATATCTTGGTTCCTTTGTCATATATTTTACAAATGTAAGCCACTAATTTTACCCTTCTAATTCAGAAATAGCTATATGAAGTCTGTCTAAGAGGAGAGGTGGTATCTGATCACCTTCCTCGCAATTTAGTGGATTGCCTACTGTCAGTAAATTTACAGTCAGATAATAAAAACTGTTGATTTTACAGATTGTCAAATTTGTTTGACGATTGGCAGGCAGTGCTGCTGGAGCAGGGTAGGTCAGTGATTCTCTGCCAGTAGCAGCCCCTGAAATGTAAGCCAGTGGTAGAACCCAGAGCAATAATGTGGTCACTTCAATGGGGTCCTTGCCCAGCCATTCCTGACCCAGTTGTGTAGCACATCCACAGATGTTATAACTTGGATGCCTGGATACTTTGGCAATGACAGGGCTTCCAGAAAGCCCCAGGGCCCAATGCAGAAATAAATGATCCCAAGGAAGTCTAATATTATAGTCCTGGCTGGCAAATTCAGGGTCATTTTAGGTTTGCAGTAAGTTGATTTTTAATTGCTTTGTCTGGTTTCTGGTGATAAGTTTTAAAAGTTTTAAATTGATACGTTGGTATCTCTGGTTGTATTATACTTGCATCGACTTATCAGTCGTGTCAATAAATAAATTCTTCTTAATTGCTTTGTACGTTGCAAAAAACAACAGGACAAACAAACAAACAAACTTTGTTGCCATTTTAAAAAAGCAACCTGTGATTGTCAGTCATTTAAAAAAATTCTAATTGGCAACTCTGCAACAGTAAAGGGAGATGGATCTCTTTTATTTATGGAAACTTGGATCCTCATTATTTCTGAAATTGATTTTAAAATCATTCCTACAGGGATTTAGGCCCTTTTCTTTTTCTATTTGGCAAAAAAACTGCCCACCATCTGAAAACTACTCCTTCTGGAGGAGATGGTCTCCAACTCATAGTCTTTGGGTATTTTCAGATGTTAGCTGGCCCAATTCGTCCCAGTGAATCCCCGGCGGGGGTGAATGAAATAGCCACCCCCGTGGTCAAACAATGGCCTGAATAGACGTGCTGGCTGATCTCGGCGGGGAATCGGGGAGGGGCCGCACGGCGCAACGTGTGGCCACACAGCCCCGCCCCCCCCCCCCCCCACGCTCCCCT
>QEPC01011631.1:1764908-1790973 GCA_003113815.1 Sphenodon punctatus
CCCCCCATAACCCAATACAACAATAACCAACAACTACCTTATCTCTACCCCCGATATCCCATCCAGATGCTCCCTCCCTGCTGCCACCAGGGAAGGAGCCCATCAATCCCCCCCCCCATCTTCCTGCTCTCACCAGGAGGGGAGGGGCCATCATCCACAACCAACAACAACAATATAATCGTAATACAAAAATCACAAAAAATAACAATCATATTAAAGCTACATCACAAATTATTAAACAACATCACACTCCTACTCCCGCATCCTCCCCTGCTGCCACCAGGGGCTGGCGCCATCCCCCCCTGACCTCCCCCAAACACATCCCCAATACAAAATCAAACTTACAATACCCTAGCCCCTACATCCCCTACAGTCCCCGAAGGGCCCCAAAGGGCCATGGCCCTTCGGTTCGTAGTCACAGGTGCTTCTCACTATCCCCCCATGTCCTTCCCCGCAGATAGTCGGCGGGGAGCCCCAAGGAGCAACAGCGGCGACAGGGCTCAGCAGCGGCAGGAGCATCAGCAGCGGATGGTAGGTGACTCCAGCAGGGAACCCCTCGCAGGTGCTTCTCTTTTATGCATGCCCCCCGGGCTACTTCCTGGTGCAGGCAGGGGAAGGGGATGGTGGAAACACAGTCCCAGTTCAATGGCTCCCCCCACAGCCCCTTTACTCACTGTCCCTCCATGTCCTTCCCTGCAGATGGTCGGCGGGGAGTCCCAAGGAGCAACAGTCAGTTTGCATAATCAGCCCTGCAGTTCCTGAGCCTGCCTCACCTTGGAATCGACCACTGTGACTCTTGCCCTGCTTGGTTGAGGAGACCTAAATATACTTCCAGGTCATCACCAGCACTTTGCTTTGTGTAAGAGTTTGGCCTTCCTCCTGTATAACTGGGTGTGCTGCTGTAACCTTTACTTTGCCCTTCAGCCTTGCTCCTCCTGCATCCTGCCTTAACCTGTGTCCCTGGGACCCTGCACTGGATTCTATCCTTACTCCTCTGCCTCTTTGTCCACCATCTCTTAGAAGGATTACCTGCCTCTGATCCTGCACTTTGATATCCGACACTGCCGCCTTGGATCATCCTTTTGGCTGGAAACCCTCTCTTTGACCGATTCCCTGGAACAAACCGCAGCCAGCACCTTGACACTGTCTTTTTCTCTGCCATCACTGATCCTGTGATTTCTGCTCTGGCCTGGATCCTGACACTACTTACAAGAGTACTGATCCTGACTGCTGGCTCTAACAGTTGCTTTTGGTGCAGCAGCTGCAGGCTGAATTTGGAATCCAAATCCTTGTGACCGTTTCCTCTCTGAACTAAATCATGAACATATGGCCATATTTTAACTTAGTACTAACTTAAATTTCCAACAGAAGTCTGCTTGAGTCAAGACTCAGAAATCTGGTCTGGATTTGGGCCACTGTTAATTATCACAAATGCCATCTCCATTTTTAAAAAATTTAAATTTCTCAAACCACAAAAAAAACCACCTCAGTTTTCCTTGCCGAGCAATTCTGTAGCTGCTTTAACCCTGATCTCATCGGAGTTTGCTCTTCCCGTACTCCTGTTTTACAAACCTCTCTGAAACTGAGGCTGCCATGCAGTAAGACCTAAGTCTTTGCTGCCAGAGCTAGCAAACCGAGAATAAGCACATAGGTTCCCTGTGTTAAAAGGATCAATGAAAGGAAAATTTTGACACGGGCTTTGTGCTTCCTTTATAGTTTGTTTTCCTGATATAGTCTATCTAAATTCAGGTGCTAGGAACTGCATGTTAGAGGGCAAAAGGGTGACTGTACTGATCAACATAAATTTTGCAATATAATTGAGTGACTAATCAATCTGAAGGCCTAAGACAGGGGTGGACAACATTTTCCCTCCCAGGGGCCACTTTGAAAATTAGTACAAACTTTGAGGGCTGCATAGAATTTAGGGGCAGGGCTGCTCAGGAAGAGGAGGGTGCAGATCATGGATCTGTGCCCTGGATCTGTCTGCTGTCTGTGCATGCCCTCTTCTCTGCTCCCTTATTCTGAGTTCCCCTTTTCATTATTTGTAGGTAGGAGTTGGATCCAGGGGCCAAATCCAGAAAATGGAAAGGGCCAAATAAAAACTAGTAGCAGAGTGCATTTGGTCCCCAGGCCTGAGGTTCCCCACCCCTTCATCCTGCAAAGTACCAAGCCTTCTTAATTCCTGCTAGTTTCAAGGCAAGTTTGCCATCATGCAGAATAAGGATCTGAAGGCCTAGAGCCTGACTCTGTTCTCACTACACATCAGTTGTCAATAGGTGCAACTCCCTAGACATCCCCTCCCAAGAGTTGCTCCAGAGTTACACCACTATAAACAAGGGGAGAATCAGGTCTCTGGTAATATTTCTTCACAAGCTGCCCTAAGTGATGCAGCTCTGTACCAGGAGAAGGCTCCAGGGAGTAAACTGTGACTCTGAAGCCCCTTTCATCTTACTTTTTCAAGCAGCTAGTAACCACATCGGGTTTTTTTTTTCTGTTCCTGTGAAAGCACTAACATTTCTTGGACAGGTTCCAAGTCACGTTTATCAACTCCGGAGTCTAAACTGGAGCCACAGACTGCTTGAGTCACTAACACAGAGCCAATGTAATGTGTGAAGGCAACCAGTAGCTCATGCCCTACTTCCAGTTCTGCAGTTACCATTGAGATGTAGTGACACTATGGGAAGAACAAGTCCCAGCACCGGGAGGAATCTAAACTATCTCCCAATCAGGAACAATGCACCCTGGATATCATCCACAGATGCAAATACGAGTAGAGCTACAAAGTAGCAGCTCACCTCAAATTCGCTACCATGCATGTGCGAAACCCCAGCTGCTTGACTGCTTGCTAGTAGCTATTTGATGTGTTTCCATTTACATAACCTGTGAAAGTAGTCAGAGCCTGGGTGAAAACCTATTCTGTACCTCCTCTTTCCTTTGGCCACCAGGATATTATTTCTCTTTGAGCCAGCTCAACTGTGGAAGACGGTGCTTGGCGGCTGGACGGTGGCAATGGAGACAAAACTGGCTATTCCTCAGTTCTGTTCACTCAGTTCTATGGATGGCAGGGAACGGTAGCCCCCAAGTGCCTACTGACCATCCAACATCAGCCTTGTCCTCCAGTAGATGAGCAACTGAGACCGCTTTCCCACGGGGCAATATGGACAGCATTTGCCTCTGGGAAAGACTCTGGGAGGCAAATGCTGTGCAGCTTGTGTCTCGTGGAAAAACAAAACTGTGCGGCTTTGCCTCTGATCATGCGGAGGATGCAGAAGTCTCCAGTAAGAAACAATCTTGCCCTTAGCATTGAAGGCCTGACTGGGATCTCACTTTGATGGAAAAACACAGTGTGAATGGTGGAGCCCAGCCATGCCCCTGATATTCAGAACTATCTCACAGCTCCTCAACTGTGTCTGCAAAGGGTAAACCAAAGGTTCGCACTGTTTGATTTGTGCTGGTTTGATTTAGCAGGATTCTTCACCTCTCACAATCAGCTCCACCCCTCACTCCCCAGTCCTTCTAAAGTCCCTCTCTTTGACAGTTCTAAACCACATCCTGACCCTTGCCATCACATTCTGCTATTCTGCTTCGTGTCCCACATTTGATTTGGCCAACAGTTGGGCAAAGTGGCAGCAGCTCTGCATGCTCTCTCAACTGAAAGGAAATTCAAATACCAGCAGGATACAAGGGGCACTGCCCTTCTTACTTCTGACACCACCGCCCTCCGTTACCTTCATGAGGGCAGACAGGAAAGCCTGAAATTAATGAGAAGACAGCCTCCTGCACCCCAAACTTGTAGGAGCCATAGAATCATAAGGTTAGAAGTAATCCCAAGAGTCATCTAGTCCAATTCCCTCCTTGCTCCAAAGCAAGATACCCTATACCCAGGAACTCATGTTTACTGTATTTTCCCCATTGCCATCAATAGGAAAACACAGTGAACATGGGTCCCTTCCTATAGCCATAGAATCACAGGCACATGTTTGTGTCTGGATGTTTTAAAAAACATCCAGTGAAGGAGATTCCACAATCTCTTGAGGCAGCCTAGTTAATTGCCCATGTCCCCTTCACACACCCTGTATTTTATACTCGTGCTCACAACCTACTTGGTAAGCAAGCCCAAGAGCCCACCATTAATGCAGAATATCTCTGTCCTCACAACCCCTCAAGGATACTAGTTTTACCTAGTAAGCATGCAGGAACATTGTCAACAAGGCAAGATGCTTCATGTCTGACTAAGAGACAGATTCATTGCTATGAGCTCCATTCCCAATTTCTGAAGGCAGAAAACCAGGCAGAACACAGCAAGGGAGTTCTCAATGTTTAAGATTCATAGGAAAAGAAAAAGAAGAAAACTAAAATATGTACATTATAATTAATACTAGGAATGGGACTTTCGGTTTTGGAAAGAACCTAAAGTACCTGATAATGGCCATTTCGGATTAATCAGAAATGTTGGTTCTTTTCGGTATTGGTTGTATTGGATTGTTTGCATTGATTTTTGTATCAAATTTCTAACATTGCGGTTTGTCCCCATTGACTTCAATGGGAAAACTGCAATGTTAAAAATCCAATACAAAAATCAATGCAAAAGATCCGATACAACTGATACCGATACGAGAACCAAAATAAATGAGAACCGAAAGTAACTGAAACCAAAATTTTGCCCAGAGTCCCACCACTAATTAATACTGTTCATTGGATGGTACACACGGTGCATTCACACATCCATAATTACAAAGGAATGAGAATAAAGCTAAGGTCTGAAAATATTTAATTACCTTACTGAGGACACTGCAAACTGCCACTAGTCCCACAGAGGTTACTACTGCTGGTAGTGAACACTGTATTCAGCAACAAGCATTTGTCCAATCAAGCCATAAGAAAGGTGTTACATACCACAAAATAAGCCCCTGGTTCTAGTCCAGCTAATGGAATCAGATTTTGATGTTCACCAGAACTCCAGGAATTACCCTGTTAGCTGCCCCGAGTCACCTTTGGTGAGAGGGGTGGGTTACAAATGGATTGAAATAAACAAATAAAATAAAAACAACAGAGCAATATGTTTCTTTGCAGTTTATTCGTGTTCTCTGCTAACTACACCTATGGCTATCATCATGGTGCTTACTCAGTTGAACCATGCAGAGGAGTAAGCAGCAGCAAAATGCTAAGGAACTTCTTGAAAGGACAAGACTTTAACTAACTGTTGGTATGCATAATTTGCCTTCCATGTCATATGCCATGCTATTGGTTGGATTGGCTGGGAACACAGATGGATGGTGACCATTTATTGCATTAAATAACTTAATTTTGTTGGAAGTAGTAATTCAGTTACAGAGAAAACAAGGAGATACGATGGCTATTTGGGGTTTGATTTTTTTAATATATAAAGAAGTCTATAAACAATTTAACTTATTAATTTGATAGAGATGATGTGTAGTAGCATAATAAGTGAGAATGTGGAGAATGTCATAGGAATGAGATAGAGGGAGTGAAGGACAAATGTGAGAAGACTGGAGTGGGTGTGAGAAGATCAGAGTGACAGAAGATAAAGGACTCCTGGATGAGTTACAAGTGTGGCCCTTTTTAAACCGACCGCGGTGGGTGGGGGGATGGGTTTGCGGTTGCAGTGGGTGGAGGTGAATGTGTGCCCGTTTCCAAGGGCGCTCCACCCATCTCCACGCATGGAGCATCAGGCATTGGAGCCCATTGCTCCGTGCGTGGGTGATGGGTGGAGGTGGGTGGAGATGGGTGGAACGCGGGAGCGCACACGCACCCCCACCCGCATTGTTCCCACAAGAGTCCACCCATCACCCACCCACTGCAGGTGGTGTTCGCACAGGCACCCCCACCCATCGCACACGTGTCCAGATGTTTGCCCCAGAGTTTCCCCGGGCATAGTGGCAGCTGGCCCAGGCTGTGACTCTGGAGACCTCTGGAGTCACAGTCGGGCTAGCCACCACTCGGGGCAAGGCCTGCCTCACTGGGCTACAGCAGGCTATCACATGTGCTAGCCCGGTCTGGAGTGGCCAACTGTCATGGGGGGGGGGCGCTGGGTGCATGGGGCTAACAGCACCCCCACCCCCAGCAGCGGGAACATTTGTTCTGTGACTGGACTCGATCCTGACCAGGGTACAAATGGCACCCCGGGTTAGATCGGTTTGCGACAGTAGAGCTCCACTATCAAGTATGTTTTTACCCAGTCTTACCAAGCTTACCAACTCTGAGAAAATGGTGGTTGGATGGATGGATGGACCTGCTTTAAAGTAATTTGTGAAAATTAATTATTTAGTCTTCATTTCTGTTTTACAGATGGAGAAACTGAAGCACACTTTAGCATGTTTCCCAGGGTGACATGAATCAATGTACCCATATCTTTTAACTCTCAGTCATGTGCAGGAGTTAATAAGCCATGCATTCCCTACCTACTTTCATAAAGAGCTTCAAAAACTACAAGCTGTTCTGGCAGTGTGCCATCTCCAGCCCGGATTCAGCATTCTGCATCTACTTAGCAAAGCACTTAAGCACACACACAATTCTAGATGGATGTTTAAAGGCTGGACTGAGCAGAGAGGGATTTATGCATGTGCTTAAATGCATTGCTACATGGAGCTTGGTGGAGGAGTGTCCCAGGCCACACTCACCCATTCCATTCCACCTTCCCTCCAAAAACCAACTGTGTGAAAATAATGGCAGCATAGATTCTACACAGCATTACAGAGAGCACAGGAGGAAAATGCTACCAATTATAACTAACTAACTCTCACTTTTAAGAAAAAGAAAAAAGGAGGAAAGAAAGATTTAAATGCCATTAGGAATCATCACATTCATTTGAAACTGAAATACACATTAAATTATTGTTTGGCTGATTTCTTCCCTTGTCCGGCTAATCCTTTACAATGTGTCTTATTTTTCCTAATAAACCTATTACATCTATTTAAAAGGCTCATTAGATGATATTGTCCATTTGTCTCTTGTTATATGGTGAAGAACAGACATGCATGTAACTCTGATTTAACAATTGTTATGCATGTTGCAGGGTTGTATTGATGCTTTATGCAGCCCTACAACATGCGTAAGAAATGTTAAAGTGGAGTTAAAGTGGAGTTAAGGTACATGTCTGTTTTCACCCATAGCCTTGAAAAGCCTGTTGGGAGTCCCGCTGATGGGACTAGAGGCTAATTTAAAAACTCCAAAAAACCCAGCATTACTGCACTCCCATTAACACCAACAGTACCCTGACTGACTGGAAAAGTCCTGTCCCTAGTACTCCACCCCAGGGCAGAGGCTTGAATAGGGAACGTGCCAAAGGTCACCCAGCAATACCAGGTTTAAAACTCAGGACTCCTGGTTCCAAATTCCACATTGGGTGCTTTTAGATGGACAGCTGCCCTAGTACTGGTCACACCACTGTGCTTCACCCGTGGGTTGGCTGGTCTGTTTAAAAGCGCTCCTCCAGATGTGGAAGTCCCCGCGTGTGGTGCTCTGGAACATCCCGGATCATCGCCAGGGGAATGGTCCAGCCAAACTCAGGGCATCGGCCTAAGGTGGAGCTGCTGTCTCTCTGCTCGGAGGACCCACGCTGCAGCTCCACTTGCCCCAGACAACACCACAGAGTTGTGGGCACCTGCAACTCTATGGTGAGGGGGCCAGGACAATGCCGGGTTCATCTAAAATGGACCCAGGCGGGACTGCAAGCAGGTGGACATGAGGGTGAACTCCCCAGAGCAGCTCTGGGGAGAGGCAGCCTCCACGTCCATCTGTTTATACCCATAGTGTCCACTCAGCCACACTCCCAGGTTTTAGCATACAAAATTAAAATGGAATTAAAGCCTGATTATTCAATATGCTGGGTGTCCCTGCCCACCACTTGCAATGACTTCAGTAAATATGGTTCATGGGTGACCCACATGATTGCAGTTATTAGCAGTGTGCAGTGAATTGCAGGATTGGGGATGATAAGAAGGATAGGAGTATGTAACAAATTACACTACTCAAAGAGCTAGGCAATACCAAATGTACCAAGGAAATGATCTGACAGCAACGTTGTCATCATTGTTAGACTATTTTAAAATATATATATCTGCAATGTAAACATTTGAAATTTTGACTGCAGTCCTGAAGCTACATCTGAAATCTTAAATCCCAAAGAATTCACGCTCAGTCTTAGTTTGAGAATTGTGGCCCCTCTAGAAAGATGTCTACGAACCACCAGTTCATTTGGGAAAAGACATCAGACTGAAAGATGCATCCAGCTCTCTCCAAGCTGTCCGCAATCAGATTTTATGTAGCCATTCTAATCCTAGTCTTGAATACATCTCTGCTGTTATTGTAATTTTTATCTGTCACATCTTACAGCACTGCATAATTCTTCTAGGATTAAGTAGTCTTGCTGGAATGCTCCTGGGGTGAAAATAGACATGCACGGAACAGCACTTTAATACCACTAACATTTTGCATGCATGTTGCAGGGCTGCATTATGCCCTATACAACCCTGCAGTGTGCATAAGAAATAACATGTTAACACAGTGTTAACCCGGAGTTAAAGCGGAGTTAAGGTCCATGTCTGTTTTCACCCCTAGTCAACAATAAATATACCTCCTAAGTAGGGTTGCCATATATGCACATTTTTAAAGGGCACTTGTGAAAAATACAGGGTGCATGGCTGCAGTGGCTCCCCTGCAGTCCTGCAACCTGTATTTTTCATAAGTGTCCTCTAAACATGTGCATAATACTCCTAAGGCCACAATGTCTGCTCCCTCCACCTCACTCGCATTGTTTTGAATTGCCAAGCTGAAAGATTCCTCCCAGTTCTAACAAAATGCAAATAGTTTCTTAAAGGTAGGTTTCACCCAGCGCTTAACGAGGTTACAAAACTGCAAGCGCATCCCTTCTTACTAATTAAACTGAGCTGCAGTATCAGCTCAGTATATTACCTTGATTTAATAGCACAGGCCCCGATCACAGTGCTCCTATACAGTAACTCTATGAGCCAGCACAGTCACATAATTTACCTTACACACAAGCAGCCTCGTATGAATTATTTGTAAGGAATTTTTATTGGGTAGCTATCCAAGTATCTGCAGCTTTTCTTCCACCAAAGCACCCAAAGCCTTCATAAAAGATTGAGGCTGCAATCCTCACAAAGTTTTGCCACTGACATCGATGGGTTCAGAGCTGCAGCCTACAGTGAGATTTGCAATGAAGCCAGTGGCAAAACCCCCACTGATTTTAATGGGTGACGATTGCCCCCCTAGATTGCAATCCTAAATCACTTACTCCAGAGTAGTCCCACTGATATCTCCCTCAACAGTTGAGTGCTGTGGCCTTACTCTATACATCTGAGGTCCTTTTCACAGACACTCTAACACTGATGAAATGGGTGTTACAGTTTATTATACATGTTGCAGGGCACCCATAGAGCACACATGCAGCCCTGCAACATATACAATAAAATGCAACACCCATTTTATCAGTGTTACAGTGTCTGTGTGAAAAGGGCCTGAATGTATAGGAGAGGGGGTGAGGAACCTCCAGCCAGTGGGCCAGATATGGCCCATAGCTGTTTTTTGTTTAGCTCTTTTCCAGTTCCTGATCTGGAAAGTGAATCCAGTTTCTATCCTCAAGCACTGAAAGAGTGAGCTCAGGGTAAGGGAGTGGAGATGAGGGCCTCACTCAAGGACAGAGGATGGATCTGTGGCATAAATCCATGATCAGGACCCTCCCCTTCCTTCCTCCATCCTGAACACACCCCTTCAGTGTCCCCATCCCCAACTCCTATCCAGCCCCTGAGACTTTAACTCATTTTTAAGAAGCCTGGGGAAGTTTCCCTCACCTGATATACACACTAACCTCTTTCTATACATCTGAGACCTCCCCAAACATATAGGGTGTGATCTTGTCCTCACTAAACTCAACAAACCAATGGTTCAGCTCCCACTGATTTGAATGGGTGAGGACCCACCCATAGTCTAGACATCTAAGCCAGTGGATCCCAAATTGTAGATCGGGACCCACAGTGGGGTCAAGCCATCTGTGGATGGGGTTGCAATCCTGATTAGCACTGATACACTTTGCATTTTCTTTCTTGAGCTCTGGGGTATGTCTCAAAATGGTGTCAAAGACAAGGAGTTTGGAAACTGCTTTCTGATTCCTTCAAAAAATATATAGGGTGTGACTTTGTCACCACAGAAGTCAATGATTTGGACTTGAGAGTACCAAGGTTCAAATTCCATCTTAGCCAAAAACTCACTGGGTGACCTTGGGGCAAGTCACTGTCTCTCAGCCTCAGTACCTTGCCTGTAAAATGGAAATAATAATAATGACCTACCTGACCAGGTTGTTGCAAGGGTTAACTAGATAAGGACTGTAAAGTTATGTCCTCAGCCCATGAGAGAAAATGGGTTAAACAAAAATAAAATAAATAAATAAATAAATAAAGATTACACCTACACATGAGCATATGTATAGGGGAAAACATGAGGGATGCATCCCCCATAAATTTCCTAAGCCCCCCATTAGTTTCAAGCTTATGGAGGTGAGGTTTATGTTGTTCAAAGGGATCCAGCACTCCCCATAATTTTAGCCCAAAATTATGCCACTGCGCCCATAGACTATGCACCTGTTTCTGAAGAAAGTCTATTAATAATCATGTGTTAAATACTCCTTGGCATTTCATTACAATCATCCAAACAAAACCCTAAAAAAGGACAACACTCAATTCACTGTACGTGCAAAAAAAACACCCCAGCTGTTCAAAGAGTGGCACACCCACTTGTAATCTTTAGCGGAACACAAATTTATCAATTGAAAAAGCCACCTGAGACAGCGAAGATTGCCAAGCCTTCTAGAGAGGAGTAGAGAGGAACAGTAGTGCCACCCCTCTTTGGGATGCCTCTCAATCCCAAGCACAGGATTAACTCTTGAGGAATCTTACTTTCCGCCCTAGACAAGTAAGATCTGAAAGCACTCCCCAAGAAATCAAAATAACCACCCCACTTTATGGGGCAGCAGTAGCACCTTATTACAACACCCTTTTTTGGATGGGGAAAAAAATGTAGGGACCAATCCTGATCTGCAGAAAGCCCTCATTGGTTTCAATGGGAGCAAAGGGGATCAAGCCCCCTTGGGCTTGTAAAATTCATGTAGTGATGCTGGGGGGAGAGGGCGGGGAGAGATTTCCTAATGGCTCCGAAATGTTCGCTGACTATTGGCGAAGGGTTTCGGGATCTAAGCAACAGCTGCGGAACGGCTTCCGAATGCAGCCGAGCCCTGCAGCCGGCAGTCCCCGAGATCACCCGAATATTGCCGATCTTCAAGAGCCAATCGACTTTTCCAGTCTCTGCTGGGCGCTGTCCACCACTTGAACCGCCTGAAATCTAACATACTGCCTCGGTGAATGGGGTGAGGGGAGGACCGGGTTGGCTATGCCAAACTCAGGAGTGCTTATATTTGCAAAGGGATCCACTCCATGCAATCGAAATGGGGAAGAGGCGGTGAAATCAAAACGTTGCAGGTTTGCAAATAACAAGCTCCCATCCTCACCAACACACTCTCCCTCCACACCCACCGATGTGCATCCCTCGCTAGGCAACCTCCAATGCATCAAGTGGCGGCAGAACAGCCCTGCAAGCTGCAGCCTCCTTTGAGATTAATTCAATATCAACCCGAAGTGTCTTTTTTTAAAGTGTGATCGAAAAAATAAAACCAAAATCCTAGAGGAATGGTGAGGGAACCACTCTCCAATGATGGCGTTGCCTGGCTCTAGCTTGCCATGTCTGCTACAGTGCAAGATGGGGGTTGCTTTTTGAGTTAGGAGGGAATTTTAACACCCCCCCCCCATACACACATCCTTTTCACTAGCCTTTTGATCTGTCTATTTCTCTCTTACACACACACACACACACACACGCTGCAATTTCTCCAGCTATCAATGCAAGTTTTTAGATGAGAATCGTTCCTTGTCAATCGCACAGCAACGCCTATCTCAGCAAACGTGAGTATGTGTTAAAGGTGTCACACAAAACCCATGTATGTATGTGCATGCAATTCACCACTATTACACCCCTGGCTTTGACAGTTTCCATCTAAATAGCCTGTGTGAGATTTTAAACCAAATATATCCCAGTTCATCAGTAATGATCCATGCAGTGGGGCGGAGGGGTGGGGAGAAACAGTTCGAAATGAGAGACTAGTTTCTTTGCTTTAAAAAAAAATTAAAAAATGAAGGAGCTGCTTTCGTGTTTCTCCTTTATTTGATTGAGATCCCAGTTTAATTTTAATTGGTGATCCGCGGCCAAACTCATCCTCTCTAATTAATTAAAGAGGAAAGGCTAAAATCTCAGGGTTAAAAAAGGGAGGGGGAAGGGAGGCATTGAATGGCAGAGAGCCTTGATTTAAATCCGATTTACAGGCAGATTTTTAAAAATAAATAAATAAATAGCTGATAGTTTCCCCAACAGCCTATGTCAGGAGATCAAGCATGAGGAAAAGGGAGGGTAGCAGAGAGCTGGGGAGATAAAAACAAAAAAACAACCAACCCCCACCCCACCCCAAAGCCTGACATTAAGCTTAATTGACAGTGGTATGTTTAATGGCTCTGCTCTGCTTACAGCTGTGCCATTCACACCAGAATGGAAGGACACCTACCTCTCCCGCCCTTTGGTGGAGGAAGAATAAAAGAAACCACACACACAGCTTCCTTCAATTCAGCACCAAAGCGCATGAACAGCAGACACCTGACTGTCCATGGTACGAGCCTGCCCCACCATCTTTTTCCTTCCCTCCCCCACCCCCATAGAAATCACTGCTCCAAATCAACAAAGCCCCCTAACAAACAAGAGGGTCAGGATCATTCCCAACTTAAAACATGGCGGACACTGTCATTCAGACAAGTGCAAGAGAGTGGGCCCCTCGTCCTTTAAAAACAGCAATCAACAAGAGAAAGGAGAGGGAGAAATCTGGGGGGGTATTTTTTAAAAAAAAAGATCAGAGTTTTAAATCACCGGGGATAAAACAGAGAAAGAGAAGCCCAAGGGACTTACTTCATTTGCTTTACAATGGTACTTTTGCCAGATTCCCCAGCTCCTGTTGGGACAAACACAGAAAGAGCTGGTGAGTGTCAGGCTGCTAAGGAAATTACATAGAGTCTAGGAGCTGTGCTAATGGATGCAGGTTGGGGAGGGAGGGAGATCATCTTTGTGCAATTGAGTATCCAGAGCAGGAGGCGGTAGAGGGGGGAGGCTGGATCAGGATGGAGGGATGAGACCAAGAGGATGTGGGTGCTGAAAGGTGGATTCAGGCAGCTTACCTAGCAAGAGCAATTTCACGTCTTTGGCGGCGGTGATGCCATCTTCCTTGAGGTTTTTCTCAATCGCTTTGCTCCTCTCCAAGGCAGCCCTCTCCTCTGCGCTCAAGGTACATCCCATGGTGCTGGTGGCTACCCACGGAGGGGGAAAAAAAGCCCCTCCACACACACACACACACACAACCTGGGCAGGCGCCTTTCGGTCTCTCCCTCTGTCCCCCTGATCGGCTGCTCCAAGGGAGGGAAAGAAAAAAAAAATATTTTTCTTAATAAAAAAACAGCAACAAACCAAAGTATAAAAATAAAAATCACCCCCCAGAAAAAAAAATTAAAAAATAAAAAGAGAGAAGCTTGGTCTGGCCCCCCTCTTGGCCTCTTTGCAGCAATCAATGCATCCGAGTAGCACCCGGGCAAAGCTGCAGGCGCTGGGTCTGTGCAAAGGGCTGAGCTCTTCCTGGAGAAGGAGGAGGAAGAGGAGGAGGAGGAGAGGAAGAGGAGAGGAGGGCTGGGTGGGGGGGAAGGGTGGATCCCTCGCTTAGCTTTTGCTATTATTTTTTTATGCAGGGAGGATTTTTTTCTCTCTCTCTCTTCCTCTCCCTTAATGCAGGCTGTGGAGGTCTCTAATGGGCGGCGGCGGCGGCGATAGCTGCAAGCGATCGCATAGTTCAGCCGATCCTAATGGAGAGAAATGCAGAAAGGGGGAAGAGAGAGAGAGAGGGAGGGAAAAGTGCGCCAGGGGTCCGCACTCATACAGGCTTGCCTGCCTCAATGACGTCTGCAGGGCCGGCCGCACATGCGCACGCCTGCCCGCCGCCGCTGCTGCTCCAGTGGAGCCGAGCTAGCTTCCTAGGAGCTGCTCTAGAGGATCTGTGCGGGTGTACTGGGGAAGGGAAAGATGGGGCCTTCTCTTCTTCCCACAGCAGCTCCAAGCTGGGCAAGAGAAAAGCAGGGCATCTCCTTGAGGGAGGCAGGAATGGGCTGCGCCTCCTAGTGGGGTTAGGATTGCTGAAAGGGGCCAGCAAGAAACTTGGGATTAATTATATTGGGTGATGTGGGGAGAATAAATCCCCCCCCCCCCCGAATATAAAAGATATGGGATGGGGCTTATGTGGGTCAGCAGCCCCCCCATTTTAGACCAAATTAACCACCATGTGAAGCAGCATAAATGTGTGATTGTACACCCCCCCAAATCCTCCAACAGTTTCAGGGTCATGGGTGGGCCTAATGCAGGTCAAGGAATCCAGCATCCCCCACAAATTTTAGCCCAAAGATATACCACTGCCAAGGAGGATCTGCCTCTCACCAAGTGCTCTGCAAAACTGGATAGTGGAGGTTGGGGGAGAAGGAGGAATCTAGGCCCAAGGGGTTTAGGAATCAGAAGCTGTGGAAGCTACTTAGAAGCGGGACAGTCCCTCATTTTCAATAGAATTGCCATCCCCCTACCCCCATAGCAAGCGAGGGTTTGTCATATCTCTCAGGGAAGAAAACAGCGGGTGTTGTCAATTGATGTAAATTTAAAATAACCCATTGCCTAAAATGGAGACTGGGCTAATTTTAAAAAATAAGATAGGAGCATGGGTTGGATGTTAGGAGGAGATGCAGGTTAGGGGAGTAGGGGCTGCCTAGGGAGACAAGGGGATGGAGGGGAGGTGGGGGCAAAGAGGTTCTGAACTTCTGACATTACAGATGGTGATAGGGTGGCCATACCGGCCCTTTAAAAAAGGACACTTATGAAGAATACATGGTGCAAGGCTGCACTGGAACCAATACAGCCCTGAACCATGTATTTTTCATGTGTCCTCTTTTAAAGGGGAGGTATGGCCACCCTAGATGGTGATGTGGGGCCTTGACTGGGTGAAGACCTAGTGCAGCAAACTCTTTTAGGCCAGTGTATTTCCAGGCGGTTGAAAGGAGTCTCACTGTCACCCCTCCACCATGAAGTGGCCCTATTGCCCACATGGGCCAGGAGAAACTAATCGAGTCATATATAATGTCAATATATAAATCGCACCAGAAAAAGAGGGAGGGGCCATCTTATGGCATCATTCCCAAGACCCCTGGCAGCTCTAGGTTAGGGGCAAGAGAGAGGAAAGAAGTGTGGGGGGTAGGAAAGGATGGACAGTGTTTTTTGTGCCCAGGGCAGGGGCGTAGCTACCATTGGACAAACAGGGACATTCATCCCGGGGCCCGTACTGACTGGGGGCCCAATATCCAAGGTAGCTAAGTCACCCTTTCCCCCGCACCCTTTTTTCTTTTTTAAATTGCCATCTGAGCTGGCTGGGGGCCTTTCCGGCTGCTGCGTGGGCTCCTTCCCTCTCCCTGCCTGTGGCTGCAACACTATGTCTGACACAGTGTTGCAGACACAGGCAGGGAGGGGCCCCATGCAGCAGTCTCTATCAGGCCAGCTCACTCTCACAAGCCTCGCAGCTCGGCTCACCCCCTGGTGCCGCGTTGCGGAGGAGGAGTCCTCCTCACCAGTCCGGACCCGGGCAGGGCTGGCTTGAAGGAGGCCCAGCCCAAGCGGGAAGGTGCCCGGTGACGGCTGAGCACCTTCCCATTGAGCCGACCCAGCTTCCCCGGCCTGCCTGACCAGCCCCCGGCCTCCAGGGCTGGTCGGGTGGGCCAGGGCAGCAAGGGCACTGCTGCTGCTGGCCATACTCAGCCCCAGCATGCGGGCAGTGAGCCACGAGGGAAAGAGCGCACCATGGGACCAGCTCGCAGCCAAACATGTGGGGCCAATGAATAAACTAGAAATGACAACATATGTGTAACACAGACATAAGAACAACTTGTTCCCTTGTCCAACTGTTTATTTCCTAATAGTTAACTTAGGCCCTTTTTACACGAGACGCACCCACGCAGGTCAGCTGTGTGGGCATGTGTGGGTGCTGCCCGTGTGACTGCTGCAGCAGGTGAGTGGGTATGTGAGCATGCTCCTGCAACCCACCCATCTCCACCCATGCATGGAGCAATTGGTCAAAACGGTGGTTGCTCCATGCGTAGAGCTAGGTGTGCATCAATGTATGCACACACTGACACACACACCGATCTCCCTGTATGTGCAGCCATGGACCATTTAAAAAGGGCCTTAGATTCAGTTTCCTGAAACTTAAGCCCCATGCCTCTTGTGCCTCCCCAGTGGCAATGGAGAAATGACTACTCTTATTTGCATAGGATGAGATAGGGAAAATAAATAAAGCAACAGAGTGAAAAACAAATTATGTACCTCAAAGTCAGTGATGGTGAACCTCTTTCCTCCGATAGACCACTTTGAAAATTTATACAAGCTCCATGGGCCAGGTAGAATGAGAAGACAAGGGGCTTAAGAGGTGTGCTCAGGATGGGGGTCTAGATCATGGCTCTATGCCAGGGGTGGGCAATGTTCCCAAGCCCTAGAGCTGCATACCAACATTTTCCTATCGCAGAGCACCACAAAACAGATCGTGGCTTCCCCAGATCCCAGGAACAGAGCAACGTAGCTTTCCCTCAATCTCCCTCCTCCCGTCCCCATGTCAAAGCTCCAGGTCAGTGCAGGTTTGGACAGTGGAAATAGTGGCCCAGGACACACTGGCTCTGCTCCAATGACTCCCAGGAAGCTCCAGCAACAGCAGTGGAAACAGGAGTTTGGCTTCTCTTGCTCTGAGGGAGCCACATGGACATGCCCCCAGGCAGCCACTTAGTACAGACGTCCAAGAGCCACACGTAGTTCCTGAGCTGCCATTTGCTCACCTCTGATCTATGCTATGGATTCATCCACTCTTCTTGAATGCATGGCCTCATCTCTGTTCCCTTCCCCTGAACTTATTCTTTCTATGCTTGAGGTTAGGGAGTGGATCCATGGGCCAGGGCCAGGGCCAGGAGCTGGAAGGAGCCAAATATTTAGTGGGTGACTATATTAGGAAAGACATTTTTAACCTGACAGTGGACATCTGTACACGGGAGAGCTTTCCCCTGTATTTTAAAAGTCTGTGTTGGGGAAACCCCCATGGAGGGTGGGGGTGGGATTTAGACACTCCTACCAGGAGCGGAAGTTGCCCAGGCACCATTGGAAATGGCAGCACTGGATGTTTTGAGACCCGGACTTGTAAGTACTTGGTAGGGATGAGCGAACAGAACTGAGTTCAGAAATTCGGTTCGGTTTGGAAATTCGGTTCGGTTCAGAAGTTTGGTTTGGTTGACCGAACTATTTGAGTTCAGTCCAAACGCCAAACTTTCGGAAATTCAAACCCCATTGAACTAAATGGAATATTATCTTTTAGGGATGGGCAAACAGAGCTGAGTTTGGAAATTCGGTTTGGTTCGAAAATCGAGTTTGGTTCGGAGGTTCGGTTTGGTCGACCGAACTGGTCAAGTTCAGTCTGAACTCCGAACTTCCGAACTGCGTTCACCCATCCCTAGTCTCTGGCTATTGGGGACTTACCAGGTCCGCATGTCAAAACATCCAGGAGTTGCCCAGCGCTGCTGTTTCCAATGCCCCCTGGGTTCCTTTTGGTCCAGGGAGGAGCACCTAAATTCCCCCTGCAGGGGCCCATGGACCAACTTCAGGAACTACCTGCTGTTTGGGGGTTCTGCCATCGTGTCTGAAGCACCTGAAAACTGCTTTGTATTATTTATATTGTTTTAAACTTTTAAAAGTGTTTTTGTAAAACAGTTATTCCAAATTTTAAAATGGGGTAGGAAAAAAGGGAGGACAAAGCACATTGAGGGAACCATCAGTGGATCATAAAAGCACCTAAAGAATAAATATGTTTTCAGGTGCTTTTTTAAGGTAAGGAGGGAAGAACTGAGATGAACATCCAGAGGGAGCGAGTTCCACACCAAGGGGGCCCACCATAGCAAACACCCGGTCACTTGCCGACTTCAGACATGATGGCAGAACCCCGAAACAACGAGTGGTTCCTGAGCGCAGATACCCATCAGTGTGAGGTTCCAGAAGTTGGTCTCGAATATAGCCAAGGCCTAAACCATTCAGGGCCCTAAAAACCAGCAGCACAATCTTAAACTCAATCTGTCGCTCCACAGGCAACCAATGCAGAGAACGCATTGGCGTAATATAATCACAGCTGCCCAAACCAGTAAGCAGCCACACTGCTGCATTCTGAACAAGCTGCAAGCGATGGATAAGCACTGCCAGCAGCCTGTAGAAGAGGAAGTTACAAAAGTCAAGTCTCATAGTCACCAGGGCATGGGTGACTGTGGCAAGGTCAGCCTGGGATAACGAAGGGTGTAACTTACACAAATTGCGTAAATAATAAAATAAAATAATAATAAAATAATAATAAACATTTATAAAGTATTAGTATTAGTATTAAGCTCTCACATCCAGTAGAGATGGACATCCACCAAAAGCAGTGCTGAATCCAGGTAAATTGGGGCCGTGTGTGAAATGGTGATGTGGGCCCCCTTCAAAAATAGGCCATTTTTACATGGACGCCACCCACCCACAAACACCCGGAAACACCCATCGGATGGGTGGGAGAGCGTTCATGTAAAAGTCCACGAGTGGGTGGGTGTGTGTACCTGACCCACCCGCCAACACCCATGGAGCAGCTGGGAAGGAGACGGCACCCTCCGTGGGTGGAGATGGGTGGAAATGGGTGTTCAACACCGAGCGTCTGTGAAAAACTGAAAACACCCACACCAGCGGGACTGCAGTGCGCCGGCGCAAAGGGTCACACATGTGCCCCCATGCAGACAGACCCACTGGGGTGATGCCAGACATCTGGTTGAGAGCCTGTAAAGGAGGGTGGAACCATGACACGCGTGCGCAGGCTCCCATGTTGGTCGTGAGGAAAGCACTCGACAAGACCAAGGGAGCCAACGTCTCCCCACGCATGGGACAGGGCCAAGTGAGCACGGGGACCCAGGAGCGCCCAGGGGTGTGTGTCCCGGCCAGGTGGTGCAGAGCGTATGTGTCCCAGCCAGGTGGTGCGGGGGGGGGGGCGTTCCCGGCCAGGTGGTGCAGGGGGGTGGGGGGGAACGTGGCATGGCTAACCACAGCACACGCCTCCCGGCACAGGGCACAGGGCACACACCGGCTGTGGCACCAACTGAGGACACCAGCCCAGCACATCTACAGGGCATGCCCAGAGGAGCAGCAGCAACAGCGAGGTGAGAGCGAGGGAACCCCCCATCCAGGGATGGGAGAGCCAACTCCAGCCCTGGCACCGCAGCTGAGGGAACACAGGGCAGGTGGCTGCTGCCTAACCTGTGTCCCTGTCCCCCCAGGACAGCACCCAGACCACTGGGGAGCACTGAACCACTGGGGAGACGGCCGAGGAGGGGCCCCCAGAAAGCCAGGTGAACAGAAGGGCACCACAGGGGGGAGAGGGGAGGGGAGGCCCCATGGGGGCATGGAGGGGCCAGTGGGACCATGAGTAACCCCAATGCAATATCCCCAACAGGAGACGGCCGTCTCCACAGCCACCACAGTCACCGGGTGGACCCCATGCCACCAAGCCAGAGGGCCCCCTACACGTGGGTCCCAAAAGGGGGAGCCCTGGTCCAGGCAGGAGACCAGGGACTTCATACGTGGGGGGGGGGGTCCGAAAGGGTCCAGCATGACCTGGTGTGCAGCTACAAGACCAGACAGGTCTATGAAGCCATCACCCAGGAGATGCAGAGGCAGGGGTACAATGGGGATGTCGCCCAGTGCATGCAGCAGGCAAAGGACTTGAGGTCTGGATATAAACATATCAAGGACAACAATCTCAAGTCTGGCCATGCCATGCGCACAGCCGAGTTCCAGGAGGAGCTGGACAAGTTCCTCTGCATGGACGGAGACATCGTGGCCTCCTACACACATGGCAGCGCCTTCGCCAGGGGCAGATGGAGGGTCAACATACAACCCCCCCTGCCGGAACCCATGGAGCATGGGGGGGATGCTGCCCCCGGCGAGACCAGCCAGGAAGCGGGAGGACAGAGTCCCATCTCACAGGTGGAGGATGTGCCCCGGGGATCTGACCACAGTACCACCACCCTCTGCGTGCGCTCACAAAACCCACAGGCTGCCCAGCCACAGAGAAGGGGGGCACGTGTGGAGTAAGCAGAGACCTGGGACGGCCCCCAGGAAGTGGAGGAACAGGATCCAGGAATGACCGGCCCAGTGGGCCCGGGGGGGGAGGTCCGGGCAGAGTAGCAGAGACCAGGGCCGGGACCTGGGTGCCGGTAAACACTAACGGCTCCCTGTTCCCGGTGCATGAGGTGGAGGTTGCGGAGGAGGTGGAGGAGGCGGGGCCGGCTGCGCCCCCGCTACATGGTGAGATGCATGGCTGTGGTAGGGGACACCGTCCAAGGGGCCACAGGGGGGCACAGCACTGAGGTGGGAGGTGGTACAAGGTGGGGAGGGAGGCCCCTGGGACCGCGCATGCCCAATCGCCCGTCCCCTACAGGGGTCGGGGCGGAGGGGGCATGTGGGAGCGGTGTTTGGCCCCACGGTGGCTTTCATGTAATACAGGACAGACACGGACCCCACTGGCAGGGGGCGATCCCACAAGAGGGCAGGGCAGGGGGGGTCCCACAGTGGAGGGAAAAGGTGGAGCAGTGACAACATGGGGGCGCCCCCCCCAACACCCTGGGAACCGCAGTAGGGGGCAGTGGTGCGCACTGGCCAGCCGTACTAACATGGGATGCAAACTCTCATTCACAGAACAGCAACCTGCTCGTGTGAGGGGTGCAGCTGGCAGCAGCGTGTGGTGGAATCGGGAGATGCGGGCCAGGAACCGGTGATGGAGGGAGGGCCTGGGCAGGGAGCTGCTTGAGGAATCAACACGGTTAGCTGAGGTGCACTCCCAGGAGCTCATGCTTACCAGGGAGCTCCTAAGAGGGGAGGGGGAAAGGGACCAGGAGACCCTGGCAGCTATGATGACCCGGTCCTACAACGAGCACCTCTGGGACAGGTGCCAGGCTGCCACCCCCCAACATGAGCAGCGGTGTGCCTGTGACAGAATGGAGGATCAGGCTGCAAGGCTCATGGACCTCATGGGGGAGGCGTTGGAGGCCCTGAGGTGGGACCCCCAGCATGACAGGGCCCACCAGGCCACTGATGGAGGGTTGGCAGCCAACCAACACCACGGCGGCCACCCACCAGTGAAGGTGACCCCCCCTGCACTTCAGCCAACCGTGGTTCCCCCAGCAGCATCCCTTCCCGGGTCTGGTTCATGGGGTCCCCCTCCCCCACATAGGGCACCACAAACTGCCGGTGGGGCTGCCCTCCCAGCTCGCACCCCTCCCAGTCCCCCCCCAGCTGTCACCCGACCCCGCCACTGGGAAGTGACACCCCCACCCCAGGATCCGGCACCCCAGGACAACCAACCGCCCTGGCCGCTGGCCCATCCCCACTGGTAAGGCCACAGCACCCTGGCCCCATGCCAGATGGGGAAGAGGGGGAACAGACAAGTGCAATATTCCGGAAGGGACATGAGGAAGCAGCCCACTGCAATACGATAGAAGTGGAGCTACCTCAAGTGAACAAAGTACGTGTAACAGAACAACAATTCAGTAGTAGAACATACATGGTCTATACTAACATTGGTGTGTGCGTACGAGGACTAGGTTTGGGTGAGGTTGCTCCACGGCTAGTGTTTAGCCCTTGCGGGAATTGGGGGCCTACAGGGGGCTCCCGGGACACCCAGTGGGCCGGACCCTGGCATGGGAAGGAGCCAAGTGCACACGTGGAATGCTCACCCCATGCTTGTTTATCCTCGCAGGGACCTGCACCGGAAGCCGGTGTGGAGCAGCCAGTGGATGACAGGGAGCCTGGGCTGTCTGGTCAGTGATCACTGCGATCGGCGGCAGCAAGGGCTTGTCCGCCTGCAAGCCCCGGTGGTGCAGCCAAGCGGAGGTGAGGGCACCCCAGATGATAACCCCCCCATCCCAATGTACAGTTTCCCCACAAATAAACATGTTGCACCTGTACCTCTGTTTCGCGTCCTCTGTCCTGGG
The DNA here is from genome assembly GCA_003113815.1 of Sphenodon punctatus. NCBI lineage: Eukaryota > Metazoa > Chordata > Lepidosauria > Sphenodontia > Sphenodontidae > Sphenodon > Sphenodon punctatus. The sequence continues at coordinate 1,787,156 of QEPC01011631.1, forward strand.
AACAGTGGCTGGGGAGGGGGGGGGCTGGCAGGGGAGCACCGACAAGGTGCGGATGTGGTACAGGCCCTGCCCAGCCGATGGGGCCGGGGGGCATCCCAGCAAGGCCACAGGCAGTTGTGATGCCCCAAACAAGTGCACACAAACCCTGCACAGATGGGCCAGCAAGTGATGGCATGCAGGACAGTGTGCTGCCAGAGCACCTCGTGTCTGACAGCGAGGGGAGGGTTCACGCACCCAGGCAACCCACTGGACCCGTTCCCAGGACCCCCTAGCCCACACATGGCACAGAGGCATGGTTGCAGGTAATGGGTACTACCCAGCTTTATTGATGCGGTGCACAGGTTTATGGACTTGGATGTGTCGGGCATGGCCCTGTCGTTGGCTGCTTGGGCAATGATGTGGCGGCAGAGGGCGTCCCTGTTCTCCTCGGAGATGCACCGGAACGCCCTGCCCTGGGCATGTTGGTACAGGGGCACAGGGCCTGCCCTCTGTACAGGTGGTGGGTTATCCAGGGCTGCGCCTCCGGTCTCGCATACATTGTGCAGGATGCATGCCGCCAAGACAAAGATGGGGGTGTGGTCGAGGTCAAACTGACTCCTGTTCATCAAGAGGCACCAGGACATCTTCAGGAGCCTGAAGGTCCACTCCACCACGCTGCGTGCTGATGACAGGTGCTCATTGAACAGATGGTGGGCTGGGGTGTGCGCCACTGGATAGGCCCTCATGAGCCAAGGGCTGAGTGGGTAGGCGGGGTCCCCTATCACAACAGGGGCCATGGGAATGCCCTTTATCATGTGGTACAGGTTGCGGGTGATCTCCCCGTCGAACATGCAAGCGAAGAACGGGGACGCACGCAGTATACGCGCATCATGGCTCCGCCCCGACTGGCCCGTGTACACATCAATAAAGAGGCCCCTGTGATCCACAATGCCCTGAAGATTGATGGACAAAGCCTGTTTCCTGTTCATGTAGTCGATCTTTGCATGTGGGGGCCATATGATGGGGATGTGGGTGCCGTCACAGGGTCAGAAGGGTCATGCGGCAGCCGTAAATGTTGAGGGACCACTGTTGAGGGACCACTGGACCAGGATGAGCCAGGCTTTCTGGGACACTGCGGTGCTCAACATGGCATGGTGATGAGCAGCTGTCCGCTGCGCCCACCGCAACGTCGCCGCCCTCCTCAGGTTTGCTGCCTTCCAACACCGTGCCCCCTGGAGGATGGAGCTGCACCCTGGCAGGAGGAGCAGAGTCATCTGCTAGAGCACCATGCACAGTAGCATGAAGGAAGCACCCAGGAGTCTCAGCAGAATGTTCCTGGGCTGTGGGGGTTCGTCCTACGGCAGCATAGTTGTGCAGCTCCCCACGCCCAGGAACCCCCTGATGGCAAGTGCGTACACTATGTGCACTCTAAGTGCACCACTATGTGGCCCGTGGCCCCAGCCCCCACTCCCCCTGTATCCCTGGTCCACCTCTGTGTGCTCTCTGCTCTGTGTTCCCGTGCTCTGTGCGCTGCTCCCGACCACCTGCATCGGGTCGCTTATCTATCGTGTAGCCCCATATTCGCTGGTCACTGATTGGTGCTGGACCAGGGGTGTGGTGACCACTGCCACTGGGTCTCCAGCCCGGCTGCTTCTTCCCCAGTGTGCGCTGGCTGCCTGGCCACTGGGGGGGAGGGCTGGGACCGTGAAGGACTGGCATGTCCATGGTCACTGGCCCCCACCCCGATGCCCATAGGCCAGCCCCGTGCACCCCGGGGTACTGCTGTATCTGCACCTGCTCGGCATCCATTCCCACCATGGGCTGCCTTTGCATGCTGCAGCTGTGCTCAGTGGGGTTACGGTGCCTAGCTTGGCTGCTTGGCCTGGCACTCTGCCTAGCCATGGCCTCACTCATCTGTCATCACCTGTGCTGGATCCCATCAGACCGGTGTGTGGGTTGTGGAGTGCTGGCCCTATCTGGCCGGCCTATCTCAGGCATGCAAGGTCGCTCGTGGGTGCAGGGAGCGGCTCTCCCTGTGCTCGTCCTAGTCACTGCAGCCCTCTGTCTCACGCCTGTTGCTTCTCTGGAGTGGGCCTCACTGCTGTCATGGCTGGTCTTTATGCGGGGCCCTTGGGAGGGAATGGAGATAGGAAGGGGTGGTCACCCTGTGCGAACATGCTGTTGGGGACCCTATGGCTGAGCCCCGACAAGTAGCTGTTGGTGGGCAACCCCCTGTCGGTGGCGGATGGCTATCGGCTCCTGTCACGGTACATGTGGACAATAGAACATCTGATTGGGGCCCCAGCATGCAGGGTGCATGCCCTGGAGCTTGGCTTCACCTTACTGCAGCAACCGCCTTGGGGGCACTCACCTGCCATTGTCATGCCATGGACCGCTGAGGAGGTCACGGCCATTCACCTGCTGATGGTGCAACCCAGGTACGGCCTCACCTTGCAGTCCAGGGGTCCCCTAGTTGCTGCCCTGTACACCGACACCCTCCTGCATGCCCACGGTGTCCTGCACGTGCCTTTGGATGTGGGGGCCCTCTGTGGGACTTGGGCTTGCTGTCCCCCAATGTTGGTGGACCCCTCCTGACTGGGAGCCCTACTGCTGTGGAGCTCCCTGCCCTTTGATTAGTGAGGGACCTACCAGCTGTGCTGGATGCAGCCAACACTGCCAATCAGCACCTTCCCCACTTCCTAGTGGATGCTCATATGCACTCCCAGGGCTTCCGATGGGGCCTGTTCGCCTGGGAGGGTACCTGGTTGTGTGGTGTGCATTACCCTGGGGGCTTCCCCGCTGGGCACTTATGCCTGCCCGTGCACTCCTGGTGGTATTGGTGGTGGGCATCTGGGAGGGCACTCCCAGGGCTCCCCTTTCTGTTGGTGTGGCCCCGGCCCTGCACCTTCCCTTTCCCTCCCCTCCCCTCTGCTGTCGCCCCCCATTGGTGCTGTCCGTATGCGGTTGTGGGGATGGATGGGTGGCAGCAACAGGGGTGCTGGGCGGCTGAGCATGAGTAGGGGGTGTGCAGGCCCCGGCCTTTGCCCCTCTGATCCCCCTTCATGCAGGGGTCTGGGGTGCTCTTCCGGGTGCTAGCTGTCAGCATGTGAGGTGTACCCCTCCCAGGCGTGGCTGGCCTCCCAGGGCGTTTGGGGCGCTGACCCCCCAAGCGCCCTGCCAGGCACCGCTGCTAGTTTAAAAAAAAACCAAAAAACCCAACCTCGCCGCTGCTGCCACTTCCCACAGCGCCGCAGCAGCCTCTGCCTTGCCTTTGCTTCTGAGTGGAGGCTGCTGCAGCGCTGTTGTCAGTTTCAGTGAAACTGACAACAGCGCTGCAGCAGCCTCCGCTCTGAAGCAAAGGCAAGGCAGAGGCTGCTGCGGCGCTGTTAGCTGACTTCTGGGATCCACTTCAGAGGAGTGGGTCCCAGAAGGCTCAAAAATGCTAAGCCCAACCGCGTTTTCCAATGGAAAACGCGGTTTGGGTGACTGAGCGCTCAGCCCAGCTGAGCTCCTCCGTCTACACAGCATGTATAGGACATGCTGTGGAGGGAGGAGCTAGGGCTTCCATTGCGCTCAATGGGCGCAAGGAAAGCTCTCACCAGGGTGCTTGTTGAAAGTGCCCTGGCGAGATGCCTTGGGCCGGGCACCTGAGGCAGGGACCAGCGCGCATGCGCCCTGGTCCCTGCCTCACATGCTCAAAGATGAATATGGCTGCCAGCAGCGCACTGCAGCTGCTTCCTTGCCGCTCCCAGCACCAGGTAAGTAAGATTCCTTCCTATCCTCCTCTTGGGGTGTGTGGGGTGCCTTGGGGGGGTGTGGGGTGGGAAACAGCCTTGGGG
>QEPC01011631.1:1792268-1803379 GCA_003113815.1 Sphenodon punctatus
ATGTTAACCCTGGGAACTCCTTGCTGCTGTGTTTTGCCAGTGTTTTCTGTGTTTCCCTGTGTTTGGGGTTTATACATTATTTATTTTAAGCTTGATGTGCATGTAGACTGTGTTTTCTTCCATCCGATGTTAACCATGGGAACTCCTTGCTGCTGTGTTTTGTCAGTGTTTTGCCAGTGTTTCCCTGTGTTTGGGGTTTATGCATTATTTATTTTAAGCTAGATGTGCATGTAGATTGTGTTTCCTTCCATCCGATGTTAACCATGGGAACTCCGTGCTGCTGTGTTATGCCATGCCACTGGCCTACCATCCCCCTGGCTCTGCCTACCATCCCCCTGCCTCCACCTGCCGGCCTTACTGCCCCTCCAAACTCAAAACCCACCAGCCGCCCCTGGCCCCTCCCATGTGCTGGTGCTGCCCCTGGTCCTCCCATGGCCCGTTGGTGCAGTCGTTCCCCATCGCCCTGTCCCTTCTCTCCTGCAGCTACAGTTGTCGTGCTGCTGGCAATTTTATTTTATTTATTTATTTAAAACATTTCTACCCGGCGTGTCCTGCCACAGGCGGCTCAGAGCAGCGGACAACAATAAAAATATAAAATATAAAATACAAATATAATATAAACATTTTAAACATTAAAACACAACATGGGGGAAAAAACCACCCACCACCCATCCTTTACCCCTTTCCCTCAACAAATTCCTGGCAGGATGGTCCTGCAGCTGGAGTGGGTGGCATGGAACATGCGGGCGGGCAGCCAGCTGTTCGATGCCATACGTGAGTGTGCTGCCTTTTTGCTAAGCCCTGTCCCTGTGTAGCTCCGTGATGGGTGCTGTTCCTTGGGGCCCAGGGCCGGCTCTGATGGCTTTCTCCTCTCCATCTGTCCCATGCAGTGCAAGCCATGATCGCAGAGCGGACCTGGGAGCAGGGGGAGGTGTTGGAGCTCCTTTTGCATGTCCTGGACCGGCTGCACTGGCTTGACTGTGCGTAGGCTGAGTGCTGGTGTCAGGCGCAGGGTTGCTGGCCCTATTGACCGGGGAGTGCCCTGGCGTTGCCACTGCCAGCACTCACCCTTCTATTGCCCTGTCCCCCTTCACCGCCCTGTTGCTGTCCCCTGTTGCAGATTCCTCTTGTTATTAAATGTTGTTGTGTTCCTTCCCCGAGTGTGTGTAGTGCTTTGTTTTGACCTCTCCCCTTGTCCAGGCATCTCTGGGGGGTGTTGCAGGGTTGCCTGGGGGTGTGGGTGCTTTCCTCCCCCTTGCCCCCCGTGTGCCTGTCCCTGTGTGCTTCTGTTGCCTGCTGTGTGTGGGGTACTCTGCTTGGGGGGCGGGGGGCTGTGGTGCCGGGCTGTCTGGTTTCTGTGCCCAAACTGGAAAGGGAGGGCTCCTTTGTAGCAGCTGTCATCCCTGCTCCCTCCTGCCCTGCCCGCACGGGTCCTGGTGGATTGGGAGCGGGGCCGCGTTGCACAGCTTCGTTTGCCCTCCGTTGGCCATGTTGTGCTGTCGCTGTGCCAGGCGGGGCTTCCCCGGCGTTCCCGGTCCCGACTGTCTGTGTACTTCCACTGGTGTTTGCTGGGTGCTTCCCGGGGTGGGTGTTTGGCCGCTGGGTGTTTGCCGGCCCCTCCCCTTTCCATCCCACAAACTCTCGTGGCGCTGTCCATGTAACTGTCTCCCTGCTCAGCGCCGCCGGGTGTTCACTGGGTGTGCTCACCCACCCATCCACACCCATCTCCACCCATCGGCGCTGCTGTGCCGTCCGTGTAAAAACGGCCATAGACACACTCTGACTCACTCATTAGAAAAAGAAAAAATACCCTGCATTGCAGGTCTGTTTTGTTACACCTAGTTGGTATTTCTAATTCATTCATGGGTCTCATGTGCTGGGGACCCACTCCTGGATCACCATCGACCCTGAATAATAAGCCAGGGCTCCCAGCATTTGAAGCTGTGGGGCCATATTTTACACCAGTGTTTCTCACTTTCAGATTGTCATTTCAAATATATTCATGGACCCCATATACGGAGGTCCCCCGACACATGGACCCATGTACGGTCGTAGTCTTCTCTATTTTGGATCTGTCTCTGACCTAAAGGATGTAGGAAAGGGGAAGTATTAGCACCTCCCCTCTCAGCTGAGTATGCTTAGGCTGTGCCATGAACTTTGGGGTGCTGATGGCTGAAGCTCTCGGTGGCATGAAAGCAACTTTGGTTCCAAAATTCTAGACTGTTCCCATCTGCTGGCCATTTCAAGCCTCCCTGTCCTGCAGAATCTTAAAAGCAGTCTTGCTAAGTTCCCTCTGCATTTTGAGAATACTCACTACAAGCATTTGGGATATGGCTGAACTGTTGTCTTTATTATTATTTATTATTTATCTTGCGCTTCCAGTGTTTAAAATATTTTACAATCCTTATCTAGCTCATCATCACAACAATCCAGAGAAGGTAGATCATTACTATTGCCATATCACAGATGGGGAACTGAAACTGACTTGTCCAAGGCCACTCAGTGAGCACATGGCTAAAGGAGGAGTTGAACCTTGATCTCTTAGGGTGTTAATACATGGTGCGCTAACCATGCTGCATTAATTGTATATATCTGTTGCATTCATCTGCATGTGTCACATGGTGAACCTAATAAACGGGCCCCTGTTTGCATGGGTACATTTGCTTTGGCACCCACCCACCAGACTCCTTCCCTCACGCCTGTACCAGGATCAGTATCCCATCTTGCATTTCATGCTCTTTGTACCGTTATGCATTGTGGAGCTGTTTTTTGTGGTTATTAATTTATTATTATTATTATTATTATTATTATAAGCATTTGCATAGCGCCAGCTGTGTACCTGGAGCTTTACAGAACGACAAGAAAGTTGGTTTCCCCTATGGCTCTGGTTTCCCCTTGGAAGGGGAATGATTCCTGTAGTTCCAGGTGGCAGCTTATTGCACCAGACTAACACTAACCCCCATTATCCCTGCCACTGCCCACAACCAGTGATGCTGTTAGTTCAAAAGTGCTCTCTTTTTATTGCATTGCCATGACAAAAAATGTCAAATGACAAAAGAAACAAACCCCAAACCCCAAATCTTGCCTTCTATCCAGCAAGCAAAGCATGCAAGGCTAAATAGGAACACAGCCCTTCCCCAAAGTTCAGGTGGTCTGTGATAGCAAAGCCTTGAATAAGCTAGTGTTTTATGCCTATGTGCGGCATTTCTTCTGGCCTCCCCCAGGTCACTGCTGGTTCTCGCCACCAGGTTTCATGAAAAGAAGTCCCTGGAACTTTACAACGACTATGCAGTTGCTGATGCCCCAGATGTACCTTCTTGCATTCATCAGGCGAGAAATGAGTTTGGAGCTGAAAAATGTCTGTTCCCTGAATGCAAGTTGTACTTAGCTGGGGACCCAAATTTCATGGACTGCGCTCCTCTTCTCTTTTGTCATTTTGACACTTCCTTCACCTGGTTAATGGCTTCTTGGGCTTGATAGACTGAGAACCTAAGCAACACAACACTGTCCCTGGATTCCCTGTGGTCCCTCACACGTCCCCTTGCTGTCATGAGGCTGGTGATGAGGAAGGACGGCATGGACAGGCTAAAGTCTTGCAATGACACCTGCACCTGTGGTAGTTCCCACATCTGGAAGGGTATCCTTCAGTCCCCAAGTATTATTGGTGGGACTGGTGCTCTCTCTGGCCTCCTGTGGCAGGCCATTTTATTTCCAGTCTGGCAGCATCCTCACTGCAGACTTCGTAGCCTGACATCTGCATCAGCCAAGAAATGTGACACGGTTCCATGGAGGCTGGGTCAGAGATTTTGTTTTGTATGTCTTCCCTCAACAAATTGTCTACAATGGCTAGAATCTTCATTGGCAACCACCTCCACAATCTGTGGTTGCTTTGGTGTCCGCAGCTGGTGCACGCAGCATCCATCTACCTAGTTAGGGTGGGTCTTGTCTGGTTCTGGCAGTGTCTCCCAAGTAATGAGACAGGCAGGACCCAGCTGTGGAATCTTAAGTTTCATATCTTATGTCAGCATGACATCACAAAATAAGCCAGCCTCCTAGCCAATGGTGGTTTGCATTTGCCCTGTGACACCATCAGCACTTAAAAACCATGAGATCACAAAAGAAGACAGCCTCCAAGGCAATGGCAGTTTGCATGTGCCCTGTAATGACATCATCACTCAAAAACCTGTGGGGGGATGGCTGAATTTCATTTTGCTTTGGGACCTTATATGAGCACACCTCGTAGCTATGGCACTTGCCTTCCACCAACTCCTTGTGATTGCCCAGACCCTGCAGAATTCTATCTCCCATGGCAAACTCTATGGCCAATTCCTTTCTGTGTGGAACTGCCAGTGACAGCTTCTGATCATGGTGGTAGCAACACAAATAGACAGCATGGCAAGCTGGCACCAGCTTGGTGTGTGGTGGTGGACACACCAGTGGTGCTGGCGGGCAATGGCAGCACTTGGAGGCATGTGGAGGCTTGTGGCATGCCTGAAACCGATGTCTTAGTTAATCAGTATTAACATTGCCGGCGCCACATATGCATTGCGAGCCACTGTGCCAACAGCTCACCTTCTGTGGGTGAAGTCAAAAGCACCAACTGGCAGGAGTGCATTCTGGTTTCATGGGGTAATGACCAGTGGATTGCCAACTTCAGGATGCCATGATGGGTTGTGATGGAGCTAGCAGAAATCCTCCATCCTCTTCTAGAAGGTTGCTCCACCGACATACGACAGTCCATCCCAGTGGAGAAGTGGATCACCATCATTGTCTGGATGCCTGCCACCATGGACACCTGCCATTCAGTTGCACAACAATTTGCCATGGGGACCAGGACAGTAGGTTGCATCCTTGTGGAGGTCTCCAAGGCCATTGTGGACTTGCTCTTTGACCAGATTGTGCAGCTAATGGATGAAGAGCAGGTGTTGGCAGGCTTTGAAAAAGAGGAGGATTCCCAAACTGCATCAGAACTGTAGATGAGAGCCACATCACCATAATCTGCTTGCCACACAGTAAGGGCAACTGCCTGATACAAAAAAGGTTTTTTGTCCATGATTCTGCAGCAGTTGTCAACCACCATGCCCAGTTTATCAATGTTGTAGTGGAATGGTCTGGAAGAAACCACAACGCCTGCATTTCCAGGCAATTGCCCTATTGGGGTACATGAGCATTGGGAGGGAGGGGGGGAGGCGATCAAGGGTGTTGTGCTTGGGGACCTCACATACCCTCTAAAGCCCTGGCTGATCAAGGCCTGTATTGTCATCAGGACCTCAGAGCAGAGGGTTTTCAACCGGCAGCTCAGTTCATCTCACTGTGTTGTGGAGAAACAGTTTGGACTTTTCAAGCAGCAGTGGTTGGCAGTGGCTGTGAGAATAGATTTCCAGCTGGGGAAGTACCTTTGCTGACCACGACTGCCTATGATGTGCACATCATATGCAAGACCAGAGGAGCAGCTCTGCAGTACACCCCTCCCCACACACCCCGTGACCGAGTTCCCCTGTTTATGAATTAGTCAAATTGGGTGGAGCAGCGCATCAGAAGGGAGATCATATCAGGGACGCACCATGCCAGACCAATAGGACATCTTCAGGCATGTGCAACACAACACAGAACCACTGTGATGAACAAAAAACCAGTCAAATAAAGAATTTTGTTATTAAACTGTTAAAACTAGTATTCTAGTGTTCTTTCCGCTTCTGTGCTAAAACCCCCCACAGTCCAAAACACTGCTGGATCAGTGTGTCTGTGCACACAGACATGCCAGATTGGCTTCCCCATGCTACAGCCCCCCTGCCACTTTTCTGCGGCCTCTCTCTTGGCCCCACTTGTCACTCAGCCAGCTCCCCTCCCCCCATTTCTGCACTCCTAACCAAATTTCTGCCCTGGTGATGGGGATCCCTCACCACCCTCATGCCCTTTCCACTCCCTTTCTACTTTGACTCTCTCCCCATGCCACCATGCAAGTTATTTTAATTATAATTTTTACTATGCCCTTCCCACATGGCTCAGGGCAGCTTGCACTACCCCTGCCGCTTCTATGCAACCTCCATCTTAGCCCACCCCTTCACCATTGTGTCAGTCCCCCCCTGGACTCCTGACCAAACCCCTGCCCCAGTGATATGCCACTCTCACTGCCTTCATGCCGTTCTCATCCTCCTTATCCTTAGGCCCCCTCACCCCTACACAAGCCGTTGCACCACTCTTCTCTAGGGATGGGCGAACGCGGTTCAGAAGTTCGGAGTTCGGACCGAACTCGGTCTGTTCGGTCGACCGAACCGAACTACCGAACCAAACTGGAATTTCAAACCGAACTGAACCGAACCGAATTTCTGAACTCCGTTCTGTCACCCATCCCTAGTGGCAACACACATGAAAAAACCTGGTTTTGAATGGCCGAACTTGGTTTGGAAGTTCGGAATTCGACCGAACTTGGTCTGTTCGGTTGACCGAACTGAACTTCCAAACTGAACTCGAATTTCAAACTGAACTGAACCGAACCGAATTTACGAATTCAAATTTCAAACTGAACTGAACTGAACCAAATTTCCAAACTCCATTCTGTTCGCCCATCCCTACTCTTCTCCCCTATCCTACCATAACCGAGTGCACCCTGGTCCCTCCTCCTGCTACTCTCAATCAATACCTTCCCTGGGCTATGGTGAACAAGACAAATACATAATGAGGAGGTTGTGGCAGAACAAAAATTTAATAGCATAACACTTTATACTATTGTTGTCCATGGCAGTGGGCAACAATATATGGAAAACATTATTAGAAAAAGGAATGAGATGAAGTAAAGGGCTGTTGGCCCTATGACTGCTAACATCTTCCCCTCCCTCTCCTGCTGGCAGAGCTTTGCATCATTTTTTGGGAGAAGGAGAGAGGCATTCTCTTCACCATTGGTAGCTTCTGGTGGGTGGCCTGGACTCTGGCAAGGTATGTTGTGGTCTGGCTTGGGACTGCAGCAATACATGGGGCGGACTGCTACAGGAGTGGAGTGAGGCACAGGGTCACAACAGGGAAACATCCTAACTTCTCAACCCGAATAGTTGGGGAAGTGCTAGGGGTGGGGAAGCTATTTGAGATCTGGGATAGAATTAAGAATGGCTCAGATTGGTTGTTTGACTATGCTGAACTTGTGGAACAGGGGAATGTGGAGGGCATGAAAGGGCATCTTCGGCAGCATTGCTGCTGACAGCCACCTTTACTTGCAGACTGCCTGGGAGAGGTCCCTGTTTATCTCTAGGAGAATCTTGTCTGAAACCCTGAACTCCCTCCACAAACATTCCTAGTTGCGCTCCTCCTGCCGCTGCACCCTCCTTGTCTCAGCTGTTTCTTGTTTTTGCTTCAAGGCATCTCTGTGAAGAAGCTGCTGTTGTCCACATCTTAGATCCCTGATGATGTCTCACACCTCTTTGGAACTTTGGGCAGTCTCACCCAGCAGTTGTTGTGCTGCTGCATGAGAAGGTGGTACTGTAGATTCTGGATGCCATAATGGTTCCATCAACATAGGAATGGTCCATCCAGGTTTGCCTCCTGAGTCTCGAAATGAAGTTCTGAATATAAATCTCTTTGTAGCCGTGCTGCAGATTCTTGGCCGTCTACTGACACTGCCCCATAGCTCTGTGGTTGTACAACTTCACCATCTTATCTGAGCTTCCCTGAGGGGGTTTGCCCTCCTATAGCTCAACAGGTCTGGAGTCTGGAGGTGATATTGGATGCGGGCCTCCGCCTGGAGCGGCAGGTGGAGGCAGTCGCTAAGGCTGCCTTCCGCCAGTTGCATCTGGTGCGAAGGCTGCATCCGTTTGTCTCCGGCCCGGGCCTCTCTCATCCATGCCTTCGTCACCTCGAGGCTGGACTACTGCAACACACTCTACGTGGGGCTTCCCTTGTTCCTGGTTCAGAGGCTGCAGCTAGTGCAGAATGCGGCGGCCCGTCTCCTTACTGGGACGGGTCGTCGGGAGCACATTACACCTGTGCTCCGGACTCTGCACTGGCTGCCAATAGCGTGCCGAGCTAGGTTCAAGGTTTTGGCAAGGTTTTGGTAAGGTTTTGGTTCGATCTATAAGGTCCTTTACGGTCTGGGCCCCTCGTACCTCAGGGACTGCATCGCTCTCTGCACCCCAGAGCGGCTCCTTTGGTCGGCCGGGGGTGCCTTCTTGGAGGTTCCCTGCATATAGCGGGGGGCCACAATGGAGAGGGCATTCTCGGTGGCCATGCCGCGCCTTTGGAACTCCCTTCCGGAGGAAGCTCACCTGGCCCCAAGCCTGTTGATATTCCAGCAGTATTGTAAAACCTGGCTGTTTGCCCAGGCCTTTGGGGTGGGGTGGGGGAGTGCGTTAGGGTTTTTATCTCCCCTACCCTGTTATTGTCTATTGTTTTAGATAAAATGAGCCTGGGTAATCAACTTAGGTTCAAATATAAAACCTATACTGACTGGAGGAGGTAGCTTTAGCTTGCTCTCCCTGATGCAGGGAAAGCAATACTATCCCAGTGAGTTCCCTATATGGGTTTGTTATTTATATGGTTGTTTGGGTTTGTATTCAGGGAAGGGTGGGGGGGAATGTTAGCCTCACAGTTGGGGAACAGAGGCATCAAATTATAGAAACTAGATGCAAGGGAAAAAATATGCAAGGGGGGAAAATGGGGATGAATTGGTTAAACAAAATAGCCAATGTAAACTGAGATATAGAGTAATTTCAGACGTGACGGGCCTTTTGGCCTGCCACGCAGAACCCTTTATGTGTGCCAGCCTGATCTCTACCGGGGTTCGGGGAGGTGGCGGGGCTGCACGGGGAGGTGGCGGGGCTGCACGGCGCGACGTGTGGTCGCTCAGCCCCGCCCCCCCATGCTCTCTTGGCAGCCCGCCCACAGGGAGACGTGCAGCCGGTGTAGCGGCCAATGAGGCCGCTGCTCCCGACCCCATCCCATGGTTGGGGACTGATTCCGGTATGGGACTGGCAAGCAGACGTGAATTGCTGCCATTGTCAGCCTTGTCCCGGATCATGGCAACCCTAACCATGGTTCTGGAGGTGAGGCTGGCCTCACCTCCAGAACCGTGGTTAGCTTTGAACCCCGCCAGAGATTCACTGTGGTGAACATCTGGTGGGGCTCATGTAGATGTTACTGCGCTCACAGCCACCACCCTGAATCCATTGTGATTCAGGGTGGTTGACTGTGATCACGTAATGTCTGAAATTACCCCTTGTCAGAGTATAAAAAGAAACAAGTGGAACTGTATACATGGAGGAATTCAAGGGGGGAAAGACCCTAATATAAGTATCAAAGGAAAAGGGGGGGGGCAAAACCAAGAAAACAAAGATGAGTAAAATAAAATTTCTAACTTTGAATGTTAGAGAATTAAACTCACCTGCAGAACGAAAAAGGGTTAGAAACTTGTTGCATGAGAATAATATTGATATATTCTTCCTACAAGAAACACATTTGCTTGAAGGAGATGTGATACATTTTACCAACAAAAACATAGGTGAAATGATCACATCATGTGCTCCCCCCCAAAAGGCGGGGGTGCTCATTGGATTTAGCAAAAAACCCCACAGAATTTAAGTTAAATAAAACTATAAGGGATGAAGAAGGTAGATTCTTATGTATCACAGGGTTTCTGCGAGAAGAATTGGTCACCTTGGTAAACATGTATGCCCCAAATGCAAATACCCTTAGGTGCTTCAAAAAATATATCCCTATTATATTAGAAAACACCAGAGAAAGTTTGGTGATACAATGAGATTTGAATACGCCAGGCTCTCACCAACCTAGATATATCTAAAAAATACCCTATTAGTGGGAAATTTCAGATGTTACGCGCTCCCAGATCACCACAGTGGATTCCCAACCGTGGCGAGCTGGCTAACCCCCTCCTGTGGTCCAGGAAAGCCCTGAACAGACGTGATGGGAGTGGGATCACAGCAAGGAAACGGACGGACAGACCACGGCCTGGGGCAGCACAACAGACGTTATGCTGGTTCTGGACCGTGGTCAAAACACCCAGAAGACACTGGGCTGGGGCGGAATGCAGACATGGCCAACTGAGGGCAAATGAAGCCACAAGTGCCAAAAGGAAATGCCCACACAAGGGAAATGGGACAGGAGGGGGAAGAGGGAGAAGACCCGCTGAGGCGGCACACACAAAAGACACAGGGAAGCCGCGGACAAGGGAGAACACAAAACACAAACACACGCGTGGGTGCTAACACACCCGAAAGGGAAAGGAAGGAAGGGGGAGCACACAGGGAAGGCCAACACACACAGCAGCACAGACATGGGGGCAGGGATGCCCCGGGCCAAGGAAGCAGAGGGGACCAGGCCAGGAACAGACCAGGGATCGCTGACAGGCACCTAGAACCCCACTGACAGCACAGGACACCCAACAGAAACACAGACACCCCAAGTCATAGGGCGCCCCCACAGGGACAGAGCACAGGCACAGGAGGAGGGCAACCAAACTGGGGAAGGCACCGCAGCGGTCCGAGGCAGGTAGCGGGGTAGGCAGCAGGAACAAGCCAAAGGGGTGGGGGTGGGGGTCAGGCATGGAAGGGAACACAACAGGCAGTGAAGGCCAGGGGGTGCCCATGGAGGGGTCACAGCGACACAGGCGAGCAGAACAGGGGCAAGTGAATTGTCCGGAGCAGCCGCAAGGCTGGAATGGCAAGGAGTGAGTTGCCAGTGGCTGGAGCTGGCAGGGGGGTGCAGGGAGAACACAGTGGGGCTCTGGACTCCGTGCCCCAGAATGACTCCTTCGGTCCGCTGGGGGTGCCTTCTTGGAGGTCCTCTGTGTTAAGCGGGGGGTCACAATGGAGAGGGCATTCTCGGTGGCTGGGCCGCGCCTCTGGAATTCCCTCCCAGAGGAAGCTCACCTGGCCCCAAGCCGTTTGACATTTTGGCGAATCTGTAAGACCTGACTGTTCACCCAGGCCTTTGGGGAGGGAGTGGGGTGGGATGGGGTAGGGGGTGTTTTATCTTCCCCCACCCTTATTTATTTATTATCCCAGCCTGTTTTATTGTAGTGTTTTTATGGATTGGTTTTATTATTATATTGTTTATAAATTTATAAATTGTTTTATAATTAACTTGTTAGCCACCCCGAGCTGTTC
>QEPC01011631.1:1833866-1845913 GCA_003113815.1 Sphenodon punctatus
TTTATTTTAAGCTTGATGTGCATGTAGACTGTGTTTTCTTCCATCCGATGTTAACCCTGGGAACTCCTTGCTGCTGGGTTATGCCATGTCACTGGCCTACCATCCCCCTGGCTCTGCCTACCATCCCCCTGGCTCTGCCTACCATCCCCCTGGCTCCACCCCTAGGCCCGCCGGCCTTACTGCCCCAGTGCCCCTCCGACATCAAAACCCACTAGCCACCCCTGGCAGGCGCCGAACCACACCACGAGCACCCTCCACTATGGACGTGGGCCAGAGGGCCACATGTTGCATGTTCCAGGACCTAACCATGGAGTGGCACCGGCAGTACACAAGCCTCCAGTGGCTCACCACCGAGCTGCTCCACCTGTCCGCCCACATCAGGGGGTGCCTTGCCAGGACCTCTGTGGTCGTCCAGCATGCCCAAAATGGGTGCAGGCACTTCGAAGACAGGCTCAGGGCCCTGCGGGCGTCTCGGGTGTACTAACGGGCCCTACATCTCGCCTGCGGCCAATCCGCTGGTCTCCGAAAGGCAGTCTTCTGACACAACTGGCGCTGGGTGGCCATGGGGAGTGCAGTGCAGCTCACCATGCCCATGCAGAGGTGGCTTTGGGTAAGGCACCGGGCACAGAAATGGTGGGCCGGGGCCCTAGCACGGTGTGGCGATGCAGCGTGGAGAGCACACCTCTGCATGGACAGGTGGTCCCTATTACGGCTTGCAGAGCTGGTTGTGCCCTGGCTGGAGTGGCTGCGCACCCCCATGTGCGCCCCTATACCAGTGGTCCAGCATGTGGCCATAGTGGTTTGGGCACTGGCAACACCGGATTCCTGCCGGTCCGTGGCGCAGCACTTTGATGTGGGAGTGAGCACTGTCATGGGCATCCTCCGGGACTTCTGCGAGGCCGTGGACCGAGTGATCCAGCTGGTAGACTAGGAGGTCATGGTGGCAGGCTTCAGGGCTTGAGGGTTCCCCAACTATCTGGGCACTGTGAATGGTACCCACATCGAGATCCTCTGGCCCCCCAATGGGGATGCTGGAGAGTACATCAACAGGCACGGGTACCATTCCTTGCAGCTCCAGGCGGTTGTGGACCACCGGGACCAGTTCACTGACATCTTCACCGGCCACTCCGGTCACAGCCACGATGCCTGGATCCTCTCCATCTCACCCCTCTATGCCCGGATGTACCGGGGGGACTTCGCAGACATGGAGATGAGCAGGATTGAGGGGAGCTGATGCCCCCTTGCATCCTGGGAGACTCGGCCTACCCGCTTCTCCGCTGGCTCATGAAGGCATACCCGGTCTCCAGGAACCCTGTGGAGGTGCTGTTCAACTCCCAGCTGTATGCCTCGAGGACCATGGTCGAGAGGGCCTTCAGTGCCCTCAAGCAATGCTGGAGGTGCCTTGCCGGCTGCCTGGACTTTGCTGTGGAGACCTCGGCCCTTGTGATCGGTGCCTGCTGTGTCTTGCACAACATCTGCAAGACCAATGGGGCCGCCCTGGAATTCCACGTGCCCCAGTGGCCACCAGGACCTGTGCCGCTCTATGTGAACGCGGAGAACCCTCGGGATTACCGCTATGCTAAATGGGTTTGTGCTGCCTTGGCAAGGCGTATAGCCAATGAGCCCAGGGCCTGAGTGCGCTGGGCCAGCCCCGGGGACCCCCGCAGACTGCCACGGTTTACCCCCGGTCCCCGGGTCCCCACCCTGTCCTCACAGGTGGGTCACATCACCAGCCATCCTGGCACCTGTGCCCACCTACAGCCTTGTGGGGGCCTTCCCACGGCAGGTCCCTGCTGTCTCTGGCCCACAGCTTTGACCCCTCTGGGTGTTTGACCGTGGCAAACATCTGGATGCTGCTGATCAGAAGTTCACGGTTATTTGGCCGCACTGCGGGATTAACCAAGGTTCACTGTGGTTGACCATGGTATCGTCACGTCTGAAATTACCCTTTGGTATGGCAGGAGGGGAGAAATATTTTAATTAATGTTTTTCCTACTCTGATCCGTTGTCACCCACAGAACTGGCATCCCGGCAGTACATAAGATTTAGTGTCTTCTAATTTATGAGCTTACAAGTGCCCTGTTTGGTCCATGTTTGTGGGATCAGTTTCAATTGGTGACACCTGCTGAGGTGAGGATGTGCTTGGGTGTGTTTGGGCCATGATGTGTGAATTTGATTCTTGCTTGTCCTGGCTGGTCAAGGCCACCCGGGAGATGGTTGGGCCATTGCTGGCCAGGGTTGTCATCACCTCCCTTGGGGAGGGACGACTGCCTGAGTCGCTTAAGGCAGCGGTGGTTCAGCCACTCGTTAAGAACCCATCTCTGGACGTTGATTACCTGGCGAGCTATTGGCCTGTCTATAACCTTCCATTTTTAGGGAAGGTTATTGAACGGGTGGTGGCCTGTCAGCTGCAGATGCATCTCAACTGCATTGGTTTTCTGGATCCCTCGCAGTCTGGCTTTCGTCCAGGTTATGACACTGAGACTCCACTTGTGGCCTTGGTTGACAACCGGAGAATAGAACTTTACAGGTAGCATTTGACCCTGTTGGTTCTGCTTGATCTCTCAGTGGCTTTTGATACTGTGAACCATGTGGTGCTGGTGACATGCCTGTGGGGCCTTGCTGGGGTGAGTGGAGCAGCTTTGCAGTGGTTCCTTCCTGACCAATCAATCTCAGCAGGTAGTTCTGGGGGATTATTACACCTCTTCCCCCAAGGGTCTCCTCTGTGGGGTTCTGAAGGGTTCCATTCTGTCCCCGCTCCTGTTCAATGTGTATACAACCACTGGGGGAGGCCGTGCGTTGGTGGAGGTACATTGTCATCAATACACTGATGATACTCAGCTGTCCCTCTCCTTTACATCTGACCTAGGCCTGGCAGTCTCGGTGCTTTCCCAGTGTTTAGTGATGGGGTGTGTGTGTGTGTGTGTGTGCTGGATGAGGATTAGCCGATTGAAGTTGAATCCTGACAAGACAGAGGTGATGCTCATTGGCGGGATCAGTGATCTGGGTGAGGGGGCGTCCTCCTGGAGATTTCCCACTATAGATTGGTGGGGATCTACAGGCAGGCATTCTTGGCAGCCGCGCCTGTGTTGTGGAACTTGCTCCTGGTGGGTGTGTATCTCAGATCAAATCTTCTCACCTTCTGGTGCCAGTGTAAGGCATGGTTCTTCCGCCAGGCTTTCAGAGAGAGGGAGGGGTTTGGGGATTAGGGATGGGTGGGTTTTTAGTTTTTTGTCCACCAGAATGTTTTTTTAAAATTGTTTTATACTATTGTTCTTATTGATGTATTTTTGTATATTATTATTATAATTATTATTTTGCTTTTTTTTTTTAAAGAGTTTTATTCAGTATTATAAGATATAGAAAGAAAAGAAAAAAACAACAAAAGATTGTTATACAAAGTGACCTTGATTCAAAATGCAACAATTTACTATATAGTCATGACGAACATAAATAATTAAAAGTATAGAATATAAAATATAAAGTCATAATAAAGAAAGGATAAGGCAATGTACCATCTCATAAGTGTCTGTGTTAAATTCCGGGGTACCCCGCACTTTATCATTCCAAGTGACATTTTCAAATTGAATGTAGATTAATAGAGAGCTCTCTCTTTTCCATGTCCAGATTTTCCGTTATTATAGTCCAGCTCGGGGTCCAGGTAGCCTACAATTCCTCTAAGGTGTCATGTAGTCCAGCTGCGATTCTGTTCATTGACAAGACGAACCATAGCCTCTGTATCCAGTCACTTACAGTAGGTCCAGCTGGAGTTTTCCACTTTTTAACTATAGAGTGTATGGCTGCTAGGACTGTGACTTTCCCTGCGGGAGCATTGGACTACTTTTCCAGCTCTTTTGGCCACAACCCCAATAATGCCAGTTGTGGCATAAAGGGTATTTTCAAGTTAATATGTTTTTTCTAATTTCTCCCAGATGTTCTGCCAAAACTTATTTATTACCATGCAATCCCACCAGTAATGCAGGTAAGTACCTATTTATCCACATTTCCTCCAACACAAATTATTATAATTTCTGTTTGCCTGGTGTATCTTTTGTGGAGTTAAATAAAATCGTAACGTTAATTTTATTTGTGGCTCCCTAACCATTAATGAGCGGGCACATTTTTGCATGTGGACCCAGATTTGTGCCATGGATTTATCTGTAATCCTCTCCCAAGATTGACAAGTACCCCGCATCCGGGGAATGGAATATATTTCTAATTATTTGATATAGTCGAGAGAGAATTTTCTTGTGTTATAATTAAACACAACAAAATTTTATAATTTGCTTGAGTTATAATTAAATAACTCTTTTTCTATTGGGGTGGGGGGGATCTCTCGCAAAATGTGATTTGTTTTGCGGATGCGTTAAATAACTGTGTATTTTGGTATATAACCAGGGGTCTATTCGCTCTTTACATCTAGTTTGTAAAGTACCTGTGGTAATCATGTCTTTAATAACGAAAAAATGTTTAACCTGCCTTATTCCATTTTTTTGCCATCTGCGCAATGTGTCTTTTTCTTTTTTATTGAGGGATAGGGTATCACATAATATTGGTTTTATAGGGGATTTACCCTGTTGAATTTCTAGGTTTTTTTGACAAGCTTTCCATATTCTTAAGGCGGTATCAATAAATGGATGTGTGGTTTTATCCTGGGTTTGTATTTTTTTTTTGAGTTTCTGCGTCAAATAAGCAGCTATATTTATCTATATGTATTATTTGTTTTTCCAGTTCCACCCAAGTTGATTCCTTCGTGTCTTCATACCACATTTTGATGCCCCATAGGACTGATGCCCAATAGTAATATTTAAAATTTGGTAAGTTAAGACCTCCTTTTTCTGCTGGTGTCATCATAATAGTCCGTCTAACCCTTGGTTTATTTTTCTTCCAGATAATTTTGTTAATAATCTTATTTAGTAAATTAAAAAATTCAATTGGGATCTGCATGGGGAGTGCAATTATAGTGTATAATAATTTATTTATATTATATTTGTATGTTATTTTATTGATTGTAAGCTGCCTAGAGCTGCCAGAGGCAGAATGTAGGTGGGATAAAAATTAATTAATAATAATAATTTATACAAAGGGATGAAGGGCTCTGCAAGACTTGGAAGAAGGGCAGCTGTTAGCATCTAACAAAATATGCAGTTTTTCTTATGTTATGCATTATGTATTAATAAATTCTGCTATGTCAAATTTACAATTTTTTTAAAAAATCACATGATTTTTTACATTAATCTCATGATTTTGGCAGCCAGACTCATTAATAAATTAATAAATTCTGCTTATTTATACACTGCTAACCTGTGTCTATCCTGAACATAGCAGAATTTATTAATTTATGAATGTGTGGCTGCCAAAATCATGAGATTAGTGTAAAAATCATGCTGGCACCCACAGAAGGCATCTTTCTCCACAAATTGAGCTGCACCTTGATCACACCTCCTGCAACCACTTCCTTGTGGGATGGACTCCTGAGTAAGCAGGACTGTTGCCTGAGAAAGCAGTAATACTAGAGAGATCTAGTACTGATGTCACAATAAACATGGAGGGCCAGGGAAAGGAGGGAATGCAGTTTGGGGATGCACTTGAGAGGTTCTCAAAAGAGTCCAGCATTGCTCAGTAAGTCCTTCTACAACAGGGACTGGGCCCTCAACAGAACACCTAGTTTAAAGTTGTAAATTGTATATTTTAACTGTGATTTTATGGAGATTACGTCTGTGTAAGCCGCCCTGAGCTGCTCTGTGAGCAGGAGGGAGTGGGATAGAAGAAACCATAAATAAATAAATAAATAAATAAAACCTCAAGCGGAGAAACCCACCAGGTCCATCTGATCTGGACCCAGGTGGGGCTGTGAGCGGGTGGACACAGAGATATGCCCCTGGAGTGGCTCTGGGGGTGGGCAGGGCAGACCCACATCTATCTGAAAATACCCAAAGAAACACTTTTTTCACATAAGGCATAATTCACCTGTGGAATTCATTGTTATGAGCCCCCAGAGCAGCAAAAGAAACGACTTAAGGATAGGATATTAGACATAGGAAGACAGGAAGATTTAGCAATCCTAACTGGGTGGAAAGCAGCCCCATGGATGAAACACGTCAAAGTTTCTTTTGGTTTAGAAAGATATCTGGATTTAATGAACTCTATGGAACTGCGTAGACACTATACGAGGGCTCGTTTTCAGTTAATTGAGACTGCTATAGTTCAAGGAAGGCATAATGCATTACCAAAAGTGCAGAGGTGCTGTCCTTGTCAATCAAACGAACTAGAAACTATAGAGCACATATTTTTGAGATGCCCCTTATATTCTTTTCTACGAGAGGTCTGGATTCTCCCGTTGCTCCAAGGAAAGGAGTATGATGACCCTATAGGTCAAATGAAATATTTGTTAAATCTTAAAAGATCAGAGGATTGTAATGCTTTGGCATTATTTGTACATTTAGCCAAGAAACTTAGAACTAGCAATGAGATAGAGGGCTAAGGGGCCACATACTAGGATACAGAGAAGCATTGTCCCTTTTACCGCATTGGACCCCTGAGTACCAGAGGGAGGTGTAATCTATTGACTTATGTCCGACTGATATTATTCGGCCTATTGTTTATCGTAATGGGTCTCCCCGTTAAGGAAAGGAAGTTGGCAATTTGATTCAGAATCTCCTTCCATTAGTAAATGCTACTATTGGTGGTCTATGACTATTAGAAATCCCTTTTTCCTGGAGTTATGTTGATAAATTTTATATTGTTTTCTTCTCTACCAACATGAAATGTTATGTGTTGTTGTGTTATGTGATATTTGTTTTATTATTATTATTATTATTATTTTATATCATTGGTAAAAATTATATTGTACTGTTTTTTACTTTCGGGCCAGGGCGAGAGCCAGAGCCTTAAATAAATAAACAAACAAACATTGTTATGAGTAGTTAAGAATAATAGCATGACTGGATTACAAAAAATATGCATAATTAATGGAGGATAAGTCTCTAAATAACTAATAGCTGAATTTGTAGGGATATGAAACCTCTGACTTCTCTGAGTTGGGAATAAGGGACAGGGAATGGACCATGCAATTGATGACTTTTAGTTGCTTCAAACGAAGTGCACAGGAACTGGCCACAGTTGGAGATACAATACTGGGCTGGATGGACCATAGGCCTGGTTAAATATGGCAGCTTTTATGTTGATACAAGCCCTGACCTAGGTGTTTTTCAAAATGTTTGTGGGATAAAGAACAAAAAAAGTGCCATACTGGATTAGATTAATGGTGCATCTAGCCCAGTATCCTGTCTCCATCAGTGGCCACTTCACTTGCTTCAGAAAAGTGCACAGCAGGTCATAATGGAATGAGCCATTCCCTGCTAGTCGCTTTCACGTCCCGGCAGTTGGGGGTTATGTCCCCCTCTCACACACTTGACTTATAATCATTTATGGACCTATCTTCTATAGATTTAGCCAATCCTTTTTTTTTTTTTTAAAGGTTTTTATTATAAACTTAAAAGTGTTTTAACTGCTGTAGAGTTAGCTTTCCGTTGAATAACACAGCAGACATTTCTGCAAAACATAACTTTACTAAGAGCTTAGAAGACATGCTTCCATACTGTACAGACTGCATGGGACAAGATGGAGGACAGAGAGAGGAGAAGAGAGGAGACAAGGAGAGAAAAAACCTGTTTCATCCCCTGATCCTCCCCCTACTGGACAAGCCCCATATTAAGCTTGCAGGGCTTGCAATGGGCTTTTACTTGTGACTGTTGCACAATCCAACACCCCTACAGTCACTAGTCAAACCCACTAGGTTCATTCTTCTTAATAGCTTGCGATGGCATTCCCCTGCTAGTGGTTTCATGAACACATCTGCTGTCATATCCTCTGTAGGACAGTATTGCAGATCTATGAGTCCTTGTTCCTGTGAGTCTTTCAGGAAATGGTATTTTATATCAATGTGCTTGGTTCTGGGGTTGATTCTTTCTGTTTGCGCCAGCGCTATACATCCTTGGTTCTCTTCCAGGATGGGCGTGGGTCTGTCCAATTTTTGCCCCCGATCGTTCAGAAGCTGTCGCAACCAGATAACTTCTTGGCTGGCATGTGCTGCTGCCACCTACTCTGCCTCCATTGAGGAAAGTGTCACAGAGACTTATTTCCTACTGCACCAGCTGATGGGTCCTCCACCAAGCAAAAATAGGTACCCACTGGTAGATTTTTGGTCTGAATGGTCTCCAGCCCAATCTGTGTCCACGTACCCTATCAGGTCTGACACGGAAGTTGCTGGAAGCCGTACCTTGAGGTGCACAGTCCCTTTCAGATACCTTAAGACCCTCTTCACTGCGTTCCAATCCCTTTGGGTTGGGTCTGAGACTTGTCTACACAGTATACCTATTGCCACTGCAGTATCAGGCCTTGTGATTGTGGCAATGTACCAGAGGTTTCCGATCACCTTTCTGTATTGTTTATTGTCTGGCAGCAATAAGCTCGGTTCTTTGATCTCCTTTGGGTAGCTGGTTTCCATAGGGGTATTTGCTGCCTTTGCACCCCTCATGCCGAAACTTTCTATCATCTCTTCTATTGCCTGTCTTTGGTTGAGAAGATAGCGTCTGTCACCTTCTCTTTCAATTTGTATTCCAAGGTAGTGTTTTATGTTACCCAGGTCCTTAGTTTCAAAGTCCTGATTTAGAGCTCTCATTGTTTTGCACTCGTCCCCTTCTTGCTCAAAGCATATGATAAGGTCATCAGCATAAATTAATACAAAAATCCACCTGCTCCTTAGTCTCTTTGTGTATAAGCAGGGATCTGCTTTGCTCCTGGTAAAATGTTCCCTCATGAGCACCTTGTTTATTTTAGTGTTCCATGCTCTGTCGGCCTGCTAAACCCCATATATGCTTTTGTGCAGTTTGCATACAAGATCTGGCCTTTCAGCGTCTGCAAACTCCGGTGGTTGGTCCATGTAAATGTCTTCCTTCAACTCACCATTTAGGAACACTGTTTTCACATCCATATGCTTGACTTGCATTCCTCTTCCGGCAGCTATACATAAGTGTCCTGATTGTTTCCTACTGCACCAGCTGATGGGTCCTTCACCAAGCAAAAATAGGTACCCACTGGTAGATTTGCAGTCCGAATGGTCTCCAGTTTAACTACAGGTGCAAATGTTTCATCGTAGTCTTTTCCATACCTCTGGGAGTATCCTTTTGCAACAAATCGGGCCTTGTACCGTTCATATTTCCCTGCGCATTGTACTTTATTTTAAATATTCATTTACAACCTATAGTCTTACTCCACTGCGGGCAGTGGAGTAAGTGTCCATGTTGTGTTGTCCTGCATGGACTTTACTACTTCTTCAGCTGCTCTTACCCATTTTTCTGCTTCCCCTTCTGACATCTGTGAGATGTCCTCCCAGAATGCTGGCTCTGACAATTTACTGATGCTGACTCTGTAGGACAGACGAGTGGGGGGAATGCCTTTGTTAGACCTCGTCGACTGCCTTGGCCCAGCATCAGCAGTCAGCTGTGTCTGTTCCTGCACTTCTGTTACCTTTGTGCCGATTTCGACCATTTGTTCAGAGGATTTCTCCCTTTCAGTGGTTTCATCCATGGTTGATTATTCTCCTTTGCCTGGACCTGGAGAGTCATTACACTGTCGCTTGAGTTTTCCACAAAGGTCACACTGTTACTAATGGTTATTCTGTCTGTGCGTGGATCCAGGATCCTGTAACCTTTGGAATGCTCACTATATCCTACGAGGATACCTTCCACTGCTCTGTTTTGCAGCTTGGTACATTTTTCCTCTGGGATATATACGTAAGTCTTACTTCCAAATACTCTGATGTGGCCCACACTAGGTTTTTGACCATGCCACAGTTCGTATGGAGTTTTCCTTACTAGAATACAGCCGATTTTGTAGGTAGGTAGCAGCAACTGCTGCTTTGCCCCAGTATCTTTCTGGTAGTCCAGAGTCTGTTAACATGCATTTAACCATTTCGGTTAGCATTCTGTCTTTCCTTTCAGCTGTTCCATTCTTCTCAGGTGTATATGGCATTTTTTTTTGGTGCTCAATTCCATGGAGTTTCAGGAAGTCCTCTACTTCCTTTCCTGTGAACTCACCTCCATTGTCAGTCCACAGCATCTTTGGTCTGCGCTGGAACTTGTTGCTCGTCATGGTCACATAGTCCTGAAGTTTGTCGAATACTTCATCTTTACTCTTCATGACATACATGAACATGTACCTTGAATAGTCGTCAATGAAAGTTACCATATACCGGTTGCCTCCTGGCATGGGAACCTTCATTGGGCTGCAGATTTTTCTGTGTACAAGATCAAGTGGTTTCGTGGCTCTATTCTGACTCTTCTTAGGAAGCATAACCCTTGTGGCTTTGGCTTTGATGCAACAGTTGCATTTCATGATCACGGGACACGTTGGATACCTTAAGGTCTTTGGTCAACTGCTGACTGTGCATTTCCTTGATGCTGTCTGGGTGTCTATGTCCCATGTGTCTATGGCACAGGTGGATTCCGTCATCGTGTGGCTTTTGCGCAGTAAGCTTCACCTGTTCTTTCACTGTGTCAGATGGTACAGGTGCTCATCTGCAGTGGCTCTGGTCAGTACTTTTGTCCCACTTTTTAATTTTTTTATTTATTTAAAACTTGTATCCCACCCCTCCTGCCCAAAGGCAGCTCGAATTGTGCATTGAATGCACAATTGAATTGAATGCACTTTGAATTGTGCATTCAATTCCCTGGAAATGGATGGTGAGCCCCCTCGCTGCTAGGTGCCTCATGGACAGGACTCCCCCTTCTAAGTTGGGCAGAAAGAGCACATCTTTCATGGGTATGGTCAATGTGCCTCCCTGTGACTGGTTGCAGTACAGGAATTCTTGTCCAGTTCCTTCCGTGTTGATGCTTCTCCCATCTGCAAGGTAGATTCTTTCTTTACTGCTCATATTCAGTCCTGTGATGAATCTTTTATCGCTAGTCATGTGGCTCGTTGCCCCAGAGTCTACACACCAGTTTTGGGATGAGCTGTCTCACTTTGCTCTGAAGCACCCACTCCATTGTTGAGTGACTGTGTTGCTGTTTGTGACTTTAGTCCTCTGCTTTAGGTATTCGTGGAGACAGTTTCTGCTGTTCTGCTTTCCATATATAGCATTCTTTCTTTAAATGTCCCTCCTTTTTGCATCTGAAGCATACTCTGGTTTCCCTCTTAGGAGCTTTCTTTAAGGTTTTCAGTGCAGTCTCATTACCCTGCTTTAGATCATTCTGCAGGTTTTCCTTTCTGCTGTGGAATTCATCCGCAAGTTTACCTGTAACAAATTCCAGCTTCAGTTCTACCTCTGGCCTTGTCTCCAGGACATTGATGCAGGCACTGTAAGATTCAGGCAGGCTGCAGAGGTGTATGGCTACCACATGGCTGTCCTTTATATCTTCTCCAATGCTATGTGGCTGTGCCACTACTTCCAACATGGCATTTGTATGCTCCTGCATTTCACTTTCTTTGCCAAGTCTCATTTTGTATAGTTTTCTCAGTAGAAACAGTTTGCTATTTAGACTAGTTCTCTCATGTAAGTTTTGCAATGCAATCCACATTCCTCTTGCAGTGGTCTCACTTTTTATATGGATTAGCTGGTCATCTTCTACTAATAAACTTATTGTAGCCTTTGCTAACCTGTCCTTTTTATCCCATTTGTTGTGATTTGCTGCTGGTCTGTCCGTGGTAATCACCTCTCAAAGATCATCTTTAGACAGCAGCATTTCCACTTTAAACTTCCACAATTGGTAGTTTACATTACTCAGCTTTCCTACTGAAAGTCGGAGCTCTGAGCTGCTTGCCATACTTGCTTCCCTCCCTTTCCCTTCTGGGATTTAGGCCTTCTTACTCACAGTCAGTAGGCCTCTCTGTCTGGGAGTTTTCTTTCACAGTCTGCACTCCTTCTGGGCTGCTTCTAGTCTTCAAAATTGCCTTGAAGATGTCCTGGGCCCATAACCTATTGTAGAGTTAGCTTTCTGTTGAATAACACACAGCAGAAGTTTCTTCAAAACAGAACTTTACTAAGA
>QEPC01011631.1:1854737-1867306 GCA_003113815.1 Sphenodon punctatus
AAGCGTGGTTCAAATTGACCCCGTCTGCAGATTCAGCGTGGCCAACATCTGGCGCACGCTGTGCAGACGTGCAGGGGCCTTTCGCCCCGCTGCGGGGTTCACCGTGGTTCAGTGTGGTTCAGCGTGATCTCGTCACGTCTGAAATCACCCATAATGTCTGAAATTACCCTGAGATCCCTTTTTTAAAATGTAGGTGGAAAATACAAGCCTTTTCCCAATCAAATCTTCCTCCAGCAATCTACATCTAACTGCGGCCTCAAGTCTATGTGCTCAGTCAAGTATGGGTGATTTCAGACATTATGAGATCACGCTCAACCACAGTGAATCATGGTCAATTCCGCGGCGGGGCCAAAGTGCCCTGCATGTCTGTTCGGAGGCCGCCAGATGTTCACCACAGTCAATACCCACATGGGGTCAAAATCAACCACACTTCCAGAGCTCCCAGCGGACAGTGGGTGATTTCAGACGTTACGGGGCCAGTTGGCCCCGTACTGAAATCACCCTATTTATTCCCTGCCGGGGTCACCCCGTAACACCGCAACAGACGTGCCGGGGGGATCCCGGCGGGGAATCTGGGAGGGGGCAGGGCCACGCGGTGCAACGTGCGTCTGCACGGACCTGCCCCCTCCACGCTCCCGCCGCCTGCCCTCCGGGGAGACGGGCGGGCGGCGGGGCCAATGCGGCAGCTGCGTTGGCCCAGATTTGCCACGGCCCGGGATCCCGCCGGGGATTCTGGGCCGTGGCGCCCGGCCAGACGTTACTTTTTTTTGGTCCCCTCCAGGGATCTCTTTGACCACACTTCCCAGGACCTTCCCCCCGCTAGCCCGGGAAGCGTGGTTCAAATTGACCCCATGCGGGTATTGACCGTGGCGAACATCTGGCGGCCGCCAAACAGACGTTTGAGACACATTGACCATGGGTGGGTATTCACCATGGTTCACTGTGATCTCGTAACGTCTGAAAATACCCAATCTCTGAAAGCGTGGTCAAAGAGATTCCCAGTGGGAAACAACAAAAAGTAATGTCTGAACAGCAACCACCGGCCAGAACCAAAGAAAATGATTCCCAGCCGGGGACAAAGCACGCAGCGTTGCTGCCAGGCAACCAGCAACAACACAGACCGGGGAGGGACATTTAAAGGGCATACAACAGCAGCCAGGACGCTACGCCTTCCGGGTGCTTTGACCATGGCATGGCCCGGGATCGGCGTAATGTCTGTTGTGCTGCCCTGGGCCGTGATCCGGTGGTCTGATTCCCTGCCGTGGTCCCGGTCAAGTCATGTCTGTTTGGGGCTTTCCTTGACCACGGGGGGTGGTTGATCTGTTCACCCCTGCCGGGAATCCACTGTGGTGAATCGGGATCGCGTAATGTCTGAAATCACCCTATGGCATCTGTTTCAGGCCTGGAAATCACTCAGATGGAAAACGCATAATTTGCCTGACACCATTGTTAAATGAACCTTAATTTGCAGAGATATAAAATAATTCCCTCCCACCATGAACTATTTCCCCCTCTCGTATGTTCCCCAGCCCTGACTAGGAAAGGCTGGTGTTTAATTGACTGAGATTACATCAGCTCCAGAGGCAAGTGGAGGATTTGATCCCTCAGGCACTTTGAGAGCTCTCCTGCGGGAACAGAGCATCCATCAAGGCAGGGAATGGGAAGCTCTCTCAAAGAGGGGGAGGGAGGAATGCAAAATGATGTCACAGGACAGCATCAAAATGAAATCAGTCTCTGCTTTAAAAATTGGGAACATATGGGACCGCTAACACACATAGGCTGCGATCCACAAACCACTTGCTCCAGAGGACTCCTCCAGAGTAAATGGTTTGTAGATTGCAGACATAGATTTTTTTCTGAGAAAGGGACATCAGTGTAGAAATCAAGACAGAGAAGACGAGTCAGTGAGGGCTCCTGGGAGAACTTACTCTGGTGGTGGTAGGGGATCAGGCTACATCAGAAAGGGGTGGAAAAGTCTCTTTGTCCTACTTCTTTGTAATAATAATAATAATAACAATAATAATAATATTCAATTCAATTTATTTCGACGTGACCATTGATCATTGTTAACAAACAAATAAAAACATTTATAACCAACAATACAAACATATAAAAACAAGAACCCTTATAACCTCCTCAAGCTACCCAATTTAAATCATGATGTAATTTGGTTATTATTATTCATGGACCTACTCCTTACTCATTACCATAGATTTTGTACTACAGACAGAAATCTACACTATCACTTCCATGTAACGGGCTCCTACTTATCTGTACAATTGTACCTATTAACAAGAGAATTTGTTCCACTGTACACAATATAAAATTAAAATAGACGGTATAATCTACTGACATTAATNCCAAGTCTACCCTATCCACATCCACAGTATCCCATCCATATGCTCCCTCCCTGCTGCCACCAGGGAAGGAACC
Organism: Sphenodon punctatus; assembly: GCA_003113815.1. Classification (NCBI taxonomy): domain Eukaryota; kingdom Metazoa; phylum Chordata; class Lepidosauria; order Sphenodontia; family Sphenodontidae; genus Sphenodon; species Sphenodon punctatus. The sequence continues at coordinate 1,857,171 of QEPC01011631.1, forward strand.
CATCAACCCCCTCCCCCAATCCTTCTGCTCTCACCAGGAGGGGAGGAGCCATCATCCACAAACCAACCAATAACACAGTCATAATACAGAATATCAAAATAATAACAATTATAATAGAGCCATATAAAAACATTAAACAATATCACAACCCCAACTCTCCCAGCACCCTCCCCTGCTTCCACCAGGGGCTGGCGCCAACCCCCCCAACACCGCCACAACACAAAACAGCTCACAACCCTTTGTACATACCTGAATGTACTAGACAGATTCACAGATAAGCCAAACTCAATCACCACCTCTTTGCATATTAACAAACAACATGATAGCCCCCTAGGTGTGGGTGTTGAGAGTGTTCCACTCGCCCACATGCTGCGGGTGCCAAAACCTAATAAGCAACATGGCTGTAGTGGGGAGGATATGACCTCAGGTTCAGCCTAACCTGAAATATTTTGCTGCCCCGGCAAAGGCCTCAGGCACCTCTCCCCTTTCAGGTCTATGCTGATGAATGCAGTGTGTGTGGTGGTGGTGGGAGAAGTTAGGGTTGCCACATCCTGGGGGGAACCCAGAGGGGACAGGATCACTTGGAAGGGTGCAAGGCAAACAGGCTTTCTGACAGCAATACTTTCTGACATAAACCTGCCCTTTATAGAGCGTTGTGGCATCATAATGCTCTTCGGGCAGAAGGGCCTCTTCAGAAAGAGGACAGGGCAAAAGGCTACACCTAATTTGTGACCTAATTCTGCCCTTGCAGAGGACCGTGACATCATGGCGCTCCTTAGGTGAAGGACCACGTTGGAAAGAGGGCAGGAAATTCTCTATGACTTATGCCCTTTTTGATATGGCTGCCCCAGAAGCCCTGATTCTCCAAGTTAGTCATGGGAATCCCTGGCTTAATGGGAGAAATTGGGGCTTCCTTGGAGCCCAGAGACTTTGGGTGAAAACTCAGAATCTCTGGAACCCTTACTCCCCACCAATATCCTCATCTCTCTTTTTAGGGGGAAATATTGGAGCCCCCAAGAGAGTGAGAATGGACCCAGCTTTCAGGAACTTCTCAATAGGCTCTAATGTCTGGCCAGCCCTGGTTAGGAAGGGTAGTATGGATGAATGAGACTGAGGGTAATTTTAGACGTGATGGGCCTGGAGGCCCACCACGCTCAATAACAGATCGAGAATCAGACTGTCTGTCCTTTAAACGTGCCGGCCTGATTCTGGAGGGGGATCAGGGAGGGGGCAGGGCTGTGTGGCACGATGTGTGGCTGCACAGCCCCACCCCCTCGCGCTCCCTCGGCTGCTCGCCTTCCGGGAGACGGGCGGGCATAGCAACCAATGCAGCCGCTGCGCCCGATCCCGGACCGTGGCCGGGACCATGATCTGGCAAGGATCGTGGCTAATCTGACCATGCTTGGGGCCTGATCCCACCACACTTTTGGACCTCCGGGCGGCTGCAGGTCTGAAAGTGTGGTCAATGTGATTCCCTCCAGGTATTCACTGGGGTGAACAGCTGGTGGGAATCACAACAGATTTTATGGTACAAACGGCCACCACAGGGGATTCACTGTGGGTGACCGTGGTATCATAGGGTGATTTCAGACGTTACGGGCGGGCGGTTCACCACAGCGAACCCCCATGGGGGGTGAACAGCACAACCGCGCCCCGGGGTGGAAAAATGACCCAAACAGACGTGACGGGACCGGGACGATGGCCGGGAACCGAGCCGAACCATCGTGGACCGGGGCAGCACAACAGACGTGCAGCCGAACCCCCGCCGGGCGCAAAACTCCCAGAAGGCACCGGGCAGGGGCGGGACACAGACATGGCCGCCTGAGGGCAAACGAAGCCAACAGGCACACAAGGGAATGCCCACACAAGGGAAATGGTAAGGGAGGGGGGAAGAGGGAGAACAGGCTGACAGGCGACACACACAGCACACGCACACACACACAGTGGACCCGCAGCGGGACACACTGCACGACCTCACGCCTGGGCACACACNGCCCACACTGGAGCACCATACAAATAAGATGGCTTAACCTTGGTCTCAAAGACCTTGACTGCCATTTGTAGGTTTCTCCTCCCTGCTCCAGCAAAAAACCTCAAGATTGCCATAGCCTGACTTCTAGCATGCATTCCCACTCTTTCCATATGGGCTGCCCATCTCCCTGTAGCCTCAAAAGATAGCCCCAAATATTTATATCCTTTTATCTGCTGTAAATGACAACCCTCTACCGCCCATCTATAAATCCTTCTACTTCGAGAGAATACTATCACATTGGACTTAGTATTATTTATTGTCAATAATTTTTCCCGGCAATAGTTCACAAAGGCCGAGAGCTGCCTCAATAACCCAACCCTAGTTTGGGATAAAAGAACCAAATCATCTGCAAAAAAGAGGGCTCCCACATATAATAATAATAATAATAATAATAATAATAATAATAAAAAAAAATAAAAAATTGAATTAAATAATATTTTTTATTTATATAGTGCCCCCATCAAATAGTGCTTCAGATGCTTCACAACATTAGTACAATAAAATGCATTAAAGCACAATAAAACAACTTAAAATTCATATAAAGTCAATTTAAAATAATTTAAAAGGAGATGAGAAGAAGTGGGGAAAAAAAACAACCCCAAACATTAAAGGAAGCCAGCAGTTGAATCTCTAAAAGTACCTGGAGAATAAAAATGTCTTCAAGCACTTTCTGAAGGTGAGGAAGGAGAAACTGACATGAATATCTGGAGAGAGCAGGTTTCATTGATTAGGTCCGCCACTACAAAGACCTGATCACTTAAGGTGACCTGAGCTTAAGACAAGACCACTTAAGGTGTGATGGCAGAATCCCCAAACAGCAGATGGCATCTGAGCCCAGACAGTCAGCAGGGTGAGGTTCCAGGAGCAGGTCTCGAATATAGCCACCCACCTTGTGATAGGACTGATGCGGCAGCAGCTGTTACCACACCGCAATTCCATTCCTAAACATCGGCATCCCACGGTGCGCCTCGCAGAATTCCGCCCAGTACCCCGCGATTCTGCGATTCTTCCGCTACAAGAATCCGCAGATGCGGCATGTATATGTTTCGCCGATTTGCTGATTGTTACCGTTGTCGTATAAAATCAGCGGTCTTTTCCTGCGTTCCATCAATTTAATATATGAGACACAGTCATGAGCGTTTATCACGGTTCCGCGAAGGGAGTATGAGTCATGATACTGTATGACTAGTATGCCGCTGCTGCGCTGTGCTGTCACGCTGTCACGCTGACTGCTGGTGCTGTGTGTGTCTCTCTGTACTGCAGTAACTGCTAATTCTTCTCAATACATACATGCATGGACAACATGTTCTGGTTGGGACAAGGAACGGTGTTTTTATTATATGGCAAATTGATCTTTTAAAGTTTTTTGACCAAAACTCATGTTGGGAGTTTAAAGTGACCTGTCTATTGGCTGACCGAGTCATTTTTTACATCATAGGACCGGCTCTGAAAGTTGAAGGAATGAAGTGTGATACTGTACTGTGTGAAGTCCATGCAGAAGAGTTTCTTACAATCCTCATTCTGCAATTCCTCAGTCTAGAAGAAGCAAGGTAAGCAATGGAACTCTGTTGGCATAGTTGTTAAGGTCCCCACTTGCCATACAATTTGTAACTGTTATTCCGCTGGTTCAAATCCCCACTGTTACATGTAACTTTTTTTTAAAATTACTATTACATTCGTGTAATTGCTTGTTTTGTTAATAATATAATTATTGCTGTGTTTTGCTGGCATACTTTGTAATATAAATAATATTTTAATTTTTTTTTATTACATTAACCCAAGACTAACTGATTAGCGCAGCCTAGCCAGGCGGCATGATGTGAGTGCTATTACGCCCCGCCCCCTAGTGCCGCCAGCGTTATGCTCACTTGCAGTCGGCGACTGCTGTCGTCGATGCCGTCACTGACTGCCCTTCCCCCACCTGTCCTTACGTTACCACATTCCCTCCCCTGGACACTAGATGAGTTCTGTAGAATCTGAGACGTGCTGGTGGGTGGCAACCAGCAACAGCCAGGGAGAGGGGTGTGTGTGTGGTGCTTTTAGCATTTTAATCTTTTACTTTATCAGAGCCTTTGTATTGTGTCGTTAACAAAGGACAGTGAAATAATGCCCTAAGACAGAGTGATTGATTTAGACAGGGCCCACACTCCCTGCCCAGTGTAAACAATCAAAGATGCATAGTTTCCCTCTGCACCCCTCCACCAGGCCACAGCCACACATGATCCCTCTGCAACCATCCAGGCCATACACCCTGATCCCTCTGCAACCATCCAGTCCAAAAAAAATATTCTTATACCCTTGCATTAGAGCTGGTTTTGAAGATTGCAAAAAAACGATAAATGCCCGGCCCCACACCATCCCCCTAGACCCTGTATAGTCTCATTTTTTTGTTTAAGATGAGTCCTTTAGGGCACTGCTACATATCTTTTGGTGAATCCAGACATAACACAAAGCAGCTGTTAACCACCCTTGTAGGCTACTTATATATGTGGCAGGGCTGCATAGGGAGCAGCCGGACACATTCCTGCCCAATAAGAGGGAGGGAGGCCTGACGGCCGGGGGAGGAAGAGATGGGGAACCTTCCAGGGGCTATCATATCAGAGCACATCCAAGCAGCACGCCTGCAGGCATCCGTTCAGCTGCCCTGCTGACAGGGGGGGCCCAGCTGCAGATCCCATGCCCACCATATCGATAATGGGTGGGGTGTGTGGTCAAGTTGGTCCCGTGACACCTTACCTGGGAGCTACAGACAGCAGCTGTGGTAGCAAGGCATTCCGGTTCCATGCTGTGAAACGGGTTAGCATCACAGAGACCCTGGACAGGTGTGCAGGCTACACCCATGTCGCTAAACCAACCGCAGCGGCCCTGTGACATTTCACCCATCTACATATGGAAGACGGTTCGCCTGTAAGGGCGTGGCAAGTTGGTGATGTTTGTGGAGTGGAGGGAGTTCAAAAAGTGATAGAGGGAGCAGAGAGCGATTTGGGGGCATGTTGAGCGGGGGAGAGAGCTGTGTGAGAGAGGTTGGGGGTGTGGTAGGAGAGCAAGCATTGCAAGTGTGCTGTGGTAGCGAGTTACATTGGCGAGTGAGTGATGTGAGAGGCCTGGAGCATGTACAGAAGGTGATTGAGGCATGTAATACTGTGGGGTGTGCGGGGAGCGGTGGTGATAGTGTGGTGTGCTGCCTGCGGTTAAGAGGGTGTGTGCAAGGGGTGAGATCACCGGGTGGGGTTGTTGGCTCAGGGTTCTTGTTCACAGGCTGTGTTTGCTGGTTGGGGCCTGGTGAGTGGTCACAGGGTGCGGTGCTTGGTGCACGGGGAGTGGGCACGGTTGTGGGAGCACGATGCCTGTTGTAGGCTTCCCACAGGTGCGTGCTGCCCTCCGCGCTATCCTGGCAGCATGTTTCAACCTCTTGGAGCAGGCATATGTGCGGTGGGCCACCCTGCTGCTCCCAAGCCACCGATGGTATACCCATGGGCCCTGCCGGAGATGGGCAGCTGACCTGCACCGAATGGCAACGGTGTGATGGGCAAGGAGGGTACAGGCCAGATAGCATTGTTACCTCCTAATAAATTGTAAAAATACTACAGCTGAATTAATGACTCCAAATTCTACAAGCAGAGATTAGTGGTGCTGAATCCAGGCCTGCCCTCATACCTAAGGAAGCTGAGTCATCCTCTCTTGTATGGTCATTGGGATAAATAATCTCTCCAGTTCAAGCCTGTACTGAGCCTCCTGCTGTTTCCCACTTAGCCTACTTTTTCCCCATTCTCTCCCCATCATTGTCCATTTATCTTGAATTTTGTTCGCTGCTGTCCTGTACAGCAGTGGCTGTAAGTTGGTGACCATGGTCAAAGGCCTCCCAAAGTGGCCGGTTGTCCATGTTCCTCAACTGTCTGGAAAGAGGGGAATTTCTTGTCCAGAAGAGTGAGTGTTTAGGGGGTAAACTGCTCTGTGATGGTAGCGATAGGGCGTCAGCCTACCAGATAAAATGTGATGCCTGTTTGCAATAAGCAATGCATGTCAGGGGATCATTTGGTGCTACATTTATCATGAGGCAAACATTGCTGTTAGTCTGCATATATGTATCAACGAACACACTTGCGAACATGTGCATTTATGCATTGAGAGCAAATGGGGGTGGGGGTGGGGTTTCATGTTCATAAGTACATAAATATTGCATGGACACCATGGTATATACGAGTGGCTCTAGGGGTACCACGGTCAGCTGTGATAAAAGAAGGAAATCTTCATCTTCAAACACCACCTGAAAAATCTACCTACCAGCAATGGCTTCAGGTACATTTGAATATTCTCACTTTAAGTGCAATGTGTCATCTAGACTAGAGAATGGAGGGTAACTGTTCTCTCTGGGTACTGAGGGTAGGACAAGAGGCCTTGGGTTCAAGTTACAGGAAGGTATTTTTATGCTAGAACATCAGTTGGGCAATTGATCTGCCTAGGGGAGCGGTGGACAATCTCCTACATGGAGGTTTTCAAGAAAAGGCTGGCGAAACATCAATCTGATAGTTTAGTCAAGCCTTAATCCAGGGCTGCACAAAGTATGAGGGCTGCCTGCAACCCACAAGGACCTTTGTGGGTCCTTAATTAAAAAAAAAAAAAGTATTACAAAATTTAAATAAATTAATCAATTAATAAAAATAAATAAATTAGAAAAATAATGTATTTATTTTTTTACTTATTTATTTGTATTTTTTATTTTTATTTTATTATTTATTTTTTAAAATAATAACAAAACACATTAACAAAACAATGATATAATTTTCGAATATACATGTGTAAAAATATAAACTATCTTTTTAATACTGTTTCATGAACCCCCTCCTGTATCTCCATGCCATCCTCATGCCTTTCTGGCTTAGTTGTCTCAGTCTGTTTTCTAACTTTCCAGACAACCGTCCCCTCCCACCTAGCGAAGACAGAGTGTTTTACAAACATCTTGAATTTGAACTTGCCACCCAAGTTAACTGGCTGGCTGGCTAATAACTATGGCCAGTGCCAGGCAGCCAGTTATTAGGAGGGAGGGGAGTTGAGTGGACTGAGGTAGTACCTTGCCCCCACCCCCAAAAATTGGAGGAAGGAAACTGTTTGGTTCACTACTAGTAGCTAGTCACTGCCTATCTATGGCTAGCCAAACGTCCCCTCCCCCACCTTCGGGGCACTCAGCCTAAAAAGGCTGGCCCAGGCAGGGAGGGAGTAGCCCAGATGCATTGTATGTTATCTTAACAACACGTCTCTGACTTTGAGAGAACATAGCCAGGCCGGCTACACCAGGTTTAGCCGGAATACAAAGATCAGTCCTCTCTCAGCCTCCCAAAGGGATTGAGTAAGGATTGAGAACTGCTACTGCTCTTCCAAGATGATCTAATGTGTCAGTAAAAGTGTCTTTATAAACGCATCAACAGCTGATTTCAGTTTCGCGAAGTTACTGTTTTGTTACCAAAACATCTTCGCAAGGGGCAACTAAAAGCCACTTGTGTCTTCCTCTGTTTTGGGAAGAGACTTATAGGTCCAACAAAGAAGTTTGATATACCTTGTGTCTGTCAGCATAAAAAGGCTGGCCCGGGGGTGGGGTGGGGTGGAGTAGCTACTGCTAGGCTAGCCAAACATCCCCTCCCCCACCTTTGGGGCAAGCCTGAGCTGAGTGAATGACTCCCAGACAAATAATACTCAGCATGCCACTAGACAAACGGCCCCTCCCACCCAGCCAAGACAGAGTGTTTTACAAACAACTTGAATTTGAACTTGCCACCCAAGTTAACTGGCTGGCTGGCTAATAACTGTGGCCAGTGCCAGGCAGCCAGTTATTAGGAGGGAGGGGAGTTGAGTGGACTGAGGTAGTACCCCGCCCCCACCCCCAAAAGTTGGAGGAAGGAAACTGTTTGGTTCACTACTAGTAGCTAGCTGCCGCCTATCTACGGCTAGTCAAACGTCCCTTCCCCCACCTTCGGGGCACTCAGCCTAAAAGGGATGGCCCAGCCAGGGAGGGAGTAGCCCAGATGCATTGTATGTTATCTTAACAACACATCTCTGACTTTGAGAGAGCATAGCCGGCTACCCCAGTTTAGCTGGAATCCAAAGACCAGCCCTCTCTCAGCCCCCCAAAGGGATTGCTACTGCTAGCAAAATGACACTAATGTGTCATTAAAAAGCATCTTAATGAACGATTTTAACAGGGGGGGGGGGAAGAGCCCAGCTGCAGAAGCCATGCCTCACCTGTAGCGGCAGTCACCAATACTGGCCGATGGCTTAATGGTTAAGTTTCCCTCTCTTGACAACTGTAATGTGTATGTAATTGCGTTCGATTCCCGCTGTTGCATTTTAATTTTTTTTAAAAAACTGTAAAAGCAGTGTACAGTCAGAAGATGTCTTTCTATGGCTATTACACAATTACAGTTGCCAAGTTAAGGTGTTTCATTGCACATAATACTGATAATAGTTGTGCTTTAGCTGACGTGTGTGGGTGTGCTGGCGGCCGTGGCTCCGCTCGAGATTTGCCATGCCATTGCTCATAGTCCCAGCAGAGAGTCTATGCAATAGCTAGGTGTGTGCTTACTCTGTCTCTCATCTCTGTTGTATTGCTAGCAAATGCGCTGGTGGATGGCAACTGACAACTGACAGGAAGAGGGTGTGTGTGTGGAGAGGGGGGTGGGTGTGACTGTGTGCCCCCCCCCGCGGCTTTACGTTGTTAGCTTTGGAACTTCAGGTGAATTTGTCAAACTTCAAACTTAAAATTCCCCTTCCCCTCCCCCTTTGCACACACAACTACAAAGTTGTTAAGCTAACTTTAAAATAGAATGAAAACTATTGATGTCTAATGATTGTAGTGATGTGTCCTACTCGGACCGGCGCTGCCCGTGCATGCCCAGAGAGCAACCGTGATCCGCCTCCCTATTGAATCTCGCTCTAGTCTCACTCTCTACCTGGATGGACGGACCCACCCCACCACGGCTCCACGGGTCATTTACTTAGCAACTGATGCATACCAATAAGAACAGCCCTTCCCTGTGACTGACAGCTGACAGCCACAGGCATTTAGCACAGGGAGGCGGGCTTTATTTGACGTTGGTCATGTGGTGCGTGTTTACATGTCAAATCGATCTCAATTCAATTATAACTTGTGAGAAAAAAAAGAATAATGGTTTTTGTAGGGTTTGCTGCAATTCTTGATGGCCTCACAAGAATTGGTAAGTTAAACAAAAAATTTTATTATGGGATCTCTCACATTACTTCATGCTTTACATTAGTAGGGCTTTTGTCTTTACTAGTGCATTGATCTTTTTAAATTTTCAATGCCATTTCAGGTGAAATCATAGTAGATATTGCCTCAGCAATATGGGCAACAGTCTGGAACACCGCAGATGCTGTAGAGAGCCTGGCGGCCCGCCAGGAGAAACTTGGTAAGTATTTCTCAAAGCTCCATTGTTAGTTACTATTACCCTGGGAGTATTGATCACATAAAATAAATACCATTGCTGCTGTTTAAGAATGTATACACTAACTGAAATCCATTTTTACAGAAGAACAGCTGGGTGCCTTAAAGGGAGGACACCGCAGCAGTAAAAAATATGCTGTCCCAACTATTGGAAGAGGTGCGGTGCCAGCATTGAGCTTCAAAATGTAAATAGTTAAAAATTCTTATAAATGTAAATAATGTTAATAATGTATATCTTTTAAAATGTTTTATAATATTTTTATATTTAAAATGTTGTTTCTTCCTTTTTTCCTTTGCCCTCATTATTTTTGCGCCTGTCCTGTTGCTGAAAGCACACACCACACACCAGTGAAGTGACCAAGTTCACTGTTTTTACTCATTGTCGTGTTAGCTTTCCACTGAGAATTTGCAACACCCACAACTGCAGGGGATACACAATGGTAGTGTAGCAGAGACATTTGCAATGTTGTTAAGGAGAGGAGATATTAAAAAGTGACGTGGAGAAAGAATTGAGTTGTATCATGTTTCCATGAAGGTTTGGACCTATGATTCCCACTGATCCCATCAAGCAGCTATGTGTCCATGTCTCCTTCCCTTTCCACCTAGCTATCATTATCTATTACTGAGATGGAGATATCATGAACTCTT
>QEPC01011631.1:1868806-1887154 GCA_003113815.1 Sphenodon punctatus
CACAATTATTAGTCACGCTTATTGTTGTTCAGTATGCATTTTTGATTTTTAATCTGGAATTTGCAGTAACACTTTCTGTAAGGATCATGATGTGCTGCTGCACTCCACAGTTACATTAGATATGTATCCCTGTTTTAAATACAAAAACCATACTCACCCTAAAGTTTGGTTTCTTCACTTCTCTTCACTTCTTATCTTGTGGTCGCGTAGGTAGTAGTACCTTCAATTCCCATACCAAAGCATATGACTAATGTTCACTGCCGGATTTACACCATGTGTTCCCTTATGCCAATTTGCATATGAGTCATTCCGTCACGGCCATGACTGCACAGATTGCATGCCTTGGGAACCAACAAACAGAAATGGAAACAGGAACAAAGAAAAAGAGGCAAAACCTAGCAGGAGTGTAAAAAACAATACTTATTGTATAACACAGTCTGCATTGCCATTTCAAAATGGCCTGCACCACATTATGTGTACACATACATTCCTATGCTATGTATGCACATGCCCCCCCTTGCACATGCACATGCCCCCACCCTTGAGTCCAAGTGCAGTTTGCATATGGGTCATTCCGTTGAGGCCATGACCACACAACATGCAAACTTTTGGAATCATTGCTGGTTGTGCTGCTATCCCGAGAAATAGATCCATGTTGCACACTCCTGAAATCCATTCACGCACATGACCCCACCCCCACCCCCACCCCATGTGCAGTAAGACGAATAACTAAGTCAATGCATTCCTATGCTAGTATGTATGCACATGCCCCACCCACCCCGAGTCCAAGTCCAGTTTGCCTATGGGTCATTCCATTGAGCCCATGACCGCACAGCATGCAAACTGCATAGAATTGCTGGGTGTGCTGAAGTAAGACAATGCAGTAAGACAATGCAGACAAATGCTGTATGGCTGTCAATCCATTCACGCACCTCCTGCTAAGTGTGTGAGAGAAACTCCAGAAGACTGCACAAATTACAAAGACAATGCATTCCTATGCTATGTATGCACATGCCCCCCCCCCCATGCAGTTCCACCAGCCGAGAGGGACCAGGCACACCTACAGAGTGAAGGGCCATGTCATGACAGGTTTTAAAGGAAAGAGCAGGAAAAGTCCTACATAGAGGATAGTGACTCATTTCTGCACAACTGTGAAAGCCTAGATCCTGAAGGCCTGAGTAGGGATGGCTGTACTTGCGCATATTCAGGCCATCTTGAGAAGTAAAAGGAGGTTGGGAGCTCAGTTAGAGAGGAGAGGCAGGAGTCAGTGAGGTCTTTGCCCTGTGCCTGGCTACAGAAGGGTCATTCCGTGATTCTTGTGAGTTATTCCGTGGAGGCCATGACTGCACAACATCCTTGAGGCCATGCAGTGCTTTTGCAAAATGTCCTGCACACTGCACCACGTCATGCTACTCCAAGTTCCAATTTGCTTGTCAGTCATTCCGTGGAGGCCATGACTGCTCAAATCATAACACCAAAAGAGTTACTGCATTAGTGCTCTTGTATTCCTTCAGAAATTTCGTCTCTTTCATCATAACCTTTTCTCTGTCGATTGATTGCCTCTCTGGTGCACTTCATTATAGCCTCATCTGTTGTTGCTCCAATTAAATCCTTTGTAATCTTGGGAAGGAATTCCTTGTTTATTTTGGCCCAACAAAGATGCCAATTTGTTTGCTACAATGTAACCAAAGCAAAGGTGGTTTTTTTTTGGACACAAATATGCCAAAACAGACATTGAATGCTATTGTAACCTATTTTTTGCTGAAATATAACCAAAGTACACTGGATATAGAATTATAATATTGTAACTGAATGAAACTTTTGTGTAAACCACTGTGTTTATTTAAGATTACATAGAATGTTAAGTTAGGTAAGGCATTAGTTTGGTTTTTACTTTTAAGGAGCATGTAGAATGTTGTAAGTTAATTAAGACATTAGTTAGCATATGCATTGATTCATTGACTTAAATAAGGAACAAATGTGTGAGGAGTAAATGGTCAAACAGTTAGAGAGGAAGTAAATTACAGGATAGTATGTGAACTGGTGTGAAGGAGGCAATATTCCTGTCTATTAGGTGCCTGAGAGAAAGCAAAAACTTAGTGTTTCCAAGCAAATCTGAATAGTTTATAACTCACAGGGACAGCGGGAAGATCAGAGGCTGATAAAACCAAATGGTACCAGAGAAAAATAAGATGAGTTGGTCAAACAACAAGGTGCCTCCAAGAGGGGGTTGTGGGGTGCTCAGGGCCAGGAGTCAGGCCCTCCCTCCAGAAGAAGGAGGGGTAGGACCCTTTTTGGTCAGGGCAACCCCTAAGCCAATGGTCAAGCAAAAGGTACCCCAGATCTAAGCAACCAATAAGAATGCTCCACAGGTTAGCACTGACAACCCTGCACTCTGGATAATCATAAGGCAGTCACTGGATAAAAAGGCTAGCCCCAGACAGAGAAGTTGCCTCTCACGGTACCTGATTCGCTAGCTCTTTGAGCGCCGACAGGATCGGTGGGGGCCCACTTTGGAACTTCTACTTAGGAGGTTCTACAACCTGCTCCACAGCTAGGCTTCCTCTCTCTCTAGACTTTTGGGCCCCCTTCCTGCCTCTTCTTTCAAGACCAGACCTGAGACCTCTGACACGTAAGAATACATGCTTTTTATGTGTTTTAAGTAATTAAGAGTAGGTGAAGGATTATATGTTAAAGGTGCAAATGCTTCAGTTACAATTGGTATGTTAAATTGTCTTGCTCATTGAATAAAAGATCTATTTGATTGAACAAAAAGTAATTATTAGAAATAGTAGAGGAGTAATTCCCCACCCTCTCAAAACAGTAGTATTTTCACTTGGTCCCGAGAATTAAAAGGAAATCTGCCTCACCAGGGTGCAAAAAAGCATCTGAAGCCCTTTTAGAAAGGGACCTGTTTCACCAGGGTGCAAAAAGGCAGTGAACCCCTTTTATTTTCTTTCACTGCCACTGATCGGCCCCAACAACCCTGTTAGGGGAGACACTGGAGCCAAGACTGACAAGGGAGCGCCCTCACACACTCTCATAATGTTCCTTTCTCATAGGGAATACTAATTGATGGCATGTCCTTTCGTTTTACTGGACCTTTCATCCATGGCTCCCAAAGTACTCTGAAAGCGTTCTTCCATTATGCTGCAGTGCACATTACTCCTGCATGGTGCTTGATGTGTATTTATTTTAACCATTTTTACAAACGTGCAGGCGAGACTCAGCTTCCCAAATTTCAGAACTATCTCCATCAAAGGAGTGGCTCTGGAGAGCACAGCAGCACCACTGACATCCAAATAGAGCAAGGCTTTACAAATCAGATTGCCAAAGCAGTCTAAGGGGTAAGGCCAGATTGCCAAGCTCTTGGCTCCTTGACCAGAAGTAGATTTACTAAAGAACACATGAAGCAGCTGCAACGATGCATTATTTCCTGGAGTTAGGGTGGCCAGATATGCAAATTTTAGAGGACGCTTTTGAGAAATACAGATTGACTGGAGTCAATGCAGCCCTGCAACCTGTATTTCTCATGTGTCCTCTTAAAATTTTGCGTATCTGGCCACCCTACCTGGAGTCCATGTGATGAGAGGACTCCTGCTGTTACCTTCACATCATGTAGAACTCCAGTCCCTGGTAACTTTTAATTTTGGATCCACTTCCCATTTTTCTGTGTCTCTCTGTTAGGCAGAAATGCTACTTTTAGGCTATGCTCTGCCAAACAGATACTTTAAAGTAGCTGTGCCTTACTTCCCCTTATTGTCTGGTTCATTCACATGTACAGAACCCCTAAGTGAAGTTCCTGAAAAATTAGGAGTAAATATTTTCCTTCACTTCTTATTGAAGTAACTGTAGTGTGAATGCTTTGCTTCAAAGTAAAAAGAGAAGGTAGGATTGCTTGTCATGAGCACTGGAGACTGCAGAGTAACTACATCTGTTTGCAGCTGCTGTGTGAACAGTTGCTTCAATTTAATTAAACAAACGGTGTTTTTCTTAGTTGCTTCATTTGGAAGCCTCGGTGGGTGAAAGTAAACGAGATGATAGCCCGCTGGAGTTCAGGTTCAATCCGTGCAGCCCCCACTCAGCTTCCATTCACATTTAGCATATCCAGCCCCCAACATGTATTTCATGGACTTGCAGGCAGACACCACAGGCAGTGTCAATGAGAGAGGAAAGAGGGGCAGGAAGCAGGCGCTCCTCGGACGCTCTAGGACTTTTGCCCGTGACTCTTTGGTGCTGGTGGATGGAGGCTATGTGGCCAGTAGGGGCAAACACCTAATCAATGGGCAGGTAGACACCACCTGGTGGGGGCTACTGTGGGTAACATCTAATTTGTTAACACCCTATGTCACTCAAAATGGTTGCCACTGCAACAACACATGATTATCCTCACTTCCCAGACTTCTCCTCCTACTTTCTTCTCTTCCAAGACAGCAAAGTGTTCTCCCAGACATTAGCTGTTGTTGGTTTGCCGTGCAGCCCTCTGCTGGTGGGGTCCTAGCACGCAGGAGCAGACTCCTTTTCATCCTCCAGAATGATGCCTTCCAATCTTTCCTGAATCTGCCTTGATGCCTTCCAAACTTTCCTAAATCATAACCCTTTGCAAACTGTATAAAGTTTACTACAGAATAGAGTATACCCAATTTTCACAGAGGTGTGTAACTAACCAACATTTTGATAACATAAAAGAGTTCATTTAAACCCCCAAGAGAGTAAGATTCTTCCAATAAAATAAATCCTTATCAGGCCCTGGCCCAGGGGGCAGGCCGGTCAGGCATGGCAGAAGGTGTGGTCTGTGGAAGGCTGGGTCAGTACAGTGAGGCTCAGTCTGAGAAATCATCAATATGTGGGGGGTGAGCAGAGTGCAGGGTCAAGTCAGGAACAAGCTGGGTTGAGCCAGGAGATCAGAAGCTAGGAGCTGAGTCAAACCAGGAAGCTGGGTTCTGGGGTCAGTCGCTACTAGCTGGAGCTGGGTCAGAAACCAAAGAGTCTAGAAGTGTGGGAGGAAGGGTAAGGTGAATAATGAGAGAGGCAGCAGCAGGGCATGCAGGAGGAACTGGGCTGCACAATGTGTCCTGGTAGGGGTCAAGGAGCAGGGCACAGGTTCAGTTCTACAATCAGTGAACATGCTAGCCTGAAAGGACCATGTTAGCCTCAAAGGACCAGCACAGTGATGCAGTCAGGGGACACCAGGGCTGCTCCTCCTGCTCCTCCTCCTTCTTCTTCCTGGGGTCCCTTCCAACAGCTGATGGGCAGGCAGCTGGGACACACACATACACCCCACCTCTCCAGTAGATGACTGGTAGTGGCAGCTTCTTCCAGGGGCCTGATCCTTTCCGGCAGCGTGGCCTTGTTCACAGTGCTGATGGACCTGTATGCAAGTGGGGCTTTCACATGGGAGGCAGACCCATTGGAGTCCATTGCCCCAGTTTGGGCTTGCTTGCCACACAAGATGTGCTCATCAATATGTGGGTGATGCCTCAAGTAGTAGCCCATGCCCAATGCGAGGCAAACATCTGGCGGACGGTGTTCGCAGTTCGCACAGGTGGTGAAAGTGGGGCACTGTCTTGTGCGACAGCACCCTTAGAATACG
Source organism: Sphenodon punctatus (assembly GCA_003113815.1). Taxonomy (NCBI): domain Eukaryota; kingdom Metazoa; phylum Chordata; class Lepidosauria; order Sphenodontia; family Sphenodontidae; genus Sphenodon; species Sphenodon punctatus. Next base: position 1,874,400 of record QEPC01011631.1, read on the forward strand.
AGTTTGTGCCCCTGCCCATTAAATTTTTTATTGTGTTAATGGTTCTGAAGTGATCAGGATCCATCAGACCAGCATGGAGAATTAAGTTGTAAAACAGAAGCAGAAAATGTTGAGCAGTAAATATACTGGAAGAAAATAACCAGAACATTGATCAAAAATCCAAACAATGTATCCGCCACAGAAGGAAATAATGGAAACTTTAATTAATGATCCAAGCAATCAGTACATTAAATATTAATAACACAAGTTGGAAAAGAACACCATCTCAGAATGGCAACAAACAGAATGAAATTGATTTTAATATGAAACAAAATTTTAAGCAAATCAAAAAATTAATGGTTGAAAAAAGTGACATTAATTAGAAGATAGCTAGCATGGGGAACACAAGAGACATCATGAGTAGAGCTGAAACAAATATCTGCAAAAATGGGTATACCTGTCAAATATCCGGTATCTGAATCAACCTGACAACATCTAGTACCAATCAGTACCTACTTTGATCCAATTTGGGTACCCAATATCCCAGAATGTCAACTTCTGGTCCTGGAATGTTGACTTCCAGTACCAATTTTTCAATGTCCATACCTATTTTCTTACTTCTGATATGGATTTTTTGTTTTTCTGTCCCAGAAAGTTGACTTCTGGTCCGGGAATGTTGACTTCCAGTTCTGATTTTTTTGACTTCTGGTCCTATTTTTTTTTTTCTGTCCCAATTTTTCAGTTTTCCGTTATGATGATGTGCTGATTGGTATTGGAAACTCAAAATATCGGTACCAATATTTTGTTTCTGGGTGCCAGATTGATAATCGAGTAGCCTGTTGGGTACCTGATGCAGTTCTCAAAACTGTGGGTATTACCCGTGGTCAGCAAATCAACTACCATGTTGAGCTCCAAGATATCAGGCATTTTTACACACACCTTAACGTGCTGGTCTTTCAATCTTCTGGGTTTACAAGTCCACAAGTAAGTTCCAGATGTATTCTTCTCTCTCTCTCTCACGCACAGGCGCGCTGCCCTAAGGCAGTTCCTGGATGCATTCTTCACACAAACACTGCCCTGGGGCAGCCTAAAGTAGCCGCAGCTGTAGTCGGGAAGGGCTGCCATGGAAACCAAATGACCATAGCTGCCTGGAGCAAAACAGATTACTAGGAGGAACGCGTTACACACAAAAGTTCTGGGAGAAGTTCTATGCAGAAGTTCAAAGAGCCAGAGGTTTAAGATCTGGGGTGAGTGATTTAGACACACAGAAAGTTCAGGATGTAACAGCAAACATGCAGGAGAAATGTGTGTGTAAAAACACCCAATATGGCATCATTCTCCAGGTCCTGAGTGTTCCTAACCTCGTTGGACTTTAGGCGCAGCTATTTTCCGCAAGCACTGAATGAGTGCATAGTGAAATGCAGGAAAGGGAACACAGATGAGGGCATGCACTCAAGGATAAAAGATGGATCTGTGAAACAGACCCATGACCTGGACTCTGCATTCCCTTCCCCCAGTTCTAAGGATACTGCCTCAAACCCACCCCAATTCCTGTCTGGCCTGAGGAGCTTCAGCAGTCTGCCTGAACTTGAGCCAGCCAGGTAGGGAAGCCCCTCCTTCCCTACCTGGGAAAGCTGTAGACTTTCTAAGTATGCTAGAGAGGGCTGCTGCCTTCCCTCAGGCTTGGAACAGAAGGGGGTGGGACCATGCCAGAAGGGAGCAGGCCAAAGGGACATTGCAATGTTCTGAAGTAGGCGAGACCAGACCAGAAAAGGGATAGGAAAGCTTCTCTGCCCCACTCCTTTTGGGTATGGCACTACTCCCTGAAATCCTGATTTTTCCAGTTACCCCTGAATAACTTAGGGTGCTTTTAGACAAGCACTTCCCCACCCACCCCCTACCCACCTCCCACCTATTATACATGTAGGGCACCCATAGGGCACCACTGCAGCCCTGCAACATGTATAGTGGGTGGGTAGCGGGTGGGAAGGTGCTTGTCTAAAAGCAGCCTTTGAGAAATTCCGGCTTCACTCAGAGCCCAAAGTTGATGAGTTAAAACCTGGCAACTTTGGGTCAAACCCACAGGTGGTGGTACCCCTATTGGTAGGGTAGGTCCAGGCAAGCCCAGGGAGCCTTCACACCTTGTGGGCAATTGTGGGGTTTGTTTGTATATCCGGTCACACCCCTCCTGTGAGCAGTACTGCATGTATGGGTCTTCTCTCTGTTTTGCCTAAAGTACTGCTGGTGTTGAGGGAGTGTCTGGTTCATTTGGGGAACAGACATTGGCCAGGACAGCATGTTATGCATTTGGCTTTTATATTGAACCTAGGAAATGCCATACTGGATCAGACCATGACCAATGATCTATCCAGCCTATCATCCTGCCTCTGACAGTGGCTGCTTTAGTTGCTTCAGGGAAGTGCACAACACATCACAATGGAGTGACCTATTCCCTGCTATTCACTCTGATCCTCCAACTGTTTATTAGTCTTATCCACTAACCAGCTCAACTAGTAGCCATTTATGGACCTATCTTCTAAAGAAATTAGCCAGTCCTCTTTTGGTGAGCCAAGCTATGCTATTGGGAACATCCAGGGGACATTCAGCCGGAAGAATACATTACATGGGTCTCCAAGAAAATAAAGTCCTGGGCTTAGAACAGCTGTAACTGCACTCACATCCAGGAACAGAACAAAATAGGCATTCAAACCATCCACTAGCATGGTGATTGTCAGCGCTTGCTTACAATTCACTGTGCCTGCCGGGGACACAAGAAGGCTAGGGGAACACAGATGTCTACTGGGCAGCTGCAACCTCAGGCAACAAGCTTTTTATATTTTTCATTATTGTATTAAAAAAGCTTGGGGATTTAAGGGTTTTAAGACTCTTGCTAACTACATGGGATTAAAGAACCATTTAAAAGCACACAGGGCTAAATGGTAGCTTTGCCACAAACCCTGAGCAAGGGAAAGTGCAGAGCTAGCCCAGGAGCAGAACAGAGTGCCTCCAAAAGCTCTAATTGGCCTGGAGGGTGCCACTGAAGCTGCTTACAGTCCTCCATAACCCCCCGCCCCCGCACATTTTGGCTGCAGGAGGGAATGCGCAGCCAGGATACGTGCGGGGATCGGCCAGTCTGAACCTGTCCCCGACCCCCGGCACGGCTTTGCTGGCAGACACGTCCAGGAATGCACAGCTGGATTTCCTGCTCTGCATCCCTGTGCGTGTCTGCCGGCAAAGCCCCATGCGCGCAGGGGAGGGCTTTCAGACTGGTGGCCCCTTGTGCATATCCTGGCTGTGCAAACTACATACCCTCCCGCAGCCAGAATATGCACCGGGGAGTGGGAAGAAAAGGTCTGAAAGTGGCCTAAGTCATCGTCAGTCCAAAGATCCCCATCCCCAACCTCTAGGGCAGGGGTGGGGAATCTCAATCCCGGGGCCAAATGCAGTTGTTGTTGATGAGTTTTTATGTGGCTCCTTTCCACTTCATGGATCTGGCCCCTGGATCCAGTTTCTATCCGCAAGCACTGAAAAACAGCTCATGTTAAGGAAGCAGAGATGAGGACATGCATAAAAGAATAGAGGACAGATCCATGATCTGGACTCTTCTCTTCTTGTGCACACCCCTTGTGCACCCCCAGTCCTAATTTCTATGCAGTCCTCGGAGCTTGCACTAATTTCCAAAGTGGCCCCCAGGAGGGAAAAGATTCACCACTCCTCCCCAAAGGAGTTTAGCTCACGCTGACCCATCAGCTCCCCACTTTAAGAGTGAAGCAAATACTGAATTCAATATTAGCAAATATTTTTCTCATATTTAGATAGTCCTCTGAATATTTATTTATTTATTTCTATTTCTACCCTGCCCCTCTCACAAAAACAACTCGTGGTGGTTTACAAATTCAGTAACTGAGCATTCACTGCAAAAATAGTTCTCCGCATGCCCCAGAATGGTGGCAGCAAGTGGGCCCCTTGTTGCGCTCCCCCTTAAAGAATGGGGCAAGGCATGTGCGGGGCAAAACTCCCTTGCAGCAAAGTGCCCCGAGGCGGGAAGCATCGGCCGCAGCAGCAGGAAAAGGGACAACCCTCATCTCATGGTGCAAAAGCACTGTTGTTGAGTGAAACTCAACCCCAAAAGGGGCAGAGTTTGGAGCCCAGCATCTGCTCCTGCCCCAGTTTCAGGCAGGAGCTCCAGCAAGCAGCAGCTCCCAAGCAAGACTGGCAATGTGGTAAGATGCTCGGGACTGCGGCATCTGGGGCACCGGCAGATGCCCAGAGTTAAGCGAGGACGCTGGCCGGATCTTCTTCAGCCATCCACTGCGGGGTTCCTGCCTGCTGCAGTGGCTCTATACTGCCGGTTGCAGGTCCAGGGAGGGTCTGAATCCCTTCTGCTTCCCTCACCTGGGGATGGGGGAAATGATAAAGGAAATGCCGGGGGAATGGTACCAGCAGGCCCTTAGGCCTGCTGGCTCGGCCCTGAGGCCCAGCTGTGCCCTGTGGGGGGGCTGACCTGCCTCCAGTTCATCTCCCCCCCCCCCATAGTGAAGGGGATGACTCTGGAATAGAGGGCGGAGGCAGTAGACTTACTGTCCCACAGGACGGACAGGTGGGCTGTGGGGCCCTGATGGGGGAGGTGGCAGCTGCCCAGTCAGGGCTGAGCCACCCGACTGCTGTGAGGCCTGAGGCACCTGAGTACAGGCCCAGGGCCCAAACATCATGGGTGTGGTGTCCCACTACACGGGGGCACAGTGCTTTGCAGGCCTCTGGGGCAGGTGGGCCCCCAGTCGCAGCAGGGTCCCTGCAGGGTTACTCCCCCACATCCACTCAATGAGGCAGCCCCTCCCCCCCAGTCGCCAAAAGGGTGACACCTACCCACCCCTAGTGGCTGGGATCAGCAGACTCTTGCAGGGATGGGGCTGGCCCCCTATGGAATGCAACCATGAGGTGGTGGCGCGGGGAGCTGGGGGCACTGAGCAAGGAGAACCAGGACCCCCTAGGACAAGATGTGGAGGAGGGCTTTTGCAGTTGATAGAGCCCATGGAGCAGGCCATCTAGGCCTTGGGGAGCGGCCTGAAGACCCAGCACTACCCCTATTGTGCCCAGGGCTGGACTTAGGAATTTTGTGCCCCATGGCCCTTCTCAGGCTGCTGCCCCCAAGCCAAGCCCTGCCACAAGCCAAGTCCCACCCCCATGCTGTGTGTTCATGGGTGGGGGAGACCCATGTGAATGATGTGGCACATGCATCTGCAGTGAAGGGGGGTGCATGCATCCCCACTCGTCCTCATGCATGGAACAACCAGGGAAAACAGCGGTTGCTCCATGGGTGTGGATGAGTGGGGGGTGAGGGGATGCATGTGCAGCTGTGTGCACGCCCCTTCCACGCACCGGCACATCCATGAACACCCCCACCTGGCGAAGCCATGTAAAAAGGGCCTGTGAGGAGCCACTCAAAGAAGAACAGAAGGTTGCTGCAGTGTAAATAAGGTTCTTCGAGATGGCTCAAACAATTCTCACAACAACCTCCTTTCCAGCCCCACATGGAATTTTTTTCTTATATTCCTAGAAAGGGTTGGAAGGAACTGTCATTCTGAGTGGGAAAGTGCTTTTTATACTAGAGGAGCTTGAGACCATCATGTGGTCTATTTGAATATCGTGAGCATGCACAACCCAGTTGTGAGAATGTTAGGCACCATCTTGAAGAACCTTCTTTACAAGGCAACAACCTTCTCATCACTCACATGGGGAGGAGTTGTTTGTAAACAAACAGCTTTATCTCCCAGTTGGATTGGTGTCCCACTGCTGCTGCACTACTAGCAGGCAGCGAGATGGCAGAGGCAGGTGAGGGATGGAGACCCAGGCAGCAGGGTTCGGCTGTGAGCAGCAGCCTCCAGCCATGCAGGGAGAAAAAAAACAAATAAAATGGAGCGGCTGGTGCTGGCAATTGCTGCACCCCAGAAAATGCTGCCCAAGGTCTGGGCCTAGGGGGCCTGCCCCTAAGCCAGGGCCTGATTGTGGCTAACAGTGTTGCAACTGCACAAAATACAGGTGAACAGGGGTGAGTGAGCCACTGGAGCTGGGCCAGGAGGGCCCTGGGGTACATGGCCATATTGGCCTCACACTGGCAGGTAATGGGGCCTATGCTGTGCTGTGTCACACTGCTGACACCAGGACACCATCCCAACAGCTTCCACAGGGGTAGGGCACGGCACAGCACCTGGCCACTTTGGGGGAATGAGGGCGCTGTTCAGCAACTTTGGTGGTGTGGAATGGGGGTCTCCCACTCCTCTACCGGGGATGCCAGGTGCCCAGTGCCCACCACTAGCCCATCTCACACACACCCTGAACTGATGGCTGTGCCTGAGCTTCCCGGACCTCCAAGTGTTGCTTCTCCCCAGCCCGGGGCTGTGTTGGAGAAGGGTTGCTGCATGCCAGCCCTTCCCCCCGAGCTGGTGCGGGGGGGGGAAGGGTTCTTTGATGTGTCCGCGCCCATGGGGGAGCACCATGTGCATGCCACTAGGGTGCAGATAATGGAGGAACAAGCATGTGGACATCTTCCCCTACTGTCTGGTGACCCAATAAGGTGATAAGAAAGAAAAGGAGCATTTCTAGCATCTGAAGGTGGTTAGACTTGGTCCAGCTTGACCATTGTCTACTCCATCTTCCAGGGGGCTCAAGTTGCAGCATACCTCAAGTAGACGTTGGTTCTCCTTAAACATGTTAGCATAGTCCATCGGGTATGCGGCTGAAGAGGCTTTAGGCATAGGGCAGCCTTACTCCTGGACTGCGTTGGGATGTGCATGCCCATGCCCTGTGGCTGGGTTGCATGAATGTAGTCAATGCCCTCAGGTTGGACTTTGAGCATGTTTTACAAAAGGGGGCATCGCCCAAGCCAAGGACTCCTTTTGTGCCAAGGGGCAGAGGGAGAAAAGGACCAGGCGCGGGCATTGCCGGGAGTGTAGTTGGCTAGGCAAGTGCTCCCGGGCAACCTGTAAGTTGTGCCACTCCTGAGCGGGTTGCGGGGTCCAAACCCAGGTCCAAACCTTGGGCAAAAGGAAAGTTCAACCCAGAAGGTTCGTTCTGAAAAGCGCAACCAAAAAGTTGGCAGTTGAGAAGGAGTGGGGAAGAGCCCCAATCCCAATCTGAATTGATCAGCATGAGCTCCCCCTCCTCACCCATCCCGATTGGGCGAGGGCATACCGAGGGAGCTCACATCAGTCCACTAGGCTGCATTTGATTTGGCTGTCGCAGGAGTTAAACAGCACGGCCATAGAGCCCAGTTGGCGAGGGCGACATGAAGTTAGTACTCCCTGCTGCTGGTACAGCCAGGCAGTTTGGTTTATCATTTTTTTCTGTTTTCAGGGCAGTTACTATTATGATGATGCCATATCCATGGGCTGCTTGATCTCCCTCTTGGTGTGTGGCAGTTTAGTTTCCTTTTCGGTTGGGTGGTTTGGCAGCACGGCCACACAGGCGGGGTCACCAAGGATCTGGATGCTTCTGGGTTATTTACCACACTGGCACAGGCCGATGTAGTCTAGTGGTTAAGGTATTGGGATAGCCTCTGGAAGACCAGAGTTCAAGCCTGCCTTAGTCCTGAAGCCACTGTCAGCCTCAGTTTCTCACCTGTAAATGGGAATAATAATAATAATAATATTTTGATGAATATAACGAACTGATGGAGACTTTTCAGCATGTAGCAGCTAGCCTCTGGACCCCCCGCTTGCCCTCTGGAGGACTGAGGGTCCGTCCGCTGGAGTGACCTGCTGGGGGATTGAACTGGATGCAGTGATGGCCGTGTCCCACCTCCTCATGGATAGACCGGGGCCCTCTGTGCCGAGATCTAGGCTTGCCTTACTGCCAAGAGGGTTACTGGCCAGTATTTGCGATCCTCATGTGGGAGCCTTGATTTTGTGTACAGAGCTGTGAGGAACCCCGCACCCGAAACCCGCCTCCATGCATCCCATGTTCTCCGACATGACCTCGCCCCCCAACAGTACTGCCTGCCTCACCTGAGCTCTCCGCCGCATCCCCGCCATCGGACCCAAGCAGGGAATCCCCGGCAACAAGAACATTGCCCCAGCATGACGGCTCCCCGCCTGTCTGGCCGAGGAGCGTCACGCCTCCCCCTCCTGCTGCCCGCGCCCCAGGGGGTGGGGTCAAGAGCAGGATGTCAACGACGGAAGCCACCCCCCCCCCCCCGTTGTGCCGCTCAGAGCGGCTGCAGCAACGCCCTGGACACCAGCATAAAAGCCCGCTGCAGGGCTGACCTTGTTGCTGGTGATCGGAGCCTTGTGCCCGTGAGACTGCCCCCTCCTTCCCCCCCCGTTTCTCCTGTGACTCGTGTATCCTGATTGTGGCATTATTGTAGTGAGTGTGTATGGAGCGATTGTGGTGCGCGCGTGAGTGATTGGACCATTAAGCATTGCAAGAGGTAAGGTTGTATTTCCTTTGGGTTTTAGGGCGCACTATAGCCTGGTTCCTTCCTATGGATACAAGATCTGTCCTACCCTCCCCCTCCTGGGACGTGACCACCCCTGTGCCCCACTGGTCACACCTGTTCCTTCCCCTTCCCCTGGTGTGTGTGATAGTATAAGCAGCAACCAGGGTGTGCGATTGATTACCCAGATACCCGATGATGAGACAGGCTAGGGACTAATCATCCTGTTAGCCCTATTCCAACCTGAGGGCTTGTTTTCCCAGGCACAGCCTTGCTGCTTCCCCCATATGTTGGTATGCGTGCTCTCCTATTCCCCCTCTTTCCTCCTTAAAGAATCCCCCCTCCACTCCTCGATCCCCACAAGAGCCAATGTCAGCGGGAGGGCCTTCCTTTGTCCTGGCGGTGGGGGAAGCTGGTGGACGACTCCCAGCCTTTCTGTCACATCAGAGTACCTGAGATGTAAGGAATGGCCGGGTGATCTGGGTCTTTTTTCAAGCTATTTTAGCAGGGCTGGCTTTGGGGAAGGACTGACTCCTGCTATAAGGGAACTACTGCAACAAAATAGTCAAAACAGATATCTGACAAAGCAGAAACAAACAGAGGTTATGTTCAATTTAGTCAGACCTGGATTGAAGAGGGCAAATTTATTAGATGTATTTGCCAAGAATATTCCTTACAGCTCTGCCTTGCTTCCTTCCAGGGAAAGGGGGAAAGAAGAATAAAGCATTGAAAATCCTGCCCCTAAGGCTGTGTTGCCCTGGCTGCTTCCTCAGCCTCTTCCATTTCTTTAGTCATCTAGACTGTAAGCCCCACAGGTCAGGGACCTGATTCTTATCAAAACTGTTCAGCACCAGGCACATTGCTGGTGCTAATAATAATAAAGGTCTCATTTCCCTATGACCATCTCCTCTTGCAGCTGCTTCTGCTACAAGCCACCATTGCAAATTTGTCAGGCAACAGCAGCAGAAGAAATGGTGTCTCTTTCCATTTCCAGCAATGGGAATTCGGATTGGTGTTTCATCCCTATTGCCTGAAATGGGCTGAGCCACCATCTTATTGGGCTCCCCTGCCTTAGCCAGGTAGAGCAGAGGGGAGCAAAGCTAGGGGTTTGCTGTGATAGCAACAACTGCAGCCTTGAGAAGGGTTCTCCCCTACTGTGGAAAATTGAAATCCAAGAAGTGCTATCTCCTACTTATCCCTCCTCTTTGTTACATAGATGGTGGTATTAATTTGTAATACATCCCATACTTGGTTGTTGAAAGCTGTGAGGATGATATCTCTTTAAGAGCCATGCTTGGTTATCTGCTCTGTCTAGCCTTGCAGAAATACAAGTTGTTATACCTTGTAAGAGGCAGTCTCCGCTCCACCAGACCTCAAGAGAGACACTCTAGAAAAAGTGTTTGGGCAAAGCCTCTAGTAAACACCTTTTGCCTTCTAGTCCTTTTCTCAAAACATTTCAAAATCCCACCTAATTTCCAAGGCTTAGTGCAGCTATCACTGTAGCTAGCATTACTCTAACGCATTAACCGTGTTAGTGTGATATTGCAATCTCTCTTACTACCCCTCACAGAGATTAATAGTCCATCTATCAAGGCCAAGCCTTCCTGTTCCAACTACCAGGACCTGGTGGGAGCAGGGCTTGAGCCAGGGTCCTTAGAACCCAGGGATGGTGTCTTTAGCCACTTTGGCATCAAGGAGTAGCAGGCACGTGTTTAAGCCTTTAGTAACTGTAACCAAGCCAAGAACGTGTACCCAAGTTCTCATATCCACATGAATGTCGCATCCCTTGTCTCTCCCTCTGTTCCCCCTTCCCTGTCTCCCCTCCCCCTGTCTTTAGATTGTAAGCTCTTGGGCAGGGACCGTGTTTATCTTGTTTTTTGTAAAGCACTAGGTACATCGCTGGCACTATATAAATGCTTATAATAACAACAACAACAACGGTGGACAATTTTAACTCCTCCTAATTGGCTGGTTCCTAGTTGTCTGCCCATTGGCTGATGTGATCGATATAAAGCCTGAATGGGCAGTGGGAAGTGTCTTGGCAACACGAGTCCCTGGCCTGTGAGAAGACACTGCCAGCACCCAGCCTTCAACAGGGAGCTGCCTGTGGAGTGGCAGACTGAATTTAAGATTGTGCTGCTGGTTTTTAGGGCCCTGAGTGGTATAGGCCATGGCTATATTTGAGGCCTACTCCGGGAGTCTTGCCCTGAAGTTATCTGTGCTTAGAAATCACCTGCTGTTTGGGGATCCCACCATCATGCCTTAAGTTGTCAGGTGATTGGGCCTTTGCTATGGGGGCCCCACAGTATGGAACTCACTCACTCCAGATGTCCATCCCTGTTCCTTCCTCCTCACTAGGGTTGCCACCTATGCAAACTTTTAAGGAACACTTATGAAAAATACATGTTGCAGGGCCTGCAACATATTTTTCATAAGAGTTCCTTAAAAATTTGCATAGGTGGCAACCCTACTCCTCACCTTTAAAAAGCACCTGAAAACTTATTTGTTCTCCAGGTGCTTTCGGGATCCAATGCTGGCTCTCCTTAATGTGTTTTCTCCTCCCTCTTTACCTTCCTTTTCAGGGGTGTAGTCTAGGGACAGGAGGGACATTTGTCCCAGGGCCCAAGATGAGCTGGGTGGGGGCACAAATCCTGTCCTGTTGCGGCACGGCTGGGTGGAGGCTGAGCTGAGTGGAAGCAGCTGCAGCGTGCGGCGCACAGGAGACCCACCTGGCAGGTGGCACAGCCACAGCCTCCAGGGCTCAGCCGCAACGGACGGAGGGAGAGGCGCCATAGTGTCAGGTGTGTCTCTGGAGTCTTTAGCATGTCAGTCAACAGGTTTCTGCAATAAGGGTGCTGAGGAGAGGAAGGAGGGAAGGGTTGGGACAGGGGGAAGATGGTGACCAAGTCCATTTCTTGCACCTGGGCTCGTTCCAACATAGCTATGCCCCTGTCCCCCTTTTAACTTCTTTTTAAATGGTTTTCTATTTTAAATTGATTTTATATTGTTATATGTTTGTGTTATGTTGTGTAGTGCTCCAAGTACCATTTGGCAGGGAGGTGCTACGGAACTAAAAATTTTATTTATTATTATTATTATTATTTTATTTATTAATTTCCACTCCAGCCTACCTGCCCGGATTCCGGTTCTCAGGCCAGCACACCAGCACTATATCCTGGTTCTCAATTCCTATCCTATGATTCATGTTCTGCTGCCTGGCTCCTGGCCTCTCTGACTCTTGCCCTACCCAAGAGGCCCCACCTCCCATTATGACCCTCAGAGTTGGTATCAGCTGCTGGTCCCCTCTGCTCTGGTAAGAGCTAGGTCTTGACCCTGACACCTAAGTATTGGGTACCCATAATCAAACCAATTCCCACTGTATTTCTTACTGGTGAGAAGAGAAACCTCTTTTCTGTAGCTGTTCTTCAGTATTTCTCCCACCCTCCAAAACAAAAATATGCCATGAAGACATTTTGTGCAAACACAGACCAAAAATGTCAATCCTCAAAAGAAAGCTGACAAGAGTACTCTGTGCTACTCCCTGTGAAAAGAGCTAATCAAAGCAGCTTTTTAAATTGCTGGAGTAATGACTTAGATGTGCAAAAGCTCGGACTAAATTTGCATGACTAATTAAATAATTAAGAGCAGCTTGACAACTGAAGAACATAATTGTGCATCCAGAAATTGAAACTGCAACCTGAGCCTCCTAAATTTTCTTCCTTCCAATAAATTCAGCACTCTGAATTCTGGTGCTGAAAGTTAGTGGCTTCTTTGTATGGTTGCACCCATAAGTGTTAATTCAAGATGCCTGGAAGGGGAGTTCAATTTTGAAATGTTTAATCTAGTGCTGAAATGGGTATGGTGCTTTTGGCTAGCCCTTTGATTACCCGAACCCTATCCATGACCAAAACACATTCACATCACATATCAATTTTTTCAGGTATTCCATTTGAGGTTTTTAATTTTTTTGGTTCAGTTGTTTCAATACTTTGGTGGCATCATTTCCGGCAATTGCGTATGCGCAAAAGAGTTACTATTGCCAAAATAATGTAAATGACCAAAATACTAGGGATGGGCGAACGCGGTTCGGTAGTTCGGTGTTCGGCCCGAACTCGGCCTGTTCGGACAACCGAACACGAACACGAACACGAATGCACCGAACACCGAACACCGAAATGGCGAACACACAGAACCGAACCGAACACCGAACTACGAAATGGCTGAACAGTTCGTTCAATTCGAATCGCGTTCGGTTGTGTTCGGGTGGCTAAAACATGGTCTTCTGTCAGGTCACTGGAAGGCCAAATGTAGCAGGGAGGGGGAAGTCATTTGACTCAGCTAGGAG
>QEPC01011631.1:1889742-1899815 GCA_003113815.1 Sphenodon punctatus
AGGAGCATATAAATGCCATGTTGGAAGTAGTGGCACAGCTGCGCAGCATTGGAGAAGATATAAAGGACAGCCATGTGGTAGCCCTACTCCTCTGCAGCCTGCCTGAATCTTACAGTGCCCTCATCAATGCCCTGGAGACAAGGCCAGACTCGAGACTGAACTGAAGCTGGAATTTGTTAAAGGTAGACTTGCGGATGAATTCTAGCGCAGAAAGGAAAACCTACAGAATGATCTAAAGCAGGGTACTGAAATTGCACTGAAAACCTCAAACAAAGCTCCTAAGAGGGAAACCAGAGTATGATTCAGATGCAAAAAGGAGGGACATTTAAAGAAAGAATGCTATATATGGAAAGCAGAACAGCAGAAACTGTCTCCACAAACACCTAAGCAGAGGGCTAATGCCATAAACAGCAACACAGTCGCTCAACAATGGAGTGGGTGCTTCAGAGCAACGCAAGACTGCTCATCCCAAAATTGGTGTGTAGACTCCGGGGCAATGAGCCACATGACTAGCGATAAAAGATTCTTCACAGGGCTGGATTTGAGCAGTAAAGAAAGGATCTACCTTGCAGATGGGAGAAGCATCAACACGGAAGGAATTGGACAAGGATTCCTGTACTGCAACCAGTCACAGGGAGGCACACTGACCATAGCCATGAAAGATGTGCTCTGTGTGCCCAACTTAGAAGGGGGACTGTCCATGAGGTGCCTAGCAGTGAGGAGGTTCACCATCCATTTCCAGGGAGACAAATGCACAATTCAAAGTGGGACACAAGTACTGGCCAGAGCCAACTGCAGATGAGCACCTGTACTGTCTGACACAGTGAAAGAACAGGTGAAGCTCACTGCGCACAAGCCACACGATGACTGCATCCACCTGTGCCATAGACGCATGGGACATAGACACCCAGACAGCATCAAGGAAATGCACAGACAGCAGTTGACCAAAGACCTTGAGGTATCAACGTGTCCCATGATCTTGAAATGTGACTGTTGCATCAAAGCCAAAGCCACGAGGGCTTTGCTTCCTAAGAAGAGTCAGAATAGAGCCACGAAACCGCTTGATCTTGTGCACAGTGACGTATGTGGCCCAATGAAGGTTCCCACGCCAGGAGGCAACCGGTATATGGTAACCTTCATTGACGACTATTCAAGGTGCATGATCACATACGTCATGAAGAGTAAAGATGAAGTATTCAACAAACTTCAGGACTATGTGACCATGACAAACAACAAGTTCCAGTGCAGACCAAAGACACTGTGGACTGACAATGGAGGTAAGTTCACAGGAAAGGAAATAGAGGACTTCCTGAGACTCCATGGAATTGAGCACCAAAAGAAAATGCCATATACACCTGAGAAGAATGGAACAGCTGAAAGGAAAGACAGAATGCTAACCGAAATGGTTAGATGCACGTTAACCGACTCTGGACTACCAGAAAGATACTGGGGCAAAGCAGCAGTTGCTGCTACCTACCTACAAAATTGGCTGTATTCTAGTGAGGAAAACTCCATACGAACTGTGGCATGGTCAAAAACCTAGTGTGGGCCACATCAGGGTATTTGGAAGTAAGACTTATGTATATATCCCAGAGGAGAAACGTACCAAGCTGCAAAACAGAGCAGTGGAAGGCATCCTCGTAGGATACAGTGAGCATTCCAAAGGCTACAGGATCCTGGATCCACGCACAGACAGAATAACCATTAGTAACAGTGTGACCTTTGTGGAAAACTCAAGCGACAGTGTGATGACTCTCCAAGGTCCAGGCAAAGGAGAATAATCAACCATGGATGAAACCACTGAAAGGGAGAAATCCTCTGAACAAATGGTCGAAATCGGCACAAAGGTAACAGAAGTGCAGGAACAGACACAGCCGGCTGCTGATGCTGGGCCAAGGCAGTCGACAAGGTCTAACAAAGGCATTCCCCCCACTCGACTGTCCTACAGAGTCAGCATCAGTAAATTGTCAGAGCCAGCATCCTGGGAGGACATCTCGCAGATGTCAGAAGGGGAAGCAGAAAAATGGGTAAGAGCAGCTGAAGAAGTAGCAAAGTCCATGCAGGACAACGTAACGTGGACACTTACTCCACTGTCTGCAGTGGAGTAAGACTATAGGTTGTAAATGGATATTTAAAATAAAGTACAATGCGCAGGGAAATATGAATGGTACAAGGCCCAACTTGTTGCAAAAGGATACTCCCAGAGGTATGGAAAAGACTACGATGAAACATTTGCACCTGTAGTTAAGCACACTACAGTCAGGACACTTATGTATAGCTGCCAGAAGAGGAATGCAAGTCAAGCATATGGACGTGAAAACAGTGATACTAAATGGTGAGTTGAAGGAAGACATTTACATGGACCAACCACCGGAGTTTGCAGACGTTGAAAGGCCAGATCTTGTATGCAAACTGCACAAAAGCATATATGGGGTTTAGCAGGCCGCCAGAGCATGGAACACTAAAATAAACAAGGTGCTCATGAGGGAACATTTTACCAGGAGCAAAGCAGATCCCTCCTTATACACAAAGAGACTAAGGGGCAGGTGGATCTTTGTATTAATTTATGTCAATGACCTTATCGTATGCTTTGAGCAAGAAGGGGATGAGTGTGAAACAATGAGAGCTCTAAATCAGGACTTTCAAACTAAGGACCTGCATAACGCACTACCTTGGAATACAAATTGAAAGAGAAGGTGACAGACGCTATCTTCTCAACTGAAGGCAGGCAATAGAAGAGATGATAGAACATTTTGGCATGGGGGTGCGAAGGCAGCAAATACCCCTATGGAAACCCAAAGGAGATCAAAGAACCGAGCTTATTGCTGCCAGACAATAAACAATACAGAAAGGTGATAGGAAACCTCTGGTACATTGCCACAATCACAATGGCCTGACATTGCGGTGGCAATAGGTATACTGTGTAGACAAGTCTCAGCCCCAACCCAAAGGGATTGGAATGCAGTGAACTGAAGAGGGCCTTACGGTACCTGAAAGGGACTGTGCACCTTAAGCTACGGCTCCTAGCAACTTCCGTATCAGACCTGATAAGGTACGTGGACACAGATTGGGCTGGAGACCATTCGGACCAAAAATCTACCAGTGGGTACCTATTTTTACTTGGTGGAAGACCCATCAGCTGGTGCAGTAGGAAACAAGCCTCTGTGACACTTTCCTCGATGGAGGCAGAGTAGGTAGCAGCAGCACATGCCAGCCAACAAGTTATCTGGTTGCGACAGCTTCTAAATGATCTGGGGCAAAAATTGGACAGACCCACGTCAATCCTGGAAGACAACCAAGGATGTATAGCGCTGGCGCAAACAGAAATAATCAACCCCAGAACCAAGCACATTGATGTAAAATATGATTTTCTGAAAGACTCACAGGAACAAGGACTCCTAGATCTGCAATACTGTCCTACAGAGGATATGACAGCGGATGTCTTCACAAAGCCACTATCAGGGGAATGCCATTGCAAGCTATTAAGAAGAATGAACCTAGTGGGTTTGACTAGTGACTGTTGAGAAGGGGTGTTGGATTGTGCAACAGTCACAAGTAAAAGCCCATTGCAAGCCCCGACTAGTGACTGTTGAGAAGGGGTGTTGGATTGTGCAACAGTCACAAGTAAAAGCCCATTGCAAGCCCTGCAAGCTTAATATGAGGCTTTTCCAGTAGGGGATGAAACAGTTTATTTTTTTTCTCCTTGTCTCCTCTCCTCTTTCTGTCATCCATCTTGTCCCATGCAGTCTGTACAGTATAGAAGAATGTCTTCTGAGTTCTTAGTGAAGTTCTGTTTTTGAAGAAATGTCTGCTGTGTGTTATTTCCTGAACCACTGTATTTGATTCGCATAGTGTACATTTGACAGGTTTACCCATTTTTGGGGTGTCTGTTCACTTGTAGTTTAAACTATTTCCAACCCCCTTCCTTCCCACCATCAAACTTTGATTTGGCTTAGTTGCAAAATCAAAGGGATACAGCTGAATTAGGTCTCATTGTGTCTATGGCAGTGCTGGAAACGAGGACCATGTTTGGGCTGCTACTTGTGAAATAAGTCCTTGCCACCCCTGTCTAATGAAAGTCACTGAAAGGCAAATGGAGTCCTTCATAATGGGAATGGCCGATGCCTCACTGAGAGAGGGTGACCTATCCACCTCTGGAGAAAAGGATAGTCTTTAACATGCAGCACTTGAGACTAACAACCTCCCTATCAATTGCCCTGGGTGTTGAACTAGGGGGCACCTGAAGAACTTAACTCGCAGCAAGGTTTAAATAAATGAAAGCCAGTGTAGCTCAGTAGATAAGGTGGTGGACTTAGTGCTGAGATCAGGCCCTAAATCCTGTGTTAGCCATGAACTCCCTGGCTGGTTTTGGGAAAGTCACTCTCTGCCTCAGTTTTCCACCTGTAAAATGGGAATAACAACAACAAGCTACCCCATAAGACTGTTGTGAAGGTGAGATGGCTAAGTATTTTAAAGTACTTTGAACACTGAAAGTGCTCTAGAAATAATACTCCCTCCCCCCCCCTCACATAATGCACAGTTAGCCTGTGGAACTCATTGCCATGGGGCACTGTAAAAGCAGATTGTATAACTATATATAAAAAAGGATGGGATAAGTTCATGGAGACTAGGTCCACCAATGACTATTAGCCAGGTTGGTTGGGGAATGAAGGCTCTGACTGGTAGAAACTGGGAGTGAGCAACAGGGAATGGATCGGCCCATTTTGCATGTCCTGGTTTGTACACCTAACGACCAAACCGGTAAATTTTGGGAAAGCCAACTTTTTGTATTTGGACAATGAATTCAATTTTAATCTACCCTTTCAAATAGAGCAAATTCATCACATTCAAGCTTCATGGCAAATATTAACTCCAACTCTACCGCTGAAGTCAAGGCAGTCAGGCTGTTAAACAGACAGGTGCTTTGCAAGGCCCTACACCAGAAGTGGCGACCCATCCCCAGCATGTGGGCCACTTTGAAAATGGGTACAAGTTCCACAGGCCAGGTAAGGTTTGAAGGCGAAGTTGCTTAAGTGGTGTGCTCAAGATGTGGGAAGGAAGGGGATGATCTAGATCCTGACTCTCCCATGGATCCACCCCCTAATCTTAGGTGATACCCTCTTCTCTATTCCCTTCCCCTGAGCCAAGGGCAGAGCTATAATATGGACAATAGGGGCTGTAGCTGCGCCAGGGCCCACAAGCCTGAAGGATCCATTCTCCCTGGTGCAGCTGTGTCTGCTGCTGAGAGGGCAACAGAGAACATTCCAGCTTCTGCATTAGGGTGCATTCCTGCTCTGCCCTGAACTCACTGGGCCAGCTCCCATTCCATATCCTATTATTATTATTATAAGCATTTGTATGGCACCAGCTGTGTACCTGGCGCTTTACAGAACAGTAAGATAGACGCGGTCCCTGCCTACGGCTTACAATCTAATAGACACGGAGGGGGAAGACAAGGAGAGGGGATATAGGGAGAGACACCACTTTAGCAGGCCTTTCTGACATGTCCTCGCTCCCACCTCCTGAAATTCCCCCCTCCCCACCCCTCTGTTTTCCAATAATCTTGGGAAATAAGAGCTCCCCCACAGACAGGGCTACCACCTCTTCAGGTTTCATTCAGAGACTACAGGTTTTGACCCAGAGTTGGGGTTTTAGGGGAAGTCCCAATTTCTTCAGGTCAGTCAGGTGTGGCCTTGATAAGCCAGAGAAATCTGGAAGCCAGGCTAGAAGCAGCTACATCAGAATGGGGCAGGCCATAGCCTCTTTGCCATGTCCCTGCCAACATGATCTTGCCCCCTCTGGAGGAAAGACTCGAGGGAGGTTGTAACCCTGTCCAGATAGGATTTATTTCTTGGCATTTCTATGCTGCCCCCTCATGCCCATGGCATCTCAGGGCGGCTAACAATACAATAAAACAATAAAATACATTAAAATGGGTCAAAACTTGAAGACTCCCTGTCACATCCAGAGGGATGGTAACCCTAGCTCTGCTCCAAACATCTGTGCCCCCAGATCCCTTCGCCAGTGGCAGCTACTGCAGGGCCAACCCCCTCTGTGACCAGACAACTATGAGTTGATTCTGCATACAGTCAGCAGTGTCTGTCCCCTCATTAGCAGCGCAAGGGCCTGCAAACCTCTCAATAATGAGGCATCAGTTCATTAGTTATCTCTTCCCCATTTGATGTCAGGCTGCTGATAATTTCTTATCAGCTGCTGGAATAGTGCCTGCCTGCTGGTGCAACTTCAGAGAGGAATGATCTTTGTACTGAGAGAGGAAGGAGTCCCTTGGTGTGTGTCCAACAGAACGCTGCTATCAAAGATGAATTTAGGCAGCTGTCTTTTTGATCAGTTCCTCTGATTGATCGCTGGAGCACATGCAGGTCCAGGAGATCTCTGAATCAGACACATGTAGAGGGGCAAATAGCTCCATCATGCAAGGAAACAAACCAGAGGGGACATGATCAATTATTAGACAATAAAGAAAGGGACAGAGGAGGCAGGTGGGAGATACTGCTCTCCCTGCCCCTTGCACAAAAGCAAGGGGATGCTAAATGAAATGGAAAGATGGCAGCCACTGCTGAATGGAGAAGGGGAAATTGTTTGTGCTCTATGTTGTTACACTCTGGAACTCACTGCCACGGAAGGGAGTTAAAGAAAGACAATGGGCATTTTTACACACACCTGAAAGTGCTGGTCTTTCAATCTTCTGGGTTTACAGTCCACAAGTTCTGGATGCATTCTTCTCTCACACACTGCCCTGAGGCAGTTCCTGGATGCATTCTTCACACAAACACTGCTCTGAGACAGCCTAAAGTAGCCGCAGCTGTAGACATGAGGGGCTGCCATGGAAACCAAGTGACCACAGCTCCCTGGAACAAAGCAGTTTACCAGGAGAACATTTTACACACAAAAGGTCTGGGAGAAGTTTTATGCAGAAGTTCAAAGAGCCAGATGTTTAAGATCTGGGTGAGTGATTTAGACACACACAAAGTTCAGGATGTAACAGCAAACATGTAGGAGAAATGTGTGTTAAAACACCCAGTAACTTAGCATGATTTCAGTGGGGGATGGACATATATAAAATGCTACTAAATTTTGGGAAAGGCTGACAGCAAATCTAAAATCAGTCTCTTCTAAATATTAGGGATCAGACAGTGGTGGGCAACTCTATGGTGCATGGACCACATGCAGTTCCCTCAGCAATTAACCAGTAGCCCTCTTCCGTTAGTGTGGAGGAGGTAGATTCAACGCTGGCGGGTGAGCTGCTGTAGGGGGTCACGGGTGCTACAGAGCGGAAGTCAGAAACAGCAGAGTGGCAGCTGTACTGTTAGACTAGGGAGGGACTGCTCTCTTGCCAGGGAGAGCAGTGCTGTGCTCCACAGTGGGGATTCCCCCCATGTCAATTCCAAGCCGGGAAGCACTTCCTGGCTTGACGCTGATGGGTGCTGTGCTCCCCAGCAAGGATCGTCCCTCCATGTCAATTCCAAGCTGAGAAGCCTTGAAACTGACATGGAGGAGAGCGCAGTGCTTGTTAGTGTCAAGCCAGGAAGTGCTTCCTGGCTTTTGCCATGGGGGATCCACACTATGGAGCACAGCACTACTCTCCCTGGCAAGGAGCCCTGCATTTCCCACTCGTCTATTTCAAGCTGGGTCCTGGCTTGAGATAGACCAGTGTGGTGATGCAGGCAGAGGACAATATGGCTGCTCCTCCTCCTCCCTGGGGTCCTCTCTAATAACAGATGGCAGGACGCACACACACCCTGCCACTCCAACAGATGACTGGTGGTGGCAGCTTCCTTTGGGAGCATAATGCTTCTGCCGCAGTCCCAGAGTCCAAAGGTTCTGCCTATATGATGTGCTTCCCAGGGCTGAACTGGAATGGGGGAATGGGTGGCAGTGGTTTCCCTGCCTGCGTGGGTCTGCCTGTTTGAAGGGTTCCCACACTTTCCCATGGGAGTGGCAGCACTGTGGCCTACCCATGGATTCACCATGCTTTGTGGCTGCTTCCCTTCCCATGTGAAAATACCCTTTGTTTGCAAGGCTCTATCAAGTAGCAATAGTGTTGTATGATTTGACTAACCAGGAACAAGCTTCAGTTGCAAAAACATCATTTCCTGTTTGTCATTTTCTACCTTCAAGTGGCCATAGAGGTGTGGCCAGACAGTTGTGGAGCAGGGACCCCTTATCCATTCCACTACTTCCAAAACATTGTATGCAGTGTTATCACAAGGGCATCCATTCCTCTATTTTATGTTGGTGCTAAATACTCTAGGGAAGGGCCATTAGAATGCAAGGGAATCAGCAGTTGTGTGACTGCATTGTTGTGGGACACAACAAAGAATGCAGATCAGGGAGCAAATGGTGAGTCTGCAAGGGGAAAGGGTGGTTGCATGAATGAGGCCTTTGTCACTCGGTAGACTGCGATTTTGGCAGCCTTACCCCATTTTGGGCACCACTGCCATGCAATGCAATGGCTCGTATCGTATGTCTGGCGGCCGCAACATATTCGCCCTGCCCCAGGGTGGGGCAGGCAGCCGGCTGCTATGCCCTACATCCTCCGAAAAAGGCTGAGGATGCAGCGTGTAGGAGCCTTATCCAAAGTGGGATAAGCCTACACAAATTGTGGTACCAAACTGCTGCTCATGGTCCTGGTCCTGGTCCTCATCTGCCCCTCCCCATGGCAAAGTCTGTTGTGGGACTTTGAGTGGCGGGTACTGTCACCAGTCACATGTCATGGTTGAGGATGGGATAGTGGGTGGGCTGGGGGAGAGTGGGTGGGTCTGGATGCCCACGTGTGTGGCTGGTGCCTTAGCTTGCCTCAGGGTGTGGCAGGACATCTGACAGAAACCTGGTTTCCCCACGGGAGGTGGACCGTGTGCCTTGTTCTCCACACTGGCCCTGAAGTGTGGCGGCTGTGACTGCGCCTCAGGGCCTGTGGGAGATCAATCCTGTTTGGCTCAAGTGCCTCCACCCCTTGTCTTTTTCCTTCTACTCAGTCTTCTTCATGCCAGAATGCAACAAGCTACAGCCAAGAGGTTGAGAAGCACCTCAGCTTACCCTGTTATTGTGATACCAACGGGATCAGCCATTAACAGGCTGTTATGGGCTAAAAGTGTGCACCAGGGGCCCATGTTGTTTTTGTTTTCATTTTTTTGGTTATTTAAATCTGTTGTTTTTGTTTTCATAAATATCAAATTGTCGTTTTTGTTTTTGCTTTCGTTTTCCATTGGTTTCAATGGAAAATACATTTTCAGCTGTAACTTTTTTGTTTTTCACTATATTTGACTGAAACATGGAGCAATTATACCTCGAGTGGAAGGCATTATGTGTACCAAATTCCATAAAGATTGGATAAATCAATCCAATTCTAGAAGTGGTTGAATTATTTTATTTTGCAAAAGTCTTCATATACATTCTTAGGTGTAACTTCTTTGCTGTACATTTAATGTAGATGAAACATGGCAAGTTTATACCCCTTACCATATTCACGATCACTGCCAACTTTCAGAAGGATTGAATAAAGGGTCCTGGTGGTATAAGTAATTAACTTAGAAAAGTATGTCTGACTGTAACATCTTTGTAGTCCAACCAGTGTACATGAAATTTGGCAGGGCTGTATATCACACTTTCACAATCATCTCTGCCAAATATCACAATGATATGATAAAGGGTCTCAATTGTATATGTCTGCACAGCATATGCAGAGAAGGAGCCTATGCCAGGGATTCTCTTATGTGTCACTGTGGTATAAGTCCCCTCCCTTCATACCTTCAAATCTCTCCTTAAAACTCACCTCTTTCGCTCTGCTCTGTCTGACTCTTTACCCTTCTGAGCCACTATTTCCTATACCTATGGTCTGTTTACCCCTATCCTTGCCACATGGACCTGCCTGCTGTCATTCTCATCGTAACCAAGCCAAGTACGTGTACCTGAGACCTCGCATCTTCATGAATGTTAGACCCCTTGTCTCTCCCTCTGTTCCCCTTCCTATGTCTCTCCCCCAGCTCCTGTCTCTCAGATTGTAAGCCCTAGGGGCAGGGACCGTGTCTATTTTATTACTTTGTAAAGTGCCA
>QEPC01011631.1:1900075-1932591 GCA_003113815.1 Sphenodon punctatus
TTATTTATTTATTTATTTATTTATTTAATAGATTTATATCCCGCCCCTCCTGCCATGCAGCCCGGGGTGGCTTACAACAACAAAATACAATAAAAACAATTTAAAACACTCAGGACAAAAAAAGTTATGTCCCTTCTATGCCCGCCCGAGGGCCACCCCCTATGCCTGCCTTGAAGCCACTACTGATTGGTCCTGTAAAGCTGGAAGCATGCAGTAATTGGACAGTGAATGTGTCTGTCAGTCTTTTGGGTTGCTCCACATCCTCCCTCCTACAGTCTCTCTCCCCCTGCCATGCCAGGTGTCTGTCTCTGACTGGCACTGCATGTGCTGCTATTTATCTGAATAATGGTCTTCAAGGGGACAACGTCAATTGCTTATAAAATTGGGTCACTTTATCAAATTGTCCTGTAGTTTGGCAGAAATGACAGGGAAGTTATATGATACATTCCTGCCAAATATCTTGTAAACAGGATGGAATATACAAACGTTACATCTGGAAATGTATTTTCAAGTTAATGTCTTATATCATCAGGACCCTTCATCCAATTGTTCTGAAAATTGGCAGGTGTGTTAAGCTTGTGGAGGGACATAATATTCCACAGGTTTCCGCAAAAGTGGAAGATAAAGAAGTTGTAGCCATGAATGTGTATGAAGCTTTTCTTAAATTCACAATGTTCAATTGCTTCTACAATCGGTTTCCTTTATCTAATCATTTTGAACATTGGCACAAATAGTGCCCTCCATTTGGGGTACAATCTCCCCAAGTTTCATCAGAATTGAATAAGAAACAAAAATGTTATAGCCAGAAATACGTTTTTCAGTTTTTTCCCTTTATTTCAAAACCAAAATGTCGTTTTTGTTTCTATTTTTGTTATTATTATTTGTCATTTTCTTATTGCAATAACAATAATGAAAAAGACAATTTTAATTATTGTTATTGTTTAACAAAAATGACATGCACACCCCTATTGTGGGCCTGTTTCGGACAGGGCAGAGGGTGTTGTTTTAAAATTGTTTTAATTTTAGATTTAGGGTTGTTTTGGGGTGGGTGGGAGGGGTGTGGGAAGAGAAGGGAACTGAATATGGAGGGGTGGGAGTATGGTGCCCTTTCCCCCTTATGGGGGGGTATGGGTAGGTATATGGGAGGGATTTACCCTAGTCCTCCTGCGAGGGGGGGGATGGGAGGAAATACTCTAACCTCCCTGAAAGGGGGTGATTCTGGGACAGGGGAAGTAGGTGGAAGGGGAGAAGGAAGTATAGGTGGGGGCTGGTGGAAGGCGGATTGTGCCATGGCTTCCCGGTGACAGGGGGTTCTTAAGCATGAGGGCTCAGGAATGGGGAGGGATATCCCCCTCTCCAGTCCTCCCCATGACCTGGGATTTTGGGGGCTTGAGGCTGTTAGGGCCCGGGACTGAAGCTCACCCTCCAGTGAGAGAGGTGGGGGCATTGCCCTTCCGTGAGATGGGGGGTATGGGTATGAGTTATTACAAAATAATGGGGAAGAGGTTGAGAGGGGGGATAGTGTGTGTCTGGATCCCCCAGTGAGGGGGGTGGGGTTTCATACATAGGGAGTAGAGAATGGAGTCGGAGGGTAGGGAGGTTGGAATAGACCTCCTTACTGTATGGTCTCTGGAGGTACTTGGCATGGTGGACCCTCCTAATCCATCTGGTTCCTACCTTGGGGCCAGGGGGGAGGGGGCAGCAATTGAGGTTGAGTGGGGTGAGGGGAGATATGGCTGGAGGGGGGGAGGATTCGACATCTGGAGAGGCGGGAGAGACAGTTAGTCTCTGTCCCCCTCTCCAATCCCCCCCCCCAACCTGGGATTTTCGGGGGTTGAGGCTGTTAGGGCCCCGGGACCAAAGCTGATGCTGCTGAATGTGAGGTTGGTGGCAAATAAATTAATGTCTATCCGGGAGCTTATCTTGCATGGAGCCACCGATCTTGCATGCATAATGGAGACCTGGCTGGACAATGAGTTGAGACTGATTTTGGCTGACCTGGTGCTGGCTGGGTACTCTGTGCTGCATCAGACTAGGTCCGGGGTGGGAGTAGCCCTGATTTTTAAGGACTAGTTGTCCTTCCAGAGGTTTCTAGTGCTGAATTCATCCGGCATGGAGTGTGTCCGTCTAGTGTTTGATTTGACCGGGGATAGCTTAGGGATCCTGCTGGTGTACCGAGCACCCCACTGCACCACAGCCTCCTTGACTGCTCTAGCTGGGCTGGTCTCGGAGATCATGTTGCTGTTACCTAGACTCATTGTTTTGGGGGACTTCAGTATCCAATGCTGAGGACAGCCTTTATGGAGCACAGCAGGAGTTCATGGCCTCCATGACAACCATGGGCATATCCCAGGTGGTAGTGGGCCCAACACGAGAGAGGACACACACTGGATTTGAGTTTCTGCACTGACCTGGAATCTGGGGGTCCTATGATTAGGGGTGTGGAGGTGACACCCTTGTCGTGGTTGGACCATTACTTCCTGGAGGCTCAGGTCTTGGTGCACCAATGCCCCCGTTGGGATGCTGGACCTATTAGATTGGTCCACCCCAGAGACTCATGGATCCAATTGGTTTCCAGAACTCTCTGGGGGAGTTTCTCACAGACCACAATGACTGTTCTGTTGAGACCTCATTGCACTATGGAATAACATCTTGATTGAGGCCATCGACACAGTGACTCCCAGGCGTACTCCCACCGCTGCGCCAACACAGGTTCTCATGGTATATAGAGGGCCTGAGGCGGCTGAAGCAGCTGAAGTAGGAAAGTAGGAAGGTAGAATGCAGGTGGCGTTGGTCTCAAGTTGAATCTGACCAATTGCGGCTTAGATGGCTTGTGGCTGTGATGGCAGTGAAGAAGGTTTTCTTCACTGCCATCATAGTGTCTGCCAAGTCTCATCCAGCAGAGCCTTTCTGGGTGGTGAGGGGTTTGGTCAATCCAACCTGTCTCTGCCAGGAACGGGAGGAGTCCAGTGCCCGCGGTGACATTTTATCTGCAAAATAATCAATAAAAATCACTCGTATTCACCGTGACCGTTTCTGGTGCAGAGTCAGAGCTGGGGGTTATGGAGCCTTGTCTTTTTTTGAGTGTGTGTGTGTGTGATTGGTTTCAGTTGTCGTCATTCACTGATGTGGAGGAGGTGCTGGGGGCTGTGGGAGCCACAGGTTGTAAACTAGATCCATGCTTGTCCTGGTTGGTGAAAGCCAGCTGCGAGACTTTGGGATAGTTGGGGTCATTGCTGGCTGGGGTGACCAATGCCTCCCTTTGGGAGGGTAGAGTGTCAGGCTGCCTTAAGGTGGTGATTGTTTGACCTCTGCTTAAGAAGCCATAATTGTATGGTGATTCCCCTGCCAGCTATTGACCTGTCTCTAAACGTCCTTTTTTAGGGAAGGTTATTGAATGGGCAGTGGCTCGTCAGCTTCAGGGGCAAAAAGGCATGATGTTAAATTCAAAGAGTCCTTGTCTGGTAGTGAAAGCTGTCTTTTGTCAGTCCTTGGGGTGCACCACAACCTGCCAGTATCCACTTGCCAGGTCCAAGGTGGAGAACCAGCAGGCCTTTGCCAATGAATCCAAGGTGTCATCAGTCCTTGGAAGTTGATGGGCATCTATCACAGTAACATTGTTCAATCGATGATAATACACACATATATGTGTCCTATCATCTTTCTTTCTGACCAGGACTACTAGAGAAGCCCATGGGCTTACAGAGAGTTGGATGATGCCTCTTTCGACCATCTGTTTCAGTTGCTGGTTGAACTCTTTCTGGTGGTGGATTGGTATCCTCCGAGGTCTCAGTCTCACAGGCCTGGCATCTGTTGGGATTTTATTAGTGGTCAAAAAACCAAAAAACCAAAGTTTCACTGCCTATTGTGCCAGGACCTGTTAGAGCTCTGACTAGGCATCAGCAGAGTTTACACACAACAAAATAGCTCGAATTCTCAGTGGCAACAGCTTAGAAGTAATCAACACCTTGGAGATTGTTTCTAGATTAAAATAATCTACTTTATTGAGAAATACATTGTGATAGGAAAGGCCTATCCCTAGATCTTACTAACTAGCTGCCACCAGCATGGTGACCAGTCATGTTGAAGGTCAGAGAGAGAAATAAGGAATGGAGAAAGGTCAGGAAGAAGGAGGAAGTCCAGTAGGAGCTTCCTGGGCACATCCCACCTGAGAGGGGGAAGGGGGGCTTAGAAGCAGAGATCAGAAAGGTTAAAGTGACACACACACTAACTCACTATCTCTAATCCCAATGCCCCTAGTGGTCATTAGGGTTTGTTGATGCAAAAGAGTGATGTCATCTGGAGCTGTTTCTCCAACAGCATCTCCCGTCTGAATCCGGTGTTGTATCAGTCCAGTGCATCCATCATCATCCCCTGTGGGAAAAACATCAAGATGCCTTCCCAACAGCTTCCTGACTTCTTGTAGTTGTTCGGGCGACAGATTCCTTTTCTTTAACCCCCAACTCATGTACCAGGTCTTCTCTCTCCCACATCTGCTTCACCCCAGTTGCCTGGTTATCTTGGTGTTCCCTTCTTGGCCTAGTAAGTCCTTGACTGCACTGTTAACACTTCAGGCACCACTTCTGAATACACTATCACATCTTAGTGGAATGTACCTAGCCCCATGCCCTGGTATGCTGCTTGGGGGACTGTTGTCAAATTGGTTACCTTCACTAGAACACAGCCTCCTCGATGCTTGGTCACAAATTCATGTTAGCTAATGGTGGGGGTTCCAGCATGCCTTCTATACCTTCTGTAAGGTTCCCTTCACCCTTCTGAGGACAACCATCTCACTTCTTGGGGGAATTGTTATAGTCGTCTCCACTGTGACCTCACAGGTCTCTATTTCACCACCAATAGGTCTCATGATAAACTCTTTACCCTTTACAATGCAGAGGCCCTTCTTGAAACTCAGGTCAGCCTCATACTGTCTGAGGAAGTCAATTCCTACTAGGGCTTCCTGAGAAGCTTCTTCTGCAACAACAACAAAAAAATCACAGTGTAGCTGGAGAGTGCATAGGGTAATAGTGGCTTGCAATAATCCCAGGACCTTGAGCCTGGTCTGGTTTGCAACTTGAACTACCCCCTGGAAGGGCTTCAATGTCTGCCTTTCTCCTTTAGTGACTCTCTTCCATATTTGTGAGCGCACAATGAAAACCTGAGCCCTAGAGTCTACCAAGATTGCACACGGGACTCCACTAATATCACCGTCCAGGTAGTATTTGGACCCAATCTCATTTGCTGCTATGGTTCCTTGGGTCGAGTCTTGGGTTCTGGAGGTGGAGGCCTGGTGTATGGCCCTCACCTTTGGAAGTTTCCCGGTGTCCAGAAGTTGCGTTGCTGTGAGCAATTGCTTTTGAAGTGTCCTGTGTTGCCACACTTCCAGCACTAAAATTCATCTGGGTCCCTTATGTTATTTATTTATTTATTTATTTTTACAATTTATATGCTGCCTCCTGCCTCAGGCATCTCAGGGTGGCTCACAATATATTAAAACATTTAAAACATTTAAATAAACCATATTAATTTCAGTTAAAACCAATATAAAACCCCACCCCCCATACCCTAACCCAACCCACCCACCCCATCTCCCTCAGGAAAGGCCTGGCAGAACAGCCAGGTCTTACATTGTCTGTGGAAAGAGGGGAGGTTGGCAGCCAAGCGGCTCTCCACTGGGAGGGAGTTCCACAGCCATGGTGCAGTCATGGAGAATGCCCTCCTCATAGTGGAAACCCCGGAAACCCCAAGAAGAGTGCCCCCAGCCGACTGCAGAGGCTGCTCCAGGACCCAGAGGGTGAGGCGGTCCTGCACATAGGCAGGGCCCAAGCCATTTAGGGCTTTAAAGATCAGCACCAACACCTTGAATTGAGCCCGGAAACCTACTGGCAACCAGTGCCGAGAGTGAAGCACCGGTGTTATATGCTCATGTTGGCCCATTCCCGTTAAGAGACGGGCCACCGCATTCTGCACCAGCTGCAGTTTCCGAACCAATACCAATGGTAGTCCCACGTAGAGCGCATTTAAAAATAAAATAAAATAAATAAGTTTATTGTATAGCCAATGGCTGTTACAATCAATCAATCAATCAATCATCATAAAACAACAAGAACAAAGCAGAAATCAATAAAACTAAAACCTATAAAAACTACCACATTCCTTCCACAAAAATTGAGGGCTCGTAGGGGGTCAAAGCATAACGCACACCAAGTGGCCGCCCAGGCCCATCCCGGGCACCAACCCCCCACAATTCCCTGTCCAACGTGGGGAAGACACCCTATCCTTGCCAGTTTAGGCCTCAATTATTTCTTAGGCCACCGTTTCAAAACAATCCCTCCCCTGCCTCCTTAGTACGGAAGATCTTATAAGCAATATTGCATGAGCAAAACTTGTCACTGCTCTAGTTAAGCTTGAATCCTTTGGAATCAACATTTTCTCTAGCAATCTCTCTCTAAATCCCCTTTGGGAAGCCTGGGAGAGATCTCCCAGAAATCTTAACTGGGGCCCTACGAAAGTGGGGCAGTCCAAAAGGATATGTGCCACCAAGTCTACTGCTCTGAACTCACAGAGCTGACAAATCCTTTTATCATGAGGAATGCCCTTGTATCTTCCCCTCTACCACAGCAGAGGGGAAAGTATTGGTGCGTAGTCTGGTAAAGGCTACACGCCTAGGGTGATCTTGCCACTCGAAAAGGTAGGAGGGTTGCAAGGACTGTGGCTCAAGGAATACTATCCCCGGGGTCACTTGCTGAACCGCAAGGAGGGACTGCTCCGTTTGGGCCAATTGATCTCTGAGACACCAATTTCCTAAAGGCCCGTGTGCCAATCCTAAAGAGTACCTCTGGGGAGTACCCCAACCGCTGCAGATGGAACTGTGCCTGCCGTAACTAGGGGGTCAGCAGCCCGGAGCCTAACGCCATAGCTAAAAGCGAAGTCTTCGTCTGGGGAGGTGACATCATTTGGCTCAATAGTTGAATATTTGTTGCAACACCAGCACCCTTAATGTAGTAGATCTGGTTTCCAATCTACAAATTACCTGGGGCAGCCCCTGCGGGACACCCAGGACCACAGACAAAAAGGGGTTCTGAATAGACTCCAGATTATCAAAAAAATCCAAGCCCCACACCGGGGCTGCATAGAGGGCCTGACCCAGCACCTTTGTCCTAAATAGGAGAAGCACTGGAGCTATCTGCTTCCCAGCCTGGCCAAAATAAAACCATAAGATAGCGGCTGCGGTCTTTTTTGCTCTAGTTTTAACCAGCTCAAAGTGCGGCTTCCAACTAATGTTGGTTGAGAAGGTAACCCCCAGGTATTTGAACCTCTGTACTTGCTCAATTCTTTGCCCTCCGACGGACTATGTCTGGTTTGAGCTCCTATACCCATGACCCACCACCAGTATCTTGGATTTGGAGTAATTGATCGCCAGGCTCTCCTTTGCACAGTACTCATCAAAAAGGGCCAAATGCTTCTTAAGGCCAATTCTCGTTTGAGAGATGAGTACCGAATCATCCGCATACAGCAGGATAGGGAGGAGTCTTTGGGTGACCCGCGGGGCATGGGTGTCCTTAGAGTTCAAAAAATGCACCACACCATTAAGGTACAAATTGAAAAGCACAGGGGCAAGAAGCACCCTTGCCTTACTCCTCTTTCTACTGCAATTGGTGCCGACAGAGTTCCCCTTGAGCCTGGCCTAACCTGAAGCAAATTCTCAGTATGCATCCTGATAATCAGGTAGAGGAGCCTGGGAGCAATAGTAGTAGCCCTCAGCTTGGCCCACAGCCTCTCCCTGTTAATAGAATCAAAGGCCTTTTCAAGGTCCATGAATCCAAGGTATAGTTTGCTCTTGTAAGCAGTGTATTTCCTTATCAAGGCAGCAAGCAATATAATATGGTCCACTGTGGACTTTCCCACACCGAAGTCAGCCTGCTCAGGTGCGATTAGGCTTGAGATGGGCCACCGCATTCTGCACCAGCTGCAGTTTCCGAACCAATACCAATGGTAGTCCCATGTAGAGCGCATTGCAGTAGTCCAGTCTCGAGTTAATAAAAGCATGGATGACCATGGCCAGATCCGAGTCTGAGACATATGACCTAAGCCGATGCACCAGATGTAGCTGGAGAAATGCTCCTTTTGCCACAGCTGCCACCTGAGCATCCAGGCGGAGCTGTGGGTCCAAGAGCACCCCCATACTCTGGACCTGAGAAACCGGGGGGGTGGACCCCATCAATGATGGGGGCCACCACCACCCTGGCCTTCCCCACAACCATCACCTCCGGCTTGTCAGGATTTAGTCTCAGGCGGCTCGTCCTCATTCAATCCCCTACAGCAGACAAACACCGGGTAAGCACCGAGACTGCAGGGCCTGAGACAGAGCGAAATGAAAGCTATAGCTGGGTGTCATCAGCATACTGATGACAACTCACTCCATACTCCCTAACAACCTCTCCCAAAGGCTGCATGTACACGTGAATCAGGAGAGGGGATAGGATGGAACCCTGTGGTACTCCACACGTGAGGCCCCGGGGGGAAGATGAAAACTCCCCCAGCATCACACGCTGGGTTCTCCTGACCAGGAATGAGCAGAAGCATTCAAGAACAGTCCCGCCAATCCCTGCCCAGTCCCGCAGCTGAGTCACCAACCACTCATGATCAATGGTATCAAATGCAGTCGAGAGATCTAACAAGATCAACAGGGTTGAACGACCCCGGTCTAACTCACGGGAGAGGTCGTTAGGAGTTGATCTGTTGGGGTTCAGGGTTTTTTTGTGATCGTGTCGCATTCCATCCCTGCTTCGAGGACTGCATGGTTCTCTTTCTGCTTTCAGCTGCTCAGTGTCACGCTGCATTGCTCTCATGCCTTCAATCAGTTCTTGGAGGTCCGTGCTCCATGCCTTCTGCTTTTCCTGTAGCTTGGTATCGTGCACTTGTGTCTTTGGGACTGAGCTCCCATCTGCAATCTCTATGGCTAGTTCCAGCTTTGTGGCAACCTCAACGACTTCCTCTAGCTCTTTAGGTTTTTCCTTGTGAAGAGCTATCTGGATTTCTCTCCCAGCTGCAAGTGCCACAAATTGGTCTCTGGCCAGCAGGTCTCTCATCATAATCTGGAAAGACCTTGGTGGCCAGGCATCACAGAGCATGACCAAAATCCTTGACAGGCTCCCCTTTTTCTTGTCTCCTATTGCTGAATGCTTGTTGTTTTATCCAGGGACTGTTGCAAGGCATTTTTGATTGAAATATAGGATCCTTGGCCCCGCTGTATCAGTCCCTCAAACACCTCCTGAGCTTTGCCTTGTAACAGCAGGCCCAGGAAGTCCAACTTGGTAGTCTCATTCCAGCAATTTACACAGGTGGCTCATTCAAAATGGTTGATCCAGTTGGACCAGCATTGGTCAGCTCCAGTATATGCCACTGGCAGAAAAATAGGCGGCTGCAGCTCTCTATCTCCCTGAACCTACCCATTTGGAACTGGGGCTCTGTGGTACGCTTTGGCTGCTGGATGGCTCCATTTCTGACTTTCATGCAGCTCCTGCCACTCTGTGCCTTTGGGATCCCACCGCTGCCACCAGTGTAATAATCGTATTGAGAGTGGGTCCGTGTACCATAGGTTGGAGGCAAATGCTGAAGGGCTAGCAGTTTGAGAACTAGCCCTGGTAGGTTCCAATAAACACGCTGATGCTTGGTTAACAAATAACAAGGTGTTTTTACTCGGGCTGCCAGAAAAAGGGGGAATTGCAGTCACCTAGGTGGAGTCTTGAATGGTTAAACAGTTACAGTTAAACAGGATGCCCAGCTTGGCTTTAACAGTACAGAGTTGCAAGGGGCTCCCACTCCAGTCCCCAGAGTCCCTGCTGGTGCAGCACCAGCTCAGCACAGACCTACTTATCAGCTGCAGTCAGCACCATCCCTCCCTTCTTGCAATCTGCCTCTCTCTTCAAACCTCTCCCTTTCTCCTTCCCAGCATCCTCTCACTTCCCCCTGTACAGGAATAACCTTCCCCAGGTCACCACTAGGAGGCAGGGAACTGCTGGAAAATGTAGTTTTTGGCTGCTTTTAGATACGAGCGGGGTACTTGCAGCCTGAAATCACGTGGCTTGTAAAAATCCTTCCGGTGGTGTTTAGGCGAGACTTCTCACGCATGATAGCCGGTCGTGCATTCTCCTAAAACTGCGGACTAAGGTATTTAGTCCACAGTCTTAAAAGAATGCACAACCAGCTATAATGCACGAGAAGTCTCGTCTAAACCCTGCTGCGGTATTTTTACACGCCGCGAGTGTCTAGCACACGTCTAAAAGCGACCTCTGACTCCTTACCCCAGAGGAAGAGGAAGCTGCTGCCAGGTTACAGCTAGAGGGCACAGGGTGAATTAATTCATCACAGTATTGAAAGCAAGATCAGATTCCTGGGATGAAATCGTGGAGGAAGCCAAAAATCCTTAGAGACTTTAGTCAGAACTAAGGATGCTCAGCACTTTGCAGGACTGGGCCCTTGGCTCCTCTCCACTTGCCTCCTGAGTATTTCTATTTTCCTTTGGAGAAAGTCTGACAATGGTACATTCTTTTTCCTTAAAAGCTTCTGGTTGCTTTGTCAAATATGTATTGATTTTGCAGTGGCAATTCTAGGATTTAGCACTTGCAGTTGGTGAAGGATTTCTGCACTGGGCAGGTGATCAACCTGTCCCTTCTTTTCCGGCCATAGGATGAGTTTACAGTAACATGAAGGATGCATGCGGGCATGCATGTGTTTAAATCTGCCATCGAGCCCAGCACCTGTCTCTGACAGTGACCAGTCACTGGCACTTTTCCTCAATCAGGAAAGAAATGAACCCTGGCTTTTAAAAGGTCTTTTTTAAACAGACCGCAGTGGGTGGGGGTGTGGCTGCGGTGGGTGTGCACCCATTCCTACGGGTGCACACCCATGTCCAGCCATGGAGCGTTGGGCATTGGAGTCCATTGCTCTGTGCGTGGGTGATGGGTGTAGATGGGGTGGAGGTGGGTGTAGCGCCGAAGCGCACATGAATCCCCACTCATCCCCTGCGGCATAGACACGGGTGCCTCCACCGATCTTCGAAACCATCCATCTCCACCCATCTGTGAAACTGTGTGCAGATGGGAGGGGGCATCTTGTGTGAAAAGGGCCATAGGCAGTCCTGCTCTCGTCTTTGGGATTTTCTGATGAGGAAACTGTTGGCTTAATTGTGACTCAGGCCATTTTTGCACGGATGTGGTGGTGGTGGTGGTGGGGATGGGGTGTGTTCCGGTGGTGGGTGTGCGGCCTTTTCCACAGGCGCACACCCACCTCCACCCATCTCCACCCACGGAGCCTCCTCCGGTTTGCCGGATGGCTCTGTGGGTGGGGGATGGGTGGAGGTGGGTGTTGCGTGGGAGCAAGCATGCACCCCCCCACCATCCATGCTATTTGCACGGACGCATGCCCATCTCCCCACCCACCGCCACATTTGCATGGATGCCCTCCCACCGCACACCCACCCGCACACCCAGAGGGGTGGGGGCGTCCGTGCAAAAATGGCCTCAGTGCAAGACATTTTGCATGGTGAGTTGTAACTGCTCTTGAGAATGCAACACTAAATTAGGAGCGCACTCCTTGTGATGCTGGTGAAGTCTCATTGGGTGTTTTTAGATGGACCACTGCCAGCCCTGCTCCAGGGGTGGCTAGCCTCATATCCAGCCTCACCTGCACCCGGTTTACATGGACCCAGCAGATGCCATGGCCTGTAGTCAGCCATAGGGCTGAAGCAGCAACAGCTTTTACCACGTCACGATTCCATTCCGCCATTTCGGAATTGCCCGCACCACACCGTGGCTTTTCTGCCAACATTCTGCTAATTCCGCCGGCATTCTGCAAATTCGGAAACTATCAGAAAAATTGCAGAATTGTCAGAAACTGTTGGAAAACCGCTGTTCCACTATTTTGTGGCGCTGGCAGAATGGCGGAAGTAGCAAAAATGGCATGTTTCCGCTATTTGTGAAGCCTGTGGAAGTAGCGGAATGAAATTAGTGGAACTGTGGAAGTAGTGGAATGAAACTAGCGGAATGAAAGCCTCTGCCACGCCATACCACTAATTGTGGAAACAGCTACCACTGTGACTTTCTGCTACAGCCCTAGTCAGTCTGTGTGGTGAACCCTCCCACACATCATAGAGTTGCAGGGCTTCTGCCTGCAGCTCTATGATGTTCCCCATGGTAACCCCTGGTTGAGAGAGGAGCTGCATATCCATCCACTGAGCAGAAGGACAGCACCTCCCTCCATAGACTGGGGGCCTCATTGTGCTTGAGGCTTTGAGGGTCTATATTTTACACCAGTGATCTTCTCACTCAAGTTATCATTTCAAGTTTATACACTCCGTGTATTGGGGGTGGGGTTTCCCAAAACATGGGGCCTTGTGTGGTCACACAGTTTACTGATACCTAGTTCTGGCATTAAGCTTCTCATAGCCATCAGCAGAGGCCTGTGGGCAGCAGCCACCAGGCAGATCTATCTGAAATTCATTACTGTCCAATCCTGAAACCATTTACTCAGGAAGGGTGGGTACAGTAGGAAACCAATTAGATTAGTTCAGGGAAACCTTAGGAAGACACACCAATCATATAGCAGTACAACTTTACCACCATGGAGGGGGCAAATCAAAGCACCTTCTGGGAGTTGAAGGATGCTTGCTATTTCACAGGATCAAGTCCTTCATTCCCATCCTTTCGATCTGGCATGTGTGTCAAGTCAGAGGGCCTTTTTAGACAACTGGGATTTTAAACCCACAGTTTTTGGGACACCTGTGCGTGGGGGCTTTAGATGGTCCTCTGTGAACCGGAAGTCGCTCAGGCGCCATTAGAAACAGCAGCATTGGGTGACTCCTGGGTGTTTTGAGACACGATGCGGTAATACATCAATAATCAAGGTCTGTACTACGCCGCATCTCAAAACACCCAGGAGTTGCCTGGTGCCGATGTTTCTAATGGCGTCCGGGCGACTTTCAGTTCACGGAAGACTGTCTAAAGCCCCCATGCACAGTTGTCCCGAGAGCCGTGGGTTTAAAATCCCACTTGTCTAAAAAGGCCTACAGATTCGTGGAATAGATTAACCTCTGCTTCTTCTCAATGGCAGCAGAACTGAATTCCTCCTCTAATACTGTGATAATGGGAGCAGAGATGGAGCTGGGATTTCCACAGGCAGAATTTAATCCCCTAAAACCAACTTGTGCCTTTTTTCAGATGGGGGCGGGGGAGGTGACCATGTTGTTAGCATTAATATACTAAATGGCTTTTGTAAGCTGCCTAAGAGAGCAGAGAGATGAGGTTAGCTGGCAGCAGAATGAGCCTGGATTCTCTCTCTCTCTCTCTCTTTTTTTTAAAAGCCTGTTCCAGGGCGTGTACCTGAGCAATGCAGCAGCAGCAGCAGCACATGCAGAGCAAAGAGAGTTGCAGCTGAAGTGACTGCTGTGAGCCAGCCATGCTTAACCACCCCTCCTCCCATCAAGGAGAGTCAATCACATCTGTCCATCTAATCTTCCCCATTCACAGGACTGTGTAAGCAAACACCATTCAGAAATCGCCAGCCAGATCTATACGTCCGGCTACTTGACTATAATGGAATAACAATGTTTTAGGCAGTCATTAAACATTATAATCATCATCACTTTGCTTGATGGTGAGGCAGGGGAGGATTTTAAAAGCAAGCAGGGGGATCAACAGATCACTTAATAATCTGGTTCAGAGAAATATATATAAAAAAGGAGAGAGGGATCATCATTCCCTCAGCACTTGCATTAAGCAGCTCTTTTCTCTCTAGCACTGGCACTTTTCCTCAATCAGGAAAAAAAATGAACCATGGCTTTGATAGGCAGTCCTGTTCTCGGCTTTGGGATTTTCTGATGGGGAATCTGTCGGTTTAATTGTGATGAATCAGTGCAAGACATTCTGCATGATGAGTTGCAACTGCTCACGAGAATGCAATACTATGTTAGGAGCACCCTCCTTGGAGTGCTGGTGAAGTCTCATTGCGTATTTTTAGATGGACCACTCCTAGGCTTGCTCTGGGGGTGGCTAGCCCCACATCCTGCCTTGCCTGCACCCAGTTTACATGAACCTGACAGCTCCTGCAGCCCACAGTCCACCCATGCAGTAACCCCCTCCCCTACATCATAGAGTTGCAGGCAGATCGCCTGACGCTCTAGGTTTCTGCCTGCAGATCTATAGGTTCCATTCCATTAATCCTGTGTGGAATAAACACGATTTCTCAGGTGGGCAAACGAAGGGGCTAATCAAGCATGTAGTAGTTCAAGGTCTGCCTGGGATGAAGGTGGTAACTGAAGGTGGAGACACTGCAAAGAGAGAAGCAGTTTTGGGGGACTTTGTGCTGTGGTGACCATGAAGGTGGTGATGATTCTGCGTGTAAACAGATGAACGGCAGCTCCGGGGGTGGTCATGGATGCTCCCATCACCTCCAGGTTGACCGGTCTGTCTAAAGGGCACCTGCCAGATGTTCAACCTGGAGTAGGCTGTGGCTGCTCTGGGGTAGCCATGCTGGCAGTACTCTGGAAGATCCAGGAACATGCCACGTGAAGTGGGCTGGCCAAATCCAGGGCAATGACTGAATATGGAGCTGCTGACCATCTTTGGGCGGAACCATGGTTCAGCTCCATGTCTGTTCATCCATTGCACATTCAGCACCATGGAGTTGTGGGTGCCAGCCTTTCAGCCTCTGTTTTTTTTCAGTTCCAGATTTCTGAATTTCAGCATGAGTCTCGGTTTCAGTTCTCGTTTCTTGTTTCTTTCCCCCATTGAAGTCAATGGGAAATTGACTTCAATGGGAAAGAGAACCAAGGACCAACCGGCCGAAATCCAGGGATCCGGGACTGAAAAAAACAACGGGCCCATCCCCACCATCCTACTCCCAGCCTTGGAGGGTGGGGTGGAAATCCATTACCCCTAACACCCCCACCCACCGGAGCCCAGCTTTACCCCACCCAGCCACAGGCCTGTGTATTTATTGCCACCGGTATGGGTCTGGATGGTGGGGGTAAGTGAGGAACGGCAGGCTGCTGGCTGGGCCACTGGCTCCACTGCTGGCAGTAGACTCTCCTCTGCTGTTGGTTGGTGGCAGGAACTGTCTCTGTCTCTTAAGCACCCCTGCCCCCAATTTCTTCCATTTTTTAAAGTGGCCCTGAGAGGGGAAAGGTTTTCCACTCCTGCTTTAAAGGATAAGTTCATAAATGGCTATTAGTCAAGTTGGTCAAGTAACATAATCTCTGACTGTCAGGAGCTGGAGGTAAATATAGCAGGGAATCGATCCCTCCATCATGACCTATAGTGTATTTCTCTGAAGTGACTGAAAGGGGGCATTGTCAGGGACAAAATGCTGGGCTGGATGGACTACTGGTTTGATCAAGTATGACATTTCTTATGTTGTTAATAAAGCTGCTAACTGTGGAGACCTGCGAGTTTCCTGCCTTGTTTGGAGGGAAACTGAGGCACAGACCCTGTGTGAGGTGCAAGCTGGAAGTGAGCATGCTACAGGATCCTAAAACTTTCCACCACTTGAGGAAGAGGGAGCAGAGGAGAACCTGGAGTTAGAGGCAGACTTTCCAAAGGCTGAAAACACATACATGAACATGAATAAAGATTGACTTCAGACTATTTTCATTTCTCCCAAGGTCTCCAACAGCGGGAGCCTGTCACAAGCAGTGTGACTTGCTGCTGAGATATATTAGGGGACTGCAAAGTAGGCAGTTGAGTCGCCAAGAGAACTGTCCACACAAGGGAGCCAGTGGATTAACTTGCTCACACAGCTTTTGGACTACTTTGAATCTTTTTGTTGATGGCAGAGTGGAGGCAACCTTTGGTTTCCCTATGCTCCTTGGTGCAGCTGCATTTCCTGACACTTAGAGGACCACCAATGGGAGTGGGGGACGAACCACTCCATCTTGTGCACCAGAAGAGATTCCAATCTAGCTATGCTCCTGGTTGTTAAGCTGAGTTTCTTTCCTGTTCTCTTCCACTAAGTGTGACAGCAACTGAGAGGAGTAGCCATGTGTTTCAGTTGGGATTTGAGCTGTGGGAGGTCAGAAGATAACCTGCATGTTCAATAGAGGGGGCAGGCAGGTGATAAGGAACCCGTAGTAAAGTTAGTGTGCTGGACTTGGGAGTGAGAGTTCTTGTTTCTCTGGGTAGCCTTGGGGAAGTTATTTATGCCTTAGTTCCATTGCTGTACAAATAGGCTACTGGCAATAGGGGGTAATTTCAGACATTATGCACTCCTGGGTCACCACAGTGGATTCCCAACTGTGGCGAGTTGGCTAACCCCCTCCCGTGGTCCAGGAAGGCCCTGAACAGATGTGACGGGAGTGGGACTATGGCAAGGAAACGGACGGATGGACCATGGCCCGGGGCAGTGCAACAGATGTTATGCCAATTCCAGACCGAGGTCAGAACACCCAGAAGACACCGGGGTGGGAGGCAGACATAGCCGACTGAGGGCAAAGGAAGCCAAAAGTGCCAAAAGGCAAAACACATGCAAGGGTAACAGGAAGTGAGGGGGAGGAGGAAGAAGAGCGGTAGAGACAGCACACACAACAGGCACAGGGAAGCCACGCACACAGCAGAACACAGAGCACACACACAGACTCGGGCGCAAACATACCCTAACGGGAAAGGGAGGAGCACACAGGGAAGGTCAACACACACAGCACCACAGACGACACGGGGAGGGGAGCCCTGGGCCAAGGAAGCGGGGGCGGGGGAAACCAGGCCAGGAACAGACCAGGACATGGTGAAAGGCACCCAGAACCCCACTGACAGCACAGGGAGCACGGGCCACCCAACAGCAACACAGACAGCCCAAGTCACAGGGGTCCCCACAGGGACAGAGCAGGGTCACAGGGGAAGGGCAAACAAGCTGAGGATGGCACCGGAGCAGTCCGAGGCAGGTCCAGATGGCAAGGATCCCCCTCGCTGATGCAGTAGCATGGATGGGGACGGATGGGAGCAGGAGCCTGTGGGAAGCACATCCCCCACTCCCGGAGGAAGCTGGCAGGTGCCGTCCAGTGGTCCCAAGTCCCGCACAGTCATGGAGGCACCCAGGGGGCGGAGGGGGGGTGGGGCAGGGCACGGACACAGGTGAGCAGGCGGCCAGGCAAGGGAGGAATACATCATGGGGAGAGATGGTAGAAGTGTCAGGCAGCAGGAACCAGCCAAAGGAGGGGCCGGGCACGGAGAGGAACACCACAGGCTGCGAAGGACAGGGGGTGCCCATGGAGGGGGCACAGTGACACAGGCAAGCGGAACAGAGGCAAGCAAACCAGCCAGAACAGCCGCGAGGTCGGAACGGTGCAGAGTGAGTGGCCAGCGCCCCGAGCCAGCAGGGAGGTGCAGGGACCACATGGTGGGGCTGTCATCCATAACACTGAAGACACATGGGGCCTCACAGCCAGCTGCAGGGGGTCACGAAGGGGGCTGGGACCTGTTGGCCCAACAGATGCACATAGTGGGGCCACTGAAGCATGCCCTAGTGGTAGACCAGCCCTGCCATGTGGTGGGCAATGAGGTAGTAGGCCTCAAACGGATCCAGCCCAGTGAGCCCCACCTGATCATCAGCACGGGACCACACAGCAGCCAGCACCGCCAGCTCCAGTCCGGTGAGCTCCAACAAGGTATAGTCAGCAGCAGGGGGCCATGACAGGTGCCTAAGCTCCAACAGGCAGTAATACACTGCCCCATGAGACTGCTGGTATCCACGGGCCCTGTGGATGCAGCAGAAGAAGGAAATGGCCAGGGCACGGCTCCCCTCATCCAGACAAGTCGTGAACCTGGCCAGGCCACAGACCGAGAGGGCGGACACAGTCTCCGCTGAGGACCACGCCACATCCAAGCACCTCATCTCCGGAATGCACCCATCGGGAAAGTGATGGAGGCCAAGCACCTCTGCATGGAGCTGGCACGTGCTACCGTTCGCCTCATAGCCAAAGCAGCGAAGGCAGAAGCTCAAACTCGCATAGGCACCAGAGAGGGTATCCAGGCAGCACAGGAGAAGTTGCACAGCCGGGGAATGCCACAGGTCACATAGGGTCATGGTCTCCCAGAAGGTTCGGCTATGGGGGGCGCCAGGTGATCCGGATCACGGGAGCCCCAGGGCAGCACTGCTGGCCATGGTCCAGCGGGCAGAGGGTCTGAGCAGTAAGGAAAGAGGGGCCTCATGATCCCATGTGGGCTGGGGAGGGTAGCAGGGGAGCTCCAAGGACACACGATAAGGCCGCAGGCCGCAACAAGACACGGCTAGCAAGCGATGCGTGGGGAGTGGACCCAGCACAGCTGCAGGAACCGAGTGCACAACAAGCACTGATAGCAGGGAGGTGATGACAACAGGCAACCAGCTGCGGACTGCACAGATGGGAGTGCAGGTGCACCTAGGGGTGGGGTGCTGTGTGTAGGGACACATTGGTTGTCAGGCGAGTGCAACTGGCATGAGGAGCCCAGGGAAGGCCCCACTGGCACAGCTGAGCAGCCCCCGGTCAGCTGGCGGCAGGGCGGCCAGGCAAGGGCGGCCTATAAGGGTGCACTTGGGCCTGCCCCATAGGTGCATGAACGGGGCACGGAGCTGGGGTGGGCCCGGGGCCCCCCATGGACTACCACGGGCCACCCCCAGTCCCAGGCTCCCCACACCATCTGCACAGGTGGGTCACATCACCACCAGCTGTCCCAGAACATGTGCCCACCCAC
The DNA here is from genome assembly GCA_003113815.1 of Sphenodon punctatus. Classification (NCBI taxonomy): domain Eukaryota; kingdom Metazoa; phylum Chordata; class Lepidosauria; order Sphenodontia; family Sphenodontidae; genus Sphenodon; species Sphenodon punctatus. The sequence continues at coordinate 1,918,798 of QEPC01011631.1, forward strand.
AGCCGTGTGGGGGCCTCCCCATGACAGGTCCCACCTGTCTCCGGCCCAAAGCTGATCTGATCCCCTGCCCCCTTCCTGATACCATGAAGCAGATAATAAAACTGTTGTTGTAGCTACACCTCGTGTTTATTGTCCATACAGAGCCCCCTGTGCCCTCCCCCCCTCCTACTCCTTCCCCCTGCCTCGCTTGCCCTCCGCTCTCCTCTCCCTTCCATTGTGCTCCATCCTGCCATGTCCCCCTGATGCTGTTTGCCCTTTAAATCTCCCTCCCCCATCTGTGTGCTGCGTGTTGCCTGGCAGCAGCGCTGCGTGCTCTCGCCACAGCTGGGGACCATTAGTTCTGATTCCACCTGGTGGTTGGCATTCAGTCATCATGTTTGGTGGTTTCCCGGTTGGAATTGCTTTCACCACGCTTCTGGGGATGGTCCCGTCCTGACCTCCAGAAGCATGTTTGGTTTTGGCCCCTTCGGGTAATTGACTGGCGAAATCTGGATGCTGCTGATCAGACGTTCACGACTCTTTGGCCGCACCGCGGGATTAACTGGTGTTCACTGTGGTTGACCGTGGTATTGTCACATCTGAAATTACCCAGGCTTAGCTAGTCAGTACATGATGGTTACACTGGGGCTGCTTTTACACGCGACAGGGGAAGGGTGTTGGGGGAAACAAACACTCAGTCAACACTATGCAGGTGTTATTTGTGTACAGCGTAACATTTTCAACATGGATGTGAACACCAAATGGCCACCCGGAGAACACGGTTTTTACTCATCGTTTTTTTGCGGGTTCCCTTCCGGTGTTGATGGTGAACACCTTTTTCTCCTTGTGTCTAAACATGTAGTGCAGCATGTTGGCACATACATCTGATCACATGACTGAATAGAGTGCATCGCAGGGTATGATAGAAGGGTTTCCAGGAGTGTATCTGGAAGTAGTTACCGCTGTGTTTGACGCACCTTTTTTTCTGAGTGGCAAATGGTTGACTACCTCAGAAACAGTATTCAGACAAAACTCAGCAACAGAACTCTCCACAATGGCAGGAAGATCAAAAGGGTCAGCGTGCAGTGGAGGATGTGCTGGGAAACCTGGTAAGGTGAGGGGCCGGTTTTGGGAGACAGAGGAGACCAGAGCCTTCATAAGAATTTGGGGTGATCCTGCTGTGCAGGATGTGCTCAGGAACTCGGACAGAAATGAGTCAATTTTTAGACAGATTTCTGAAGGTATGAGGCAAATGGGATATGATTGTGATATGCAGCAGTGTAGGCAGAGAGCAAAAGACCTCAAAAGGGGCGACAAGGAACTGAAGGACCATCAAAATAGATCTGAAGAATTAAAAGAACTGTTCCTTTTGAAAAAGAATTAGCTTCAATTTTTCACAATGATCAAGCTATTGACCCCGATGTGTTAGTTAGAAATTATGAAGATGCTTTGTGTCCCAGACTTGAGGTACAGTCGCGTGAATACCACCTACAGCAATTACTAGTGGCTGATAGTTTGGCTCTAGAAGATGTCAACCTGCAGGGTATGCTCATAGCTGAAATGTCCATCTTAAAACTCAGTCAAGACAATGAGGATGAGGAGTGGACCTATGATGTCCTGGTTCCTGACACTGACTCAGATGAAACTAATGTTGGTGATTATGCAAGGGATAATCTTGATGAATCTCAACAAAGGAGGCAGATGGAAGGAGACAGGTGAGTTGAATGTTCTCTATTTTTGTCATGTGAATGTATGCCATATGTTTGTATGCTTTATGTATGCTTTCTGAATGCTTTGTTAAGTGGGTGGTTTAGTGGTTGGTTGGTTAGGGGCCATAAATGTACAAATGAGTACAATGTTGAAAAGCTGTTATAAATAACCCTTTTTTGCATCAGGCTTGTTTACTTTGGAGATATGAATATTCCTTATTTTCAAAACTTTTTACATATGATCCTCAGTACACATCCCTCCCACACACCACCCCTTCTTCATCAAATAAACAAAACCAGAGGGGGGGGGAAACAGGATTTTAGTTCCTAGCAGTGGAAATTAGAATGTCTGCATCTCAGTAATTATTGGTTTTGTTTTCTTGTTTTTTATTTACCTTACTTTAGTACCTCCTGAAGAGGATCATAACTCAGAAGAGGAGCTAGAGGATCAACCTCAGGTTGATGCTCAAAGAAATGTTGTTGAACACCCTCATAATAGTTCTCGGGCACCTGCACCTGCAACTGGAGCAGAATGATCCAGACGATTTCGTCAGAGGAGAAGGCAAAGGAGGGACGACTTTGCTGAATGCATGGTCAATGAGGCAGGGAAGTGTGCTGATACCCTTCTAGGGACAATTCAAAATATGATGGCAGAAGAGTGAGAGATGCTGGCTGAAGATCAGATGTTGCGTCTAGATCTGCTGCAATCGGATAGACAGTTTTATAAAGACTTACTGGAGAACATGGATACTATGTGGTCTGATTTAAAAACTGAATTTGTAAAAGTTAATTGTATGCAGGAGCAGTTTCAGAAGCATCAAGTTGAGATGGCAAGGGAGTGTAGGGAGGAGCTATGAAGGTCATCAGATGCTGTGCAGAACCTTGCCTGGGCCATGTTAGAAACACGTCCACAATTACATTTCAGCAGAACATCCCTGCCTGTTCCGACACATTACCAGTCATCTTATCCTGATTTGCATGCACCAATCCACCAGGAAGCTGGTCCCATAGGTAGAAGTGTAGCCTGTACCTCGAGGGGAACTCCTGGTATGTATGATGCTGTTGATCAGGCAGCACCTAAGGAACAACCACATAATAGTAGAGCATGCGAGCATGTGAGCTGCAGAGTAAACAGAACCACAATGTTACCTCCTCAGATGTAGCTGCTGAAATTACAGCTGCTGATGGTAATTCTAATATGCCACAAAATGCTAACATGCACAAATGGAACTGTACCATAACCTCCTCAGATGTACTTTCTGTAACTACTGTAGCTGATGGAAATTCTAATATGCCACAAAATGCTGTTAATGTGGAATGCACCAATACAGGATACGTAGCCCCAAGAAGAACCAAAAGGCCAAGAAAAGAGCTCAGCCGTTATGATGTCTAGAGGAGCATATGCACATTTACACTTTAGAAACCACGTGCTGTTTAAAAGTTCAAGCTAAAAAGCACAAATTCCCCATAGTGTTAAAATAATGACATGGTAAGAAAATGCAATGGAAAGCTTGGGCTGCATCTTCATCATGTCCAAATAACACATCAGGGGCGATAGGTTGATCATTTTGAAAAACTGCAGCTAATTCTTTTTCAAAGGAATTTATAAATTTAATTATGCCCTGTTGTGGATTCCATCAGCCCTAAAGGTAAATTTCTCCCTGTGTTGGGTGAGTCAAATCTTTCCTGCATCTTACCTCTACAGGGAAGTAGTAGGGAAACTTCCCAGTAGAGGTAGGATGGGAGAAGGATTATCACACTCACCACATGGATGATTTATACCATCAGGGGTGTGGCGGAGTTCATCACATGCTATAATTATGGCCTTCTTTACACAGATGGCGCAGCAGCGCCGATGGGTGGAGATGGGTGGGTGAGCACACCCAGCGAACACCTGGTGGCGCCGAGTAGGGTGACATTTACACGGACAGCACCATGGAGGGTTGTGGGAAGGAAAGGGGAGGGGCCTGCAAACACCCAGCACCCAAACACCCATCCCAGGAAACACCCGGCAAACACCCGTGCAAGTACACGGACGGACGGGACCAGGAACAGTGGGGAAGCCCCGCCCTGCACAGAGACGCGATGACACAACATGGCTGACTGAGGGCAAACGAAGCCGTGCCATGCCCCTGCAGCCGCCAGGACCCGCACGGGTGGGGCGGGAGGGAGAGGGGATGACAGTCGCTACAAAGGAGCCGGCTCCACACAGCCCCGGCACACACCCGTGCAAGTACACGGACGGACGGGACCAGGAACAGTGGGGAAGCCCCGCCCTGCACAGAGACGCGACGACACAACATGGCTGACTGAGGGCAAACGAAGCCGTGCCATGCCCCTGCAGCCGCCAGGACCCGCACGGGTGGGGCGGGAGGGAGAGGGGATGACAGTCGCTACAAAGGAGCCGGCTCCACACAGCCCCGGCACAGAGCCCAGACCACCCGGCACCAGGCCCCTCCTCTCCAACACACAAACACAGCAGAGCCGCACACACACAGTGGGCAGCAGAAGCACACAGGGAAGGGCACACGGCTCACGGGGGCAAAGAAAGGGGGGGGAAGGGACCCACACAACACAGGAAACACCCCCCCACACCCCCAGAGGCACCCGCACAAGGGGAGAGGTCACAGCAAAGCACGACACTGACACACCAGGAAAGGAATACACAAGCCTTTATTAATAAAAGAAGGGGAAACAGCAACAGGGGGCAACAACAAACAACAGGGCAGGGAGGGGGACGAGGCAACAGAAGGAGGCGGGGGAACAGCGCCAGCAGAGGCAGGCCCTGGGCAGAACCCCTCTCAATACGGCCATCGACCCTGCGCCTGGTGCCAGCGCTTGCCCTGCGCATGGTCCAGCCAGTGCAACCGCTCCAGGACGAGCAGGAGGAGCTCCAACAACTCCACCTGCTCCCGGGTCCACTCCGTGATCATGGCTTGCACTGAAGGGGACAGAGGGAGAGGTGACAGCCATCAGAGCGGGCCGTGGGCACCAAGGAACAGAACCCACGCTCCCCGGAGGGACACAGGCACAGGGCCCAGTAAAGCGGCAGCACACTCACGGATGCCATCGAACAGTCGCCCCGCTGCCCGCATGTCCCAGGCCGCCTGCTCCAGCTGCAGGACCAGAGCCCGCAGGCACAGGATCACCAGCAGCACGACAACAGTAGCTGCAGGAGAGAAGGAACAAGGCAATTGGGAACACCTGCACCAACGGGCCCTGGGAGGGCTGGGGGCAGCAACACTGCCAGGGGGACGCCTCCCACACACAGACTGCCAACACCTGGACAACAACCCAGACCCCTGTACCAAGGGGGATCGGAGGGACCACAGGCCGGGGACAGCACAACTCCTACTCACGCTCAGCTGCCCAGCACCCATGGTGCTGCCGCCCAGCCATCGCCACCTCCGGTGACGGACCACACCAACAAGGGGCAACAGCTGAGGGGAGCGGAGGGGAGGGACAGGGCCACACCAATGCACAGGCGAGGTCAGGGGGTGCCTTGCCGTCCGCCCACCACCAATACCACCCCTTGAGTGACCCCAGGCAGCAGTACCCAGCAGGGAAGCAGCCAGGGGAAAACACACCGCACAGCCGGTGCCCACCCCACAGGCCCGGAGCCCCCCAGTATACACCAAGCACCCCCCCAGACACAACCATACACATGGGGGCAGGAGGGCTCCCAAAGGGGAAGGGGCACCCGGACACCACAGCAGCAACAGAGGCAAGGCAGGACAGAACATCACATAACACATGTTTATTGGAGCCGGGGGAAAGCGGGTCCCCAAGCACAGAGAGGCAGAGCAGGGGGACGCTGGGGCCCCCACAGCTGGGCACGAGAGGCACAACAGGAGGGCACAGGAGTGCCCGTGCAGGGCGGGTGAAGGCACCCGTCATCCATAGTGGGACGGGGCAGCGGTCACACAGAGGGGGCAAGGGTGTTCAGGGACTCCAGGCATCAGCAGCAGCAAAGCAGACGGCAGCGCACAGCCCGCTCGGAGGCATGGGGGGGCACCTATGCACCGTCCCAGGCAACAGGGTGGCAGCGAGCGGGTGGCGGCTAGGGGCAGCTCATGGACGGTCCAGGGAGCGCTCCCGGGGTGGCAACCCCGGCACAAGACCCTCCAGGTGAACAGGCCTGTTCAGTAGCCTCGGGTGTGTGTATGAGCATCCACCAGGTAGCGTGGAAGGAGTGGATCAGCACCTGCGACTGCTGATCCGCTCCTTGATGGACCTCCCATACAGCTGGAAGGTCTATCACTGATCAAAGGGCAGTGAGCTCCGCAGTTGTGAGGTCTCTGGTCCGTAGCGGGTCACCAACCTCGGGGGACAGGAAGCCCAGGTCCCACAGGAGGACCCCCACATCAGAAGGTGTGCGCGGGATGCCGCAGGCATACAGGAGGCTGCCGGGGTACAGGGAAGTCACAGGGGGGCCCCCGGACAGCAAGGCAAGGCCGTACCCGTGTAGCTCCATCAGCAGGCGAGCAGCCGTTACCTCCACAGCAGTCCATGGCACCACAACGGCAGGTGGGTGCCCCCAAGGAGGCTGGCACAGGGGGGTGAAGGCAAGCTTGAGGGTGTGGGCCCGGCCCGCCAGGGCCCCAACCTGGTGACCCATCATTCACATGTATCATGACAAGAGTTGGAAGCCATCCCCCGCCAACAGGGGGTCGCCCACCAACAGCTGCACGTAGGGGCTCAGCCAGAGGGCCCCCAACAGCATGTCTGCACAGGGAGACCACCCCTCCCTGACATCCCCGGCTGAGAGACATGCAAAATGGGCGGCCATGGCAGCAGTGGGGCTCGCTCCGGGGAAGCAACAGGCAGGAGATGGAGGGATGTTGCTACTGGGACATGCACACACCGAGCGGCTACCCTCGCCCACAGATGGCCTTGCATGCCAGAGATAGGCAGGCCCACTGTGGACAAGGTGCCGCAACCCATGCACAAGACAGCAGGGAGGCAGCATACCTCTCGAGATAAGAAAGGGGGCCACGGTCAGGCACGGCACCAGGGCGTGGAGCCAAGCCAGGCACTGCATCCACAGCGGGCACTGCTTCGGCTTGCAAAGGCAGACCCAGGCTGGGGGGATGCCTGTGAGGTTGTGGAGGAAGGGGTATCCAGGGGTGTGCACGGTCCCACCCCCCCCAGCAACCATGGGGCCGGGCCACTCGTGGGGTTGTGTATCCGGACCCGGCACTCGCTTGCTGCCACAGCACACCTCCTGTGCAGCACCAAACGCTTCCCAGCACCCACCGACCTACACAGTACATAAGGGACACGCAGCTGTTGGTCAGGCGTGGGGCGGAGGGGCGATAGCATGGGACTGTGCAGCACACAGAGAACAGGGATCCCGGGGTGGGTGCACATGGATGTACTCCCACGACTCCTGGGGTGAGGGGGCCGTGGGCACAGGTCAGATAGCAGAGTGCAAGGTGTCCACAGCACGTGCCAGTGGTGTGTGGCAGGGAGTGGGAAGCAGCAGGACGATGCTGCCGGGGGACGAAGACCCACGGGCCAGGGCTGTGCTGCTGCACCTCCTGGGCGTGGGCCTCCTGCTGCTGCGCATGCTGCTCCAGCGGATTACCATGCTCCATCTGCAGGGTCACCTGTCTGCCCTCCTGGGGGAATGGTGGCGGAGGGCAGCTACCATCAGGAGGGCAGTCCTCATGCGATGGGCGAGGAGGATGTCAGTCCAATGCTGCGCCCTGAAGGGCTCAGTGGAGTTCCTGCACCGGTGACCTGGGCCGGGCCTGTGACCCCATACAACATGCCCAGGGAGGGGCACCCCCGCGCAGCTCTGAGAGGATCAGGGATGGCATGTGCCACCGCATTGCTAGCTGGGCAGGCAACCGCCGGCCGCCGCCGGCCCCTCACCCCTGTACGTAGGCCTGGGACCCCCTTCAATACAGCTGGGCTCTACCCATTACCTGCATCCTGTCCTCTATTCCATGTGTGGCCTACTGCGTCCAGGGAACGGGCCCCAGGGTTGGCTGCCAGCCAACACAAGCCAGGTCGCGTGAGCAGGTCCAGTACACACCTGTTCCTGCAACCTCCCCTGCATGAGGCACTGCTGGTCTAGGCTCTGGGCCCGCCAGCTTCCCAGGGAGTGCACAGAGCCCCCAACCTGCTGGTGGCCCCCTTCACGCCGCACAACTCCCCCACCCCACATCCCCTGACAGAGGAAGTGACAGCTATGTATAGGTACAACATCTTTATTGGTTGGGTGGGTGGGATATTTACAGTGGATGGGGGCTGGGGGTTAATGCCGTGGGCAGCCTCTGCCCCTCTTGGTTGCACCACTGGGGCTCATTGGGTGGCGTGCCCTGGCCGCAGATGACCGCAGGGCTCTCTGGGATGATGGTCCAGCCGCCGTGTCATCCACTGGCCACTCCACACCATCCACCGCTGCTGTTCCCTGCTTGGAGGAAAAATCATGGGTTAAGGGATCACTGTGTGCACTCACCTCCGTCCCTTGTCCGAGAACGGGCACTCAGATGCCCCAGAGGGGCCTGGGGAGCCCCCTGCTCCCCACATATGCATGGCATGTGCCATGGGGTGCTCCCTGAAGGTCCCCCCTGGGATGGGCCACCCATGGTATCACAGCAACAGCCCAGTCAAGTGCTGCGACACCGTGCAGGCACACCTGCCCCTGCTCCCCAGCCCGTGTTCTGCCTGTGCTTGGCATGGGTTCCACAATGTGTTCCCTCCAGGGGGTCCCACCTCGCGCAGATCCCTGCATGCCCCCTGCCCCCCCTGGTGTAGCACCCTCAAACCCCTGGGGTGCTGCTGCCTTACTTGTGGGGGTGGAGTGGCCACCATGGCCGGTTGCTCGACCCAGGGTGCATGGTCTTTGGGTGGGGATGTGGGCGCCTGGTGGAGGGGCCGGGGTGGCAGTGCCGGTGGATCCACGGGGAGTGCAGGCTGGATGGGCGGCCCCGCAAGCGGGACCTGTTGCCCTATGTGGAGGAGGGGGAGCCCGTGGACCAGGCTCAGATAGGGTTGCTTCTGGGGGAACCACGGGTGGGCAAGGTGCCGGGGGGGGGGTACTGGCACCAGTGGGAAGCTGCCATGGTGTTGGTTGACTGTCAGCCCTCCTTCCACGGCATGGCTTGGCCTGTCACGCTGGGGGTCATACCGCAGGGCCTCTATGGCCTCCCCCATGAGGTCCATGAGCTGTGCGGCCTGACCCTCCAGCCTGTCACAGGTGCGCCGCTGCTCACCTTGGAGGGTGGTAGTCTGGCGCCTGTCCCAGAGGTGCTCGGTGCGGGACTGGGCCATCATGGCAGCCAGGATCTCCTGGTCCCTGTCCCCCTCCTCTCTGATGAGCTCCCTGGTGAGGGTGAGTTTGCGGGAGTGCACCTCGCCTAACCATTGAGATTCTGCCAGCAGCTCCCGGCTGAGGTCCTCCTTCCAGCGCCGGTTCCTGGCCCGCATCTCCTGGTTCTGCTCCACGCTGCTGGCAGCTGCTCCCCTCGCGCGAGCAGGTGCCTGATCTGTGAACGGGAGGGTGGACAGAACGTTAGTGCCTCTGCCCGGTGTGCTCCTCTGCCCATTGCCACATGTTCTGGGGTGTCTGGTGGGGCAGCCGCCACATTGTGCCAGGCCCCCCCTGCCCTCCCCTCCTGTGGAATTGCCCCCCGGCCGCAGATCGGTGTGGGTTGGGCCAATGTCTGTCTTGTGTTCCGTGGGGGCTTCTGTGGGTCCACCAGCCTCCCCCACCTGCCCCCACCACCCCGCCCATTGGGCCCTGCTGCTTGTGAGTCCAGGTGGCCTCCCCCTGTACCCCCCACACTCGGTCCCTCCTTGGCCCATGTGCCCTGCCATGAAGGGTTGCCCACCTGGTGGTGGGGGTGCTGCCAGGTTCCCCTTGTCCTCCTCCGCCATGACCTCCACCTTGTGCACCTCCAGGATGGCTTGAGCTGCAATGGGAGGGGGTACCATCACTGTTTGCCCAGTCCCGGCCGCAGCGGGTCTGTTCAGGTCGTTCCCACCCCATCCTCCCCCTGGCCCCACTGGGGCGATCATACCTAGATCCTGTTCCTCTGCCTCCTGGGGGCTGTCCCGGGTCTCCGCTGGCTCCATGCGTGCCCCCTGTCCCTGTGGCTGGCCGGCCTGTGGGTCTTGTGGGTGTGCATGGAGTGTGGTGGTCCAGTGCTCAGATCCCTGGGACGCCTCCTCCCCCTGTGGGACAGGGCTGAACCCTCCTGCTTCGTAGCCAGCCTTGCCAGGGGCACCCTCCCCCCCTGCTCTGTGGGGTCTGTCGGGGGTGTGTGTTGTGTGCTGCCCCTGCCCCTGGCAAAGGCGCTGCTGTGTTGGCGGGAGGCAACAGTGTCTCTGTCCATACAGAGGAACTTGTCCAGCTCCTCCTGGAACTCGGCTGTGCGCATGACCTGGCCGGACTTGAGATTATTGTCCCTGATATTTTTATATCTGGACCTCAAGTCCTTTGCCTGATGCATGCACTGGGATACATCCCTATTGTACCCCTGCCACTGCATCTCCTGGGCGATGGCTTCATAGAACTGTCTGGTCTTGTAGCTTCTCACCAGGTCAAGCTGGACCCTTTTGGACCCCCACACGCGGGTGAAGTTCCTGACCTCCTGCCTGGACCAGGGCTCCCCCTTTTGGGACCCACATGTGGGGGGCCGACCAGCTTGGCGGCATGGGGTCTGCCCCATGGATGTGGAGGCCGTGGTGGTGGTGTCCTGTGGAGGGTAGTGCAATAGGGGTTACTATGGCTCCAGCTGGCCCCCTCTGCCCACCCGAGGGGTCTGCCCCTCCTCTCCCCCCTTGGGTTCCCCCTTGCTTACCTGACTGTCTGGGAAGCCCTCCTCGGCCATCTGCCTGGTGGTGCAGTGCTCCATTGTCTGGGAGCTGTCCTGCGGGAAACGGGGGACCGGGTTATGCTGCTTCCCCCTGCCCTGTGTTCCTGGACCCAGTAGTTGGCCTTGGGGCATGGTCCTCCCTTCCCGGGGCATGGGTTCCCTCGCGCTCACCTCACTCTCACTGCTGTTCCATGGGCCGGGCCCTTGGGAGGTGCTGGGCTGGGGTTCATCAACTGGGGGAGGGGCATCGGTGCGGCCCCTCTGCCCTGTGCCGTGTTACTTCCTGGCGCATTTCCCCACCCGTTCCCCCCTGTTGCCCCCCCCTGCCAGTGGTCCTTTGCCCCTCCTTGTGCCTTCCACCTGGGGTGCCTCCCCCCATGCACCGCCTTGCTGGGACATCTCCCTCCCCCCCAGGCACCCCAGGGTCCCCGTGCTCACCCGGTCCCTTCCCCTGCGTGGGGCGGCGTTGGCTCTCATTGCCTTCTCGTAGGGCTTCCTGGTCACCCTCGTGGGAGCCTGCATGCATGTGCAGTGGTTCCTCCCTCCTTTACGGGCTCTTGACCAGATGTCCGGCGTCCCCCCACCCTGTGGGCATGTCTGCGTCACGGTGCGTGCGTACCCCGGGGAGCCGGTGCAGTGTGGGTGTGGGTGTTTTGCCTTTTACACGGACGCTCGGGTGTTGAACACCCATCTCCACCCACGGAGGGTTCCGGCTCCCTCCCAGCTGCTCCGTGGGTGTTGGCGGGTGGGTCGTGTGCACGCTCCCACCCACCCATGGACATTTACACAGATGCTCACCCACCCATCTGATAGGTGTTTCCGGGTGTTTGTGGGTGGGTGGCATCCGTGTAAAAGTGGCCTAAATGTATAAATCCACCCAGATTTTGGCTTTCAAGGCAAAGCATCAGACTAGAGACCATCTCCCCACCACGTAGTATGTGGGATAGCAGGATAGAAGAATGGGAATAAGGTGAAGTTAGGGAACCACTCCTTTTATCCATGATATGTTTCTCTTGCAGACTCCCTCATTGCACTGGTGCAAGTACTAAAGGGGGGGAGGAGAGACAGATAGCAATTTTACATGTCAATCCTGGGCCTTAAATGTTTTGACATGTGGTTCTATAGCAGTGTTAAAATTGTTAATATTGTTTTTAAATTGTTAAATTTGTTAAAAATGTTAAAATTGAGGTTCAGCATAAACTCGTTTTGCATCTTGTACTTAAATTCAAGTAAACAAATTCATGTTTTTAAATCCTCAAATAGTTAGATTATTCATCATGTGTGAGACTATTCAGCATGTGTATGTCTGAGGCTCAGTGTATGAGCATGTGCGTGCATGTGCTGGAAATGTGTGAGAGCATATTTGAGCTTGTGCTGGAGATGGAATGTGTGAGGCTGTGCAAGGAATGTTTGGGTGCATTTTTGTGTATGATTTTGATTCTGTGAGCTGTTCTGAGCATGAGGTACTACGGAGTACAATGACTGTTTGGTATAGGTTGAGAGCATGGGTGCATAGTTTGTGTGTATAGTCTCTGTGTGTGTAGGGACTGGAATGACTGCTTCAGGTACAGTGGACTGACATCCCCCCTGGGAGTTGAATGATGTCCCTAGTACTTTCACAATGGTTCTAGGGACTAGCTCAGTTGCACGTATCTAGACATTAATAGTGAATTAATTCATTGTGTATTAATGAAAGATGACAAGAGACGATTTCACAGCAATGCCTTCTTTATTTATGCTACTTCAAGGAATGTTAACAACCAATGTCCTTGGACGTTGCTATTATTTAAATATTAAATATTTTCTAATTTCAAAACCTTTTACAATGAGGAAAAACCTGTTACTAAACAAACATAAACCAGAAAGGAAACAATGCACATCCTCTGCCTTTTAGAGATTGTGGTGGTCACTTGTCATGGAATAGTAGGAAAAACACAACAACACACACAATAATAATAAACAAACAACAATAATAAACAGTAATAATTTGTAATCAGCATAATAATAATAATAATAATAATTTATAATAAAAAAATTTAAATGAGGTGCTCTAAGGTATGATAATAATAATAATTGTTATTAAATATAATATAATATAAATTAATAATAAACACAATAATATGTGATAATTACAGCAATAAATTAGGTGCTGTAAGGTATAATAATAATAATAATAATAATAATAAATAAACAACACAATCTTACTTTGAAATAAAACAAATAATAAATGAGATGATGTAAGGTGGGAAGCTAGGGAAGTCCTTGTCATCGCCCTCTTCTTCCTCTGCTCCTGATAAAGCATGGAGCTTTGACTGTAGCTGCGATATTGCAGCAGTGTTCTGATTTTCCATATTTAGGATAATCTCCACCCGGTCACTCAAGCTGTTTAAAAGATGCATTGTTCTCTGATCTGTGCATAAATTGATAGTAACCAAAAAAATAGTATAATCTTTACATGCAGCAGCCAACTTCCCACAATGCACTTCTTGTTGCCTTTAACATCAGATTTGCAGAAGTGTACGTATGTAGACACAAGCAAACAAATGTTAAAATGTTTGCTACTGCCCTTTAATTACAAACCATGACTTCATAGCAATAATAACTTACTTTGCAGTTCTAAAACATTCTGCATGAGCTCCATGGTAGCTAGCTACCAAAAGCTTCAAATCCTCCACTACTCCCAACAGTAGCAATGAGATATAGGGACCTATAAAAGTGAAAAACAAATTTTACGTACTTTTCCAACATTGTGGTCAGTTAAGATGGTACTATGGACTAATCATTTCATTGATTAACTGCATCAACAAGTGTTCCTTACTTTGAGCGGATGGTTGGAATGCCGCCATGTCTTTTCCCTATGGCCTCCATACTGCACTATTCAGGCCTCCGTCCAACCACGTGCAAATGCTCGGACCCACGTTCAGTACGTGTCCAAAAAAATTAAAGGCACAGTACAGTATTTCATGAATGCATGCAAAAGCAGTGAAAAACTGCAGGAAATACATACTTTTAAAACAGATTTCAATTGTTTGTAACAGGAAGTTTGGAAAATACCTTTCAAAATAGATATTGTTATTTTCACGTGGAACATTTAAGGGAAACATTGGAAAGTTCCTCTATATATGGATTCAAAAGTGGCATCGCTGTGTTTCATACAGTGCGGCACTTTGGGGCACTTCGGGGCCGCAGGGGCAGTAGGGGATATTGTGGTGGGGCTTTTTGTTCAGGGCTAGGGAGGAAGGGTGGGGGTGTAGGAGGGGTGGTTAGAGGTAGGGGGG
>QEPC01011631.1:1935467-1961076 GCA_003113815.1 Sphenodon punctatus
CCTGAGGGTACTCGGAGCCTAGTGGGGACACTTCCCTGCTAATGACTCCTATTACAATTTAATATAACAAGGGAGAGCCTCACGAGACTCCGTGGGGAGTTCTTAGAAAAACCTGTCACCCAGAAGGACTACCTCCGCCTGGCTTCCATTTCCCACTTCTCACTCTCAGTATATCAGACAATTCTATTCTTGCATATGGTCCTGTGGGTTCTAGTCGTCTTAAGTAATCCCAATGAACTACTCCCAACCCACCTCTCTATCTTATGATACCGTCCTAGAGAAAAAGACGCCCCTAATTATGCAGAAGGTAGTCACAGTACTGTAGCCCAACCCCCTGAGCACGCAGGTAGGTACTTAGCCCTGCAGCTCTGGGACTTTCCTCGGGACCTCGGTGCTTCCCCTTACAGTGGTGTTACGGTAGCACCCAGCGGCCCCAGGCAGTACCAGAGCTTTATGTAGAAAGCTTTGCCCAAAGTCCCCAGTCTGCTCAGATAGTTTGTCAGCCGTTATAGCACCCGCTCCTCCAGTGATCTCTGTAGCGTTACTGCAAGAGAGTCCTTCCAGTGCTGCCCTTCTCTCAGCACTCAATCTGGCACAGGTGTTCCTGGGTCCCCCGCAAGGTCAATCAGCCACAGGTGAAGGTGCTGCTCTCGCTGTGGGGCTAGTGAGACGGCAGGGCAAGTCTTGCAGCGCAGCCACCAAGTGCTGTGAGTCCCAGCCCACGGACGGCTCTCCTCTCAGCTCTCTCACCGGTTATGACTCGGGTACTGGTAGTCTAACTTCACACAGTCTGCTACCAGGTGCAAGACTGAAGTACAAAAGGGGGGCACCAACACCAACTCGGCCCCACAAACGGCCCCGACAACGGCCGACACCCTTAGGTGTTGCCCTTCGGCTGCCGTCCAAGGGCTAACGCCCAAGGGTGCCCCAGCCCCTGTATAAGTACCTGGAAGGGGGGAGAAGTAGCCAATGAGCTCTAGCACCAGCAGGCAGAGTCTCTCTCTCTCTCTCTCTCTCTTCTCCCTTCCCCCAACTCCACACAGCTGCAGACACTCCTCCCAGTGGCATCAGCCTTTCCTCAGCGGATTTGTACTCCAGACCCTTGGTTGTCTTCATTGCTCTCATCTGAATCTGTTTGATGTTGAGTATTTTCAGACGTTGCGAGATCAGAGTCAACCACAGTGAACCACAGTCAATTTTGCTGTGGGACCAAAGCACCCTGAACGTCTGTTTGGTGGCCGCCAGATGTTCACCACGGCCGATTCCCACATGCGGTCAATTTCAACCACGCTTCCCGGGCTCCCCGCGGGACGAGCCCCGAAAGTGTGGTCAAAGTGATTCCTGGCGGGAAGCAATAAAAAGTAACGTCTGGCCGGCGATCACGGCCCGGAATCCCTAGCGGGATTCCGGGCTGTGGTCAAAGTGAGTGGGCGCTGCAGCCGCATTGGCCGCAGCGCCCGCCCGTCTACCCAGAGGGCGGGTGGCGTGGGAGCGTGGGGGGGGGCGGGACCATGCGGCCGCATGTTGCGCCCCACGGCCCCGCCCCCTCCCTGATTCCCCACCGGGATCTCCCAGCACATCTGTTTGGGGCTTTTATTGGCCCCAGGGGGTGGCTGTTCTGTTCACCCCCAGCGGGGATTCACTGTGGTGAATCGGGACGGCGTCATGTCTGAAAATAACTGTTGTCTCAATTCTTCTTGAAACAAAGGGCAAGAATACGTAATTTTAACACACCTCTGCAGCTTTGTTACAGAAGTGACACACAGCCTAGGGCTTTCTGGAAGTTTGCTTTCAAGTCGGGTCCCTCATAATGGAGGCATCCCAAGTTAGCAGCCTCTTTGGCCCAATGTGGCAGGCTACATTTCTGGTGGAATTGGAAGAGGAAAACTGTACGCGTGTTGATCTGTCTAATACATTTGTCTTCCTGGCTGTGTAATTTCAGTCAGGGATTATTAAGACATTTGGGGGAATCTTTTCTTCACATGCTTTTATGATTTTTATAACTCAAAAGAGAGAAACAAACACAAGCAGCCCAAAAGATGTTGAACTGGGCTGGTCCTAATGAAATCCTGTTCTGTCAGATCTGCATGCATTCTGCTTGGAAGCAGGCACATCTAATGAATGAGCCCCAAAGACAGGATAACCTTTGACTTGAAGAAAATACTCTGAGCTTGTTTGTAGGATCAGTCGTGTCCCTATTAGTAATTAATTTAGTAGTTTTTAGAGCAGAAACAAATAAGCAAATATGGATTTGTTGAATTTGCATGCTAGCACACTTTGTTAATTATTAGTTTATAATTTGTAAGTTTGTAATTCATTATTTTATTTATTATTTGTTTGTTTGGATTTTGGTTCTGTCCTATTCCAAAGACTTGGGGCAGGAAACAATATATAAAATATACAAATATGTAATGGTATAAATTTATAACACCGATCTCTCACAGAGCCCTACCTCCGCCTGCAAAACACTTGGCCAAAGGTCAAGAAAGGTTTTGCATTGCCTCAGAAAAATGCTGAGGTCCGGGCTTTGATGAACCTCCAGTGGAAGGGAATTACAAAGCTGTGGAGCAGCCATCAAAAATTCCTCTCTGCTTGCTCTTGTCATATGACCATGGCACATGGATGGAACTGGCAAGAGGTCATTTTCAGCTGACCTGAAGGGTTGTCATGGAGCATAAGAGGAGGATGCAGTCGCTCAGATATGCGAGTAAGAGTGCAACATGGTTATGCCCCCTTGTGACATGAGTTACCCAATTAACAACTAACAATTTTTTTTAAAAAAATAAAAAACTATCAAGTATACTTTCTGAATTTGTGAATTGTGAATGTCAATCCAATAAATAAATAATGAACTAATGACTAGCAAACATTATTCATTTAAATTTATATCCCACCTTTCCCCTAAGGGTCAAGCTATGTAACACCATAATAAAAACATAAAAATAAAAGTATGTAAAAACAAATAAAAATCACCTACAAACAGCTACACTGAACCCAATGCTTGACCAAGCATGTACACAGATACAAATTTAAAAAACATTTTTTTCCCCCCAATTGTACTTTCAGATTGCTAAATTACAATATGGTGAATTCCAAGTGTGGTTTGAATATTCGTTTCAGCTCTGTTATTAATCCACTAAATTAAAGTGCATTATTGTACCTCTGAGGGCCAAACAGATCTTAGCTGTGTCCCAATGAACCAATTTCCCTCCCCCTCCCTTTGTGTGGTTTCCTTTCAGCTCTCTTCAAATACAGCAGGAGATAAAGCAGAACCACATTTTCCAATTCCCAAACTATACATCAAAGAGAATTCAATAAATCTTTGGGAGTGAAGGGAGAAGTGTTCCTGTTATGACTGTTAGGAATATTATTCATTTCTAAGGCATTATAATTCTAAGCAAGAACAAAGTGCATTGACAGATTGGTGCTGAGCAACAAGACTTGACCCCAAAAGGAAATAAGCCGTAGAGTTTAAGAAACAATATTCACAATGTGCTTTGGCTCTGGAGTAATAACAATCCAAAGGAAAGAGGGATAGCTCCACCCCTAAACTCCATGTGCCAGGACACAGTTCCCCAGGGGTATGTCTCTTCAGGGTCAGACCCCTGTAGAGACATGCATAGGGGAATTTAACTCACTTCAGTCACTCTCTCAAGCTAATTCCCAATGCAGTAATAGTCACTGTAATAGTAGCTGTCACAGAGTCCCAGTTTCCCATAGGCCTCCTAACTAACAACAACCCTCCAGCAACCTCAGCCCTGTGTCTATGCTCCAGCTCAGCCAGGCAGCAGTCCTCTACCTACTCACAGCTGCAAGAGTCTCAGTTGCAAGGGTCTCAGGTCAGCACTCCACCTCGCAGTACTCTCAGCCCTTGCGTTTCCTCAGCACTCACGTGAGGGAGATGTTTCTCTGGCCAGGATCCAGCTGAAGCCTACTCTGGCTTCCTCTCTCTTGTCCTCAGAAGTGTGCATGGCCAGTCCCCAAGGCAGTCTGCCCTTAAAGGGCCAGTGTCTTGCCACACTCCCATTAATGTCTCTGCTGGGTTTTACCGACGCACCGAAGGAGACAGGACACCAAGTGTTTGGGTTTAAAACGGTCGCACTCTTTATTAAAACCAATTATATAATTGTAATCAGGTGGGGGAAATCACCTAGAGCGATTTGGGTCCAGTACTTGGGCTTAACCTAACATAACCAACAACTCAGGGCGGGTTTCGATATACCCTCGATTATCTCCCCTCTAACCAAACAACGTCTCCCCCTTGTCGCCGCACTTGCGGCGTGTGAGGGGGATCAAATTCCTTCTGGAATGGAGTAAGGAGGAGTAGGCCTACAGGCCATACATATCCCTACCGCCCTCGCTGACCTCCCCTCCCAAGGATTCCACCGCACCGGTTGCCATACCCCTGCTATTCCGGTGGGTGTGGCCTCCCCATCTCTTAAGGAGATGCCTCGTACTATATCAAATTCTACTCTATGCTTTAACCCATCAGTACTGGACCCCTGCCAGAGTACGACAAGTTGGAAGCAGGCACAACACACCTGTGATACTAACAGTGGGCTGACCAATTATACCAATTACCAAGCACTGCGAGGAAGGTGAAAAATATGGGAACCTGTTTTAGTGGCCTGATTAAGGATCCCTTAAAAATTCCTTCCCGACCCCAATGGCGACCGACATGTGTCCACAGTGCTCCAGGGGAGGGTGGGCGGGTGCTGCTTCTTGCTCAGCTCCAGCCTACAACTGAGGCTGGAGCCATTCGATCCTCGACTTCTCCCTGCGATCCCTGGTCCATGTGGGCCCTCTCAACCAATCAGCACCGTCGGGGCTGTCTAACAACCCCGGCAGGGTTCCGGATCCCTGTGCTCCCGCATGGCCACTTTCCCGCCTCCGGGGCTGCATCCCTGGTGGTGCAACAACTTTCAGCCCCCGTGTCCCACCTCCTGCCCTAGGCGAGCGTGGCAAAGAGCCTGCCACCCCCCATCTTTTGGGGGGCGGGGTGGGGGCAATTCTTCTTCCTTACACGGCTGGCTTTGCCAATCTCTTACCCAGCTGTTTGGGAGCGGTAGCCAGCCAACCGAGTCCAACTACTGGTGCTCCCTGCTCTTAATGGGGCAGTAGCACGGTCCAGCTGCTACCTACTACTCGTCTCCCCCTTTGAGGAGACAGGGCCCCATCCAGAGACCCGGCTTCCTTAACCCAACATGAAGCAGGGTGCAGCATTTCTCACTTAGACAGTTCAGCCCCTTCTTTTACTTATACAGTTAAATCAATGCATACATTTGGTAATACCCATAATTCAGTCACATAATCACTGTCACTGTATTTGAGACCCCTTTGCCAACCTTAAGAAGGGGTAGGAACCAGGTCCACCCAACCATTCTCAGCTCCCAGTCCTGGGAGTGGACCAATATTCACCAACTTCAGACTCTCTCTCACTAGCTCTCCCTCTTCTACTGGAGTCTAGAAAGGGTTGGAGTCCCTCTTAAAGGGGCAGCAGCCCTGTCCAGCTGCTCCCTGCTACACACCTCAAAGCTCCACCCAGTGGGGGCTGCTACATCTTGAACAATTTATGGAACTGGCAGGGTGCAAGGGACTTCTTGAAGTGGGCAAGGGAAGGAACTTGGGCTATATTAACAAGGAAACTATCGCAAGAAGAGGGGGTAGGCTAAGACAAGGCTCTCAAGCTCTATTAATACAAAATGATAACTTAAGAACATAAGAAGTGCCATACTAGGTCAGACCAACGGTCCATCGAGCCCAGTATCCTGCCTCTGACAGTGGTCAGTCACGGGGACCTGACATTCCCTGTGGGTCATCCCCATCTCCTAACAGTAAAGGGTTTTGTTCCCGGATCCTATCTGGCTAATAGCTGCTAATGGAACGATCTTCCAGAAACTTGTCCAAACCTCTTTTAAACTCAACTATACTGCTGGCCTTGACCACCTCCCCTGGCAGTAAATTCCACAACCTAATTATACGCTGAGTGAAAAAATACTTTCTTTTGTTTGGTTTTTTTTACTCTGCCACCTGTGAGTTTCATGGAGTGTCCCTTAGTTTTAGTACTAGCTGAGAGGGTAAATAATCATTCCCTGTTTACAAGTTCCACATCACTTATGATTTTATAGACCTCTATCATATCTCCTCTCAGCCGTCTCTTTTCCAAGCTGAAGAGTCCCAACCTATCAAGCCTCTCCTCATACGGGTGCTGTTCCATACCCTGGATCATTTTTGTTGCCCTTCTCTGTACCTTTTCTAGTTCCACTATGTCTTTTTTTGAGATGGGGCGACCAGAACTGCACACAATATTCAAGGAGTGGTTGAACCATTGATTTGTATAGAGGCATTATGACATCCTCAGTTTTATTCTCTATTCCCTTGCGAATAATTCCTGACATTCTATTTGCTTTTTTGACTGCTGCGGCACACCGGGCTGTGGATTTCAGTGTATTATCCACACTCACTCCCAGATCCTTTTCCTGAGTGGTAACTCCTAGCTTAGTACCCAGCATTGTGTACTCATAATTTGGATTATTTTTCCCAATGTGCATCACTTTGCACTTGTCCACATTAAATCTCATCTGCCATTTAGATGCCCATGCATCCAGTCTTGTAAGATCTTGCTGCAGCTCCTCACAGTCTGCTCATCTTCTGACTACTCTGGATAACTTGGTGTCGTTTGCAAATTTGATCACCTCACTCACTTGGCCATGCCAAGACTAGAAGGTGACCCAGAGGGTGTGTGTGTGTGTGAGAGTGTTTGGTTTCTTCCTTGTGGGCGTGATCATTTTGTCTGCTGGGTGGGTGAACTTGCTTTTGGTGGGATTTTTATTTCTCCATGCAGTTGCACACTGTTTTACGGGGTTGTGTGTGTTGTCTAGGCTGTGGCATGACACAACAGAGCCTAATTGTAAAGTGTAACTTCTACTGTTCTGCCAGCTGCTTGGCACCATGAGGCCAGACTGGGATCTCTCTTCCTGGCTCCACTTCCCTTTGCCTGGTCTGTTCATGTTACCAGTGCCACAGTACCAAAGCCATGCCAAAAGGGTGTCCCTGGGTGTGTGTGAATGTTTGGTTTCTTAATTTTGTGACTGCTGGGGCCTGGGGTTGTTGGCTTTTGGTGAGATTTATTTCTCCATGCAGTTGCAGACTGTTTTGCGGGGTTGTTGTATTCTTCGTGAGTGTATGTCCCTTGCTAGCCTGCATTTTTGTGCATTGCTTGGTTGACATAATGATTAAAGTGAGTGCACTCACTGCTGATGGTGGGTCATTCTGTGGGTACACTACTGTTGGTTTTTTTGGATTTCTGCATGCAATTGCACTTTTGTGGGGTTGTCTTCTGGAGCAATTGTCCCACTCTTGATAGCCTGCTTTTCTGGGTAGTATTTTTCTGGGTAGTGCTTTGGTTGTGAGTTCAAGAACTTTGCAACAACTTTCCAAAGTTTCCGAAGTTTTCCGAGGTGTGGAAATCCGAGTCTAAATTCTGAAACTTTGGAAACCACATCGAAGGACTGCCAAATACTCGGAACTTCAGTATTCAGCCCGCATACTCAGAAGTATTATTCGGTACAGCCCTAGGAAAAAGACAGAGTAAAAGCATTCCCCCACCCTTTCCTTGTTGTGCTTCCTACCCCCCCAGAGCACCGTGATGTCATGGAGTTCAAGGGGAGCAGGAACTCTTGTTCCAGGGGTCTGGCCCAAGGGGCTTTGACCAGGAGGGCTTCCAAATTAGAGCTAAAAAGAGTAATACATTTATTATCCACAGTTAATATTTGCCATTCTGAAGAGTTCTGCAGTTATTCAGCCATTAACTGATTACCACAATGGCTAATCAACAAACTAAATAACGGGATAATACTGTTACATAATGCATTACTTTGTTGCCGTGAAACCGAATATATATTTCTGTTACTAGTCTGAAACCAGGTCCGGGGTGGAGGGTGAGGAGTAAACAGTAAAAAGGAAGTATGAGCAAACAGTAAACAGCAATAAGTAGACAACAATAGTTAAACAGTGCACTGCAGTAATGTGGTCAATAGGTACAATGGTTAACCAGTTAACTGCCAAACAATAGGCTCTCACCTTTCTTCCCTCATCCCTGTTCAAAACTCTGCTGCCAAGATCATCCACCTAGCCTGTCGCTTTGACCATGTGCAGCCGCTCCTCTCCTCTCTCCGCTGGCTCCCCCTTCCCGAGTGTATTCTGCACAAGCTCCTCATCTTCATTTACAAAGCCCTTCACAACCTCGCTCCCCCCTACCTCTCTGCCCTGATCTCCCTCTGAACCCCTGTTTGAGCACTCCGCTCCTCTTCCATCCCCTCCCTCATCCTCCCACACCTCCCCTGCTCCCCCAACCGCCTTCGTCCCTTCTCCCTCGCTGCCCCTCATGCCTGGAACTCCCTCCCTGCCCTCGTCCACCTTGTCTCCACACCTTCAAGTCCCTCCTCAAAACCCACCTCTTCCACTCTGCCCTTCCTAACTCCTGCTAATCATTCCCACCCAGGATTATCCCCCACTGGTTATCTGCAAACTCCCAATTTACTGTAACCAAGCCAAGAACGTGTACCTGAGTTCTCTCATCCTCATGATTGTCGCATCCCTTGTCTCTCCCTCTGTTCCCCCTTCCCTGTCTCCCCTCCCCCTGTCTTTAGATTGTNTGTACCTGAGTTCTCTCATCCTCATGATTGTCGCATCCCTTGTCTCTCCCTCTGTTCCCCCTTCCCTGTCTCCCCTCCCCCTGTCTTTAGATTGTAAGCTCTCGGGCAGGGACCGTGTCTATCTTATTTTCTGTAAAGCACCAGGTACATCGCTGGCACTATATAAAAGCTAATAATAATAATAATAATAATAATAATAATAAATAGCCAGATCAGATCCCTTACTGTGGATCCAGATAGCAGCAGATAACTGTTCCAGCTCTATCTCACATTCAACTGAGCCTGATAGGGCCGTTCGGGTTCCATCAGGTTCTGGGGTTAGGAACCTCTGGACTGGAGGTTGCACTGGGTGGAAGAGACCAAGGGATTATTAAGGAGCACATGAAGTAGTAGGATTTCACACAACACTCAGAATGAGGATTTGTCCCAGTACCCACTTGAAAAATGTGTTATGTGAAAGAGCCCCGAACCATTTCTTCCACCCTGGGCTGACTTCTTCACAGAGCCTGTTCAGTTTCCCCATTCCAGCTAGTTCTCAGCTGAATACCCCTAGCAAGTTCCCTCACACCCACCACCGTCTCTTTGACAATCTAAAATATGGCGTGGCACTCGAAGTACTGAGAATTGGCAGCGGCTTGACTACTGGTCTGCACCGTAACAAAATCTGTCATGGCATTTTCAGCTTGGACATGCTTTAGAGGTAGGAAAAGTTGTCTGAGTCTTTATGTCTTTATCGTTCTTTATATATCTTCTCAGATTTTATGAAAGTCCCTCCTAAGTAAGATGTTTAGAGACTGCTGATTTATGGTTCCCTGACAGTATTTTAAAAATATTAATATTGCTCTTCCTAATAAAAAGCCTTTCAGGATCTTGGCCTTGAGTTGTTATATTTCCTTTTTTTACTCATCGTCCTGGAATTCTGTTCTAAATTAAACACAGTGAATTCTGATCCCTCTCCTCGTCTCTGACTTGAGCAAGGTAAGTGGAAAGATCTGATTGTACAAAGAACTAATAGTTTTTTTAGGGCTGGGCCATTCGTGGCTATTAGGATTGGTACATCGGTAAATGTTGCCATATGGCAAACTCATTGCCTCCCACGGTTTCCAATACCACCTATACGCTGCCGACACTCAACTCTATCTCTCCACTCCTTCCCTCTCCCCCTCTGACACTGTTTTACGGGGTTGTGTGTGTTGTCTAGGCTGTGGCATGNCTCTATCTCTCCACTCCTTCCCTCTCCCCCTCTGTTCAAGCTCGTCTCACCAACTGTCTCTCTGATATCTCCGCCTGGATGTCTCAACGCCAACTCAAACTGAACTGAACTCCTTATCTTCCCTCCCAATCCTTCCTCTCCCTCTTCCCTGTCAATTGCCATTGACGAGGTCTCCATCCTCCCTGTCCCCCAAGCCCATAGCTTGGGCTTCTTCTTCGACTTGCACCTTACCTTCAAACCCTACATTGACTCCGTGGCCAAATCCTGCCGCTTCTCCCTCCACAACATTGCTAAGATCCACCCTTTTCTGTCTGTCTCCTCTGCCAAAACGCTCATCCATGCCCTAGTTATCTCACACCTCAACTATTGTAACCTCCTCCTCACTGGCCTTCCCCACTTTCATCTTTCTTCCCTCATCTCTGTTTAAAACTCTGCTGCCAGGATTATCCACCTAGCCCATTGCTTTGACCATGTGCAGCCTCTCCTCTCTCCACTGGTTCCCTCTTCCTGAGCGTATTCTGCACAAGCTCCTCGTCTTCACCTACAAAGCCCTTCACAACCTTGCTCCCCCTACCTCTCTTCCCTGATCTCCCTCCTCAAAACCCACCTCTTCCGCTCTGCCCTTCCTAACTCCTGCTAATCATCCCCACCCAGGATTATCCCCCACCTGTTAACTGCAAACTCCCAATTTACCGTAACCAAGCCAAGAACGTGTACCTGAGTTCTTGCATCCTCATGAATGTTGCATCCCTTGTCTCTCCCTCTGTTCCCCCTTCCCTGTCTCCCCTCCCCCCTGTCTTTAGATTGTAAGCTCTCGGGCAGGAACCATGTCTATCTTATTCTCTGTAAAGCACCAGGTACATTACTGGCGTTATATAAAAGCTTATAATAATAATAATAATAATAATAATAATAATAATAATAATAATAATATGGTCAGCAGTGGAGGAGGCAAAGGCAGTGCAAGGCACAAGCATGGAGTTTATTCCATAAGACCAGTCCAATGAAAGTTATCAGCTGGAGGGGAGTTCCAGAAACAAAATCACAACTAATACAAAGGGTCAAAGCCAGGTAGTCTGTCTAGGGAAGGGGGAAGTGAGGTGATGGAGTGGGAGGCAGTGGAACAATATAGGAGTTTAATCAAGGTGGAAGGCTGAGGAAAGACAATAGAACTGGGCTGGAGTTCAAGGCAGAAGGTATGAGCAAGGAGCCAGACAGCAACAACTTGGAGAAGACAATGCATTGGTGTGGACCTGGAAGCATAAATAGTAATTTAGCCACCCTTGTCAGGGTGCTGGACTGGTTAGGCTGGTCCACCCCAGAGACTGATGGATCCAATTGGGCCACAAGAATAGTCACAATCCTCTCTCTAGCACCCTCTGTGGGGAATTAACTTGGCCAGCTGCTATCTAAACCCTCTGGTTGGTTTGGGCGGGTTGGCTTTAGTACTGGTCTCCCCTTCTACTCCTCACAGCCAGTCCCAATCCTCCCAATACAGGGGTTTCTCCCACTGAAAATATGGGTCCCCCGGGGTTTTCTCCTCAATCAGCTAGCCCAGCCAAGCCAAACCCTGTAAGCAACTTGGTTTAGTCACATCTTGATTTCCAGCATTGCTTGTTGTTGAGTTTGCTGGGTTGCTGTCCTGTTTCTTAGAACAGAGCTCTCAGCTCTTGGTAGCTCTCAGTACTGAGCTCTCAGCTCCTCACAACTCTAAACCAGTGCCCCCTTCTGCTTGCAGCTTCCAGGCTTTTCAATGTTCCAGCCCAGGTGCTGGTCAGGTACCTCACTAGTTCAATTGTTCTGAGCTCTTAATGGGCTACTTCTCTAATTTACTAGCCCCACAGAGTGTACTGCTCCTGTCCATACTTGTCACTCTGTTACAACATGCTTATTTGCACCCTCAAAAAAATCCAATAGATTAGTGAGGCACGACTTCCCTTTGCTAACTCTATGTTAACTCTTCCCCAGTAAGCCATGTTTGTCAATATGTTCCATGATTCTGTTTTTAATAATCTTCCACCATTTTGCCTGGCACAGATGTCAAGCTCACTGGTCTGTGGATTCCAGGATCACCTCTGGAGCCGTTTAAAAATATTGACATGGTTGCACCTAGGTGTCCGCTCCCAGTGCTTTGTCACTACAGGTCTCTCTGGAATTCACAGGACCTGAGGCAGCTGAAGAGTGAGGGTAGGTGGTTTAGAGTGTAAGTGGTGTTTGCCTCACACTGAAGTTGGCTGATTGTGACATAGTTTATTTTGAGGGACTACGCCATGACTGTGATGGCAGCGAAGAAAGCTTTCTTCTCCACTATCATAGCGTCTGCAAAGTCTTGTCTGGCAGAGCTGTTCTAGGTGGTGAGGGGCCTGGTTAAATCAGCCTGTCTCCACCAGGACACGGATCATCTAATGCCTGCTGTGACATTTTTATTTAATTACTTTGCAGACAAAATCACTCGTATTCACCACAACTTGGGCACTGCTGTTTCAATAGCAGAGTCAGAGTTTGGGGTTCTGGAAGCTCGGTTCTGTCCTGTTTTTTTTTTATCAGTTTCAATTAGTATCACCCACCAATGCGAGAGAGGCGCTTGGGGTGATTTGGGCAGCCAGTTGTGAATTAGATCCTTGCCCATTTGGCTGGTGAAAGACATCCGGGAGAAACAGGAGCCATTGTTGGCTGGGGTTGTCAGTGCCTCCCTGTAGGAGGTGAGGGTGTTGAATGCCCTTAAAACAGCGGCCGTCTGGCCCCTGCTTAAGAAACAACTTTGGACTAGGGTTGAAGCGGCAACTCTTTTTTCTGTGCCCATATTTCATTCTGCCATTTTGGAATTGCCCATGACTTTCTACAGCTTTTCCACAGGCATTTTGCTAATTATGCTCTGGGTGTGCTTTGCTTTGTGACATTGGAATTATCGGAATTATCAGAAAGTGTTGGAAAGTGTCAGAAATAATTTCAGAAAGTGTCAGAAGAAACATTGTTCTTCTACTTTCCGACTATGACCACATGTCAGAAAGTGCCAGCAGAAATTGGGCGATCCCCTACCAGCTGCCATGACCCCCTTGAAACTGTGCCCTAGAGATTGTATGTGTGTGCATGATCTCTGGAGGGAGGGAGGCAGTGTGCTGCTGTAACCCCGTTGGAACTGTGCCCTGTGGATCGCCAATGTGAGTGATCTGTGACCCTTGTTGTGTACAGCATCCAGAAGGGACAGGCATGCCAGGGGGACAGGTTGTTTGGACCGTGTGCAGCTGCTTTCATATGTCTCCCTTCTGCTTTTCCTTTCTCTTCCTGTGCTCATTATGGGGTGTGTGCTTTGCTCCCTGCAGCCAGGTTTCTGTGGGTGGTGACTGGTTTCCCCTGTGGCTGGTGAGAGCGGGCAGGAATGGCTGCTCTGGCTTCTTTTGCCCACAGTTTGCCATGTCTGTATGTCATGGTGGAGGGCAGGGTGCTGGCAATGGAGCAGGGCCTGATGATCACATGTGTGTTCAGTTCCTCCACCCTACCTAGTAGGGGTGGGAAGTTCGGATTATCCAGTATCCGATACTGCCGGTATTTTGCTGTACTGGCAGTATCGAATTAATCCGGATATTGGGGGTACCGGTACTGGTTCCCCGTGCCGGATTGTTTTACATTGTGGTCATTGAAATGAATGGCCACAATGTAAAAAAAAACAACAAAAAAACCCCCAACCACTTTTCCCTCCCCCCTCCAGACTGTGCGGGTGGAAGAGGGGACACCCCCCCACCCTGCCCAGCCTGGATTTTTAAAAAAAATTTTCCCCCCAAAGTCCCTGGCTCTGGGTCGCCACCGGCGACCCAGAGCCTGCGCCAGCAGGAAGGTACTAGGGTGATCCCTGGGGTGGGGGGTGGTTTAACACACCTCCCACCACAGGGATCACCCTACCCCCCCACCCAGGAATCGCTTACCTTTGGCGCACTGGGTGGAGGCAGCGGCGGCAGCATGGCAGTCCGGCTGCTTCAGCGCTAGCTGTGGCTGCCGACTTCAGCGCTTACTAGGTCTTCCGGGGAACTTCCGGGTTTCCCTGGAAGGCCTAGTAAGCACTGAAGCCTGCAGCCACAGTCAGCGCTGAAGCCGCCATGCTTCCGTGCTGCCGCCGCCGCCACTGCTACCCAAAGCGCCAAAGGTAGGCGATTCCTGGGTGGGGGGGTAGGGTGATCCCTGGGGTGGGGTGTGTGTTAAACCAACCCCCACCCCAGGGATAAGCCTAGTACCTACATGCTGATGCAGGCTCTGGGTCGCCAGCGGCGGACCAGAGCCAGGGACTTAGGGGAAATTAAAAAAAAAAAAAAATCCAGNNNNTATAAAAAAAAAAAAAAAATCCAGGCTGGGCAGGGTGGGTGGGGGGTGTCCCCTCTTCCGCCCGCACAGCCTGGGAGGGGGAGGGATTTTTTTTCCCCCCCATTGATTTTAATGGGGACACTAACAGTTCCCCATTGAAATCAATGCAATAGATCCGGCACCGGTAAACCAGTTTTAATCGGGTAAACCGGCTTTTTGCAAACCGGTAACCGCTAAAACCGGTAGCCATTTTTTTGCCAGATGTCCCATCCCTACTACCTAGTATGATGGCTCTCCAGCCACCAGGGGTCATTTGTTCTGTGCCGCACACCAACCCAGTGTTGTTTGCCCCGGAGAAGCACCTCGCTGTCACCATGTCTGTTTTCATCCATAGTTTGCCCCTTCTGGGCATAAAAGAGGATAACTCCCACCTGGGAGTGCCAACACTGTCTTCTCAGCCTTCTGGTTGTTCTCCCACACAAGAGTTACCTGCCTAGGCCCATGATCTAACTAGTCCAGCAGTTTGAATCAGTTCCACAAAGCTCTCCTCTAGGCTCCCCATTCTACAGCCACACCCTTCCAACTGAAATTCCTTGCTAAAATACACACAGTTCCTGGGGGCCCTTTGTGCCTGATTGGCAGTGAGCTTTATCCTTAGCTGGCACCTTCTCCACTTAGCACCGGAATGTAGCAGGATCATGTTCCTCTTCGTTTTTGACAGCACTAACTCTACCCCGTTACAACCACAAAATGAGTTCATGGTTAAGCCAGGATTTTGACCTGGGTCTCCCACCAGGTCCAAAACAAGTATCTTATCCACTAGGCTACACCACTGCTCCTACAGTTTGTACTGTGGATAGCAAACAAGGGCTTCACCCCAAACCCAATGAAGTAAGCACCAAGTAACTTCAATGGCTTTGGCTCAGGACTCAAGCATATAGTGGGGTAATCACTATATGCAGGACTCAAGCATATTGCCGTGCAACGCAGCCTCTTCCAGCCATCTCGTGGACCCTCCCGCACCACCCGCAGACCTGTTTATCCCTGCTGCTGCCGTGAATACCACCACTGAAATGTCTCCCCGTATCTCCCTCACCCTCCATCTCTCCTCTCCTTCTCTCACTGCTGCTGTCTCCCCTGCTTCTCCCTCTCCCTCCTCCAACACTCTTTCTCCAACCTCCCGGCCCCTTATTTCCCCCCTTGCCTATTCCCCCTTCTCCCCCCACCCCCTTACCCATTCCCTGCAAGCTCCCTCCTACCCTCCACCCACCTTCTCACCTTGACTACTGCAACCTCCTCCTTGCTGGCCTCCCCTGCTCTCATCTGTCCCCCCTTATTTCCATCCAAAACTCCACTGCTAGGATCATCCACTTGGCCTGTCGCTTCGACCACATGCAGCCTCTCCTCTCCTCTCCTCACTTCACTGGCTCCCCCTTCCCACATGCATCCTTCATAAACTCCTGGTATTTACTTACAAAACCCTTCACAACCTGGCTCCCCCTTACCTCTTAGCCCGTATCTTCTTACACACTCCTGCATGCACTCTCTGCTCCTCCTCTGTCCCCTCTCTTGCTCTCCCTCGTCTCCCCTGCTCCTCTAATCGCCTTCATCCCTTCTCCCTTGCTGCCCCCATGCCTGGAACTCCCTCCCTGCCCACATCTGCCTCACCCCCTCCCTCCGCACCTTCAAATCCCTCCTCAAAACCCACCTCTTCCTCACTGCCTTTCCCGACGCCTGTTAGAACTTCCTGCTAAATACTTACTATCTGCCTTCCCCATTGACTCCTGCCTAACTGCAACCAAGCCAAGCACGTGCACCTGAGACATCGCATCCGCTTGAATGTTTTTATCCCTTGTCTCTCCCTATGCCCCCTCTCCTTGTCTTCCCCTTCTGAGTCTATTAGATTGTAAGCCATAGGCAGGGACCACGTCTATCTCATTGTTCTGTAAAGCACCAGGTACACAGCTGGCGCTATAAAAATGCTTATAATAATAATAATAATAATAATAATAATAATAATAATACAGCAACATTAGCCAACAGCTCAGGGACAAGAACCTAGTAAGATAAGAGCTGATGTACCTACCTTTTCCATCAGGCTTTCCCTGGCTTATCATGAGTGATAAGAATCTCCTCTAGAGGTGTGCACAAGGGACCCATGTTGTTATTTGTTTCCGTTCTTTGTTTTCATTATTTAAATCTTTTGTTTTCATAAATATCAAAATTAATTTTTTTTGTTTTTGCTTTTGTTTTCAATTTCCATTGGTCTCAATGGAAAACACATTTTCAGCTTTAACTTTTTTTATTTTACATTATATATAGATAAAACTTGGAGAGATTGTACCTCCAATAGAAGGTATTCTGTGTACCACATTTCAGAAAGATTGGATAAAGGAATCTGATTTTAAAATCAGTTGAATTATGTTATTTTGCAACAATCTGCATATACATTCCTGGCTGTAACTTCTTTGTCGCCCATCTAATGTAGATGAAACTTGGCAAGCCTGTACCCCTCCCCAGGTTTACTGTATGTGCCAGCTTTCAGAAGGATTGGATAAAAGGTCTCTGGTTTCATCAGAATTTAATATGAAACAAAAAAGTTATAGCCAGAAATACATTGTTCAGTTTCCCCCCATTATTTTTAAAACTAAAATTTGTTATTGTTATTATTATTATTATTCTTTATTTTCATTTTTACAATAACAAAAAAGAAAATGTAAATTTTCATTTTCGTTATTAAAAAAACAAAAACTAATTTCACACCCCATATTTCCTCTCTGTAACTAATTTAAGCATGTGCCCCTGCAACTTCGTAAATGTATCTGTGTTTCTCCTGATTTTCATTTTTCCCTTGTCCCCCCTTCCTTGTCTCTCTTAGATGGTAAGCCCCTTGGGGTAGGGACACTGTCTAGAACTACTGACTATACAGTGCCAGGTACACTGCTGGGGCAATAACAACAAAAACAACAACAACAACAATAATAATAATAATTAATAATAATTAATAATACTGGGTCAGACTAAAGCTCTGTCTAGCCTAGAATCTGGTCTCCTACAGTGGCCAGCACAGATTTAATCAGAGATCACTGCTTAAAAGAACTATTTTTTTTATGATTATACCTGAGGGTATTGTTTTGTTTTATCAATGGACAGCAAGTCTACAGTTCCTGATCTTTAATTTGATGACTTAGGGGTGTCCATGTCATTTTCGTTATTACACTAATGATAACAAATATTGTTGGGTTTTTTATTGTTCTTGTAATAACGAAAATGACAATCGATAATGACAATGATAACGAAAACGACAATGTCATTATTGTCAATGTCATCGTTGTCATTATTAGTGCTGTGCAGTTGGGTTTTGGAAGGAAAATATGGAGAGGGGAGGAGGGAGCAGACATCTCGGAGCCCTAAACAGGGTAGAACTCTTGAACTCTGCCTGTGTTGTGAGGGGCGAGCAATTCAGCAGTATCTGATGGATGTATCACTGACCAATGAGCAGTGCAAGCAGACCCCAGCAGTCTCACGGCACTCTGTGATTTCTCATTGCCTGCTGCCTTCCACGACCAATCAGGGGGGCTCTGGGGGAGGACACTGCAACCCTTTATAATGGGAGGGCCAGGTTTTTTCTCTGTTCTGTGAGAGCTCTGCTTGTCAGGTTGCGTTTACAGAACTGCGGTGCTTGCACACACAAAATCGTCCCTAGCTCTCATTGTATTACCATCAATACCTTTCCTTCCTCTTACCCTACATTTTACCTTCCCCCGCCCTTCTCCCCCCTGTACATTATATATAGATAGGTAGTATAGATTAGATATAGATATATATTATAGACATATAGATTAGATTAGAATAGTTATATAGATAATTGATTAGATAATAGNNNNTCCCCCCACCCCCTTACCCATTCCCTGCAAGCTCCCTCCTACCCTCCACCCACCTTCTCACCTTGACTACTGCAACCTCCTCCTTGCTGGCCTCCCCTGCTCTCATCTGTCCCCCCTTATTTCCATCCAAAACTCCACTGCTAGGATCATCCACTTGGCCTGTCGCTTCGACCACATGCAGCCTCTCCTCTCCTCTCCTCACTTCACTGGCTCCCCCTTCCCACATGCATCCTTCATAAACTCCTGGTATTTACTTACAAAACCCTTCACAACCTGGCTCCCCCTTACCTCTTAGCCCGTATCTTCTTACACACTCCTGCATGCACTCTCTGCTCCTCCTCTGTCCCCTCTCTTGCTCTCCCTCGTCTCCCCTGCTCCTCTAATCGCCTTCATCCCTTCTCCCTTGCTGCCCCCATGCCTGGAACTCCCTCCCTGCCCACATCTGCCTCACCCCCTCCCTCCGCACCTTCAAATCCCTCCTCAAAACCCACCTCTTCCTCACTGCCTTTCCCGACGCCTGTTAGAACTTCCTGCTAAATACTTACTATCTGCCTTCCCCATTGACTCCTGCCTAACTGCAACCAAGCCAAGCACGTGCACCTGAGACATCGCATCCGCTTGAATGTTTTTATCCCTTGTCTCTCCCTATGCCCCCTCTCCTTGTCTTCCCCTTCTGAGTCTATTAGATTGTA
Organism: Sphenodon punctatus; assembly: GCA_003113815.1. Classification (NCBI taxonomy): domain Eukaryota; kingdom Metazoa; phylum Chordata; class Lepidosauria; order Sphenodontia; family Sphenodontidae; genus Sphenodon; species Sphenodon punctatus. The sequence goes on from QEPC01011631.1 coordinate 1,954,213, forward strand.
AGCCATAGGCAGGGACCACGTCTATCTCATTGTTCTGTAAAGCACCAGGTACACAGCTGGCGCTATAAAAATGCTTATAATAATAATAATAATAATAATAATAATAATAATAATACAGCAACATTAGCCAACAGCTCAGGGACAAGAACCTAGTAAGATAAGAGCTGATGTACCTACCTTTTCCATCAGGCTTTCCCTGGCTTATCATGAGTGATAAGAATCTCCTCTAGAGGTGTGCACAAGGGACCCATGTTGTTATTTGTTTCCGTTCTTTGTTTTCATTATTTAAATCTTTTGTTTTCATAAATATCAAAATTAATTTTTTTTGTTTTTGCTTTTGTTTTCAATTTCCATTGGTCTCAATGGAAAACACATTTTCAGCTTTAACTTTTTTTATTTTACATTATATATAGATAAAACTTGGAGAGATTGTACCTCCAATAGAAGGTATTCTGTATACCAAATTTCAGAAAGATTGGATAAAGGAATCTGATTTTAAAATCAGTTGAATTATGTTATTTTGCAACAATCTGCATATACATTCCTGGCTGTAACTTCTTTGTCGCCCATCTAATGTAGATGAAACTTGGCAAGCCTGTACCCCTCCCCAGGTTTACTGTATGTGCCAGCTTTCAGAAGGATTGGATAAAAGGTCTCTGGTTTCATCAGAATTTAATATGAAACAAAAAAGTTATAGCCAGAAATACATTGTTCAGTTTCCCCCCATTATTTTTAAAACTAAAATTTGTTATTGTTATTATTATTATTATTCTTTATTTTCATTTTTACAATAACAAAAAAGAAAATGTAAATTTTCATTTTCGTTATTAAAAAAACAAAAACTAATTTCACACCCCATATTTCCTCTCTGTAACTAATTTAAGCATGTGCCCCTGCAACTTCGTAAATGTATCTGTGTTTCTCCTGATTTTCATTTTTCCCTTGTCCCCCCTTCCTTGTCTCTCTTAGATGGTAAGCCCCTTGGGGTAGGGACACTGTCTAGAACTACTGACTATACAGTGCCAGGTACACTGCTGGGGCAATAACAACAAAAACAACAACAACAACAATAATAATAATAATTAATAATAATTAATAATACTGGGTCAGACTAAAGCTCTGTCTAGCCTAGAATCTGGTCTCCTACAGTGGCCAGCACAGATTTAATCAGAGATCACTGCTTAAAAGAACTATTTTTTTTATGATTATACCTGAGGGTATTGTTTTGTTTTATCAATGGACAGCAAGTCTACAGTTCCTGATCTTTAATTTGATGACTTAGGGGTGTCCATGTCATTTTCGTTATTACACTAATGATAACAAATATTGTTGGGTTTTTTATTGTTCTTGTAATAACGAAAATGACAATCGATAATGACAATGATAACGAAAACGACAATGTCATTATTGTCAATGTCATCGTTGTCATTATTAGTGCTGTGCAGTTGGGTTTTGGAAGGAAAATATGGAGAGGGGAGGAGGGAGCAGACATCTCGGAGCCCTAAACAGGGTAGAACTCTTGAACTCTGCCTGTGTTGTGAGGGGCGAGCAATTCAGCAGTATCTGATGGATGTATCACTGACCAATGAGCAGTGCAAGCAGACCCCAGCAGTCTCAAGGCACTCTGTGATTTCTCATTGCCTGCTGCCTTCCACGACCAATCAGGGGGGCTCTGGGGGAGGACACTGCAACCCTTTATAATGGGAGGGCCAGGTTTTTTCTCTGTTCTGTGAGAGCTCTGCTTGTCAGGTTGCGTTTACAGAACTGCGGTGCTTGCACACACAAAATCGTCCCTAGCTCTCATTGTATTACCATCAATACCTTTCCTTCCTCTTACCCTACATTTTACCTTCCCCCGCCCTTCTCCCCCCTGTACATTATATATAGATAGGTAGTATAGATTAGATATAGATATATATTATAGACATATAGATTAGAATAGTTATATAGATAATTGATTAGATAATAGATTTCCTTTTCCCTTCCCCTGTCTCCCTTAGATTTAGATAGATATTAGTTGTATACATATATAGAGAGATTAGATATTATATAGGTATTTAGGCTAGTTAATTTTATTATATATATAATGTTATAAGATAGAATATATATACATATTGTCAGGGCAAACGCTGCTGGCAGCGGATCAGCAGCATGAGGACCGTTGCTTGGTAACAGTCCGACAAGCAGAAGCCCCAGAAGGGCTGGGAATGCCGCTGCGGGTGGGCGGAGCTGCCCCATGCTTCAGGCGTGCTCCTGGCTCCGCCCACAGCATGGGAAGAACAGCATGTAGCTCAGTGTCAGGTTGGGGCCCCGCCCTGAGCACACCTGGCCTTGATTAAACCTTTCCTATGAAAGGAACCGGCGGGGCCTGAGTTCCCCACCAGTAATCACTTGTGAGAGACTGGCCCCTGGTGTCTTGAGAGCTTTTCTGGAGAACCTTTGACTTCCTATTGACTTTCCTGTGAGCGTGCCCGTGAGTGTTTAGTCATTGTGTTCCCCTTTTCCTGTAAGAGTGCAGTTGGGTAAGTGAGTAGTTGTCTGTGTTATTGTCATCCCAGTATCAAGAGCAGTGCTATCGTGTGGTCTGGGTTCCCTGTTTCCTTTTCCCTTACCCCTCTGATCCATTCTTAAATATTATCTAACAAGTTCTCCCTGTATTGAGTGTATCCGGCCCCTCACTCCCCACCCCGCATCCTTGGACCCAATCAGCCCTTCTTCCCCTCCCCTCCCTGGGGCCTGCCCCTCCCCTTTCCCCCTCTTACACAATTAATCGCATGGTGCCCTGGGCCCTGTATATACCCCCGAGAGTCTGTACCCCCTCCCTGCGTGTTTCCTTTCTATCTCTGGGGCAATTGGCTACCTCTCGGTGAGTCCTGATGATGAAAAGGGTTGCCCTCTAGCTATGGGGGAAAGCCCACCTAACACCCTGAGGGACATTCTAGCCTTCGATAGAGAGTCCGTCCTGAGAGGTAGCTGCCCTTTGGGTCTTATTTCTTTGTCCCTCCCTTTCGCTTCCTCTCCTTCCCCCTCCTCCTGTGACACATATATTCTATTTTATGTTATCGGTACCAATGGTGATACAGATACCAAAAATAAAATCTTAATTTAAAATGATACCGATACCAATAACGACAACGATAATGAAAACGACATTGTCGTTAATAACGATAATGAAAACAACATTGTCATTAATAACGATAATGAAAATGACATTTTTAAATAATGAAAGTGATAACAAAAAACAAAAACAACATGGGGGTCTGGTGCTCACCCCTATTTGATGTATGATATGTGTAGGTTTTGTGACTGGAAGTTCCAAACAAATTCTTACACGGTGGCCTCATTTGGCTATTAATAGACAGGTGGTCAATGATTATTAAGTAATGTATCCAAAATGTAACATTCCTGTGAAATTCACATAAGTAGCAACAAATTCATGAAAGTGAGTTTGAAACTTGCTTGTAATATTAATTTCAGCTCTAGTGTTTTCCCCTTCTGGGAATCTATTGAAAAAACACATTTGCCAGATAGATACCTTTTGGTTAAACATCCAGCCCCTTCTGGATTGAGAAATCTCTCCAGCCACCTCTCTGGGTCATCTAAGGAGTCCTCCAACAAAAGCTGAGAGGAGAAAACTTGATATTCCTAGGATTAAAAAAAAAAAAAAATCAATGAAGAAAAATGTATAAAGAAAAGATAAGCTTTCAGGTCACCTTTATACATCATATAAAAGCACCAGTCCTTTATCTTTTTCAGGTCACATTTAAGTGAAATTTTGAATTTGAATTTCTTGCTATTCAGACATTTGTGGTCTTTAAAACGTTGACCTCCTGCTAAGTGTTTTCTCTCAAGTTATGGATACACTGGAATTCTAGCACAATGAATAAAGGGGTTATTTGTTTAAGATTTGCCTAGGTTAGAGATAGGGAACTGGGAACCGCCAGCCTACCCGCACTCTCCTCTGCCCATCCCACTCTGCTTCCTGCTTCTGTCCCCTCTCCCTTAATATCCCCCACTGCTCAGAAAATGGTGGCTGATCCTCTATCGTGGGAGGGGAGATCATCATCATCATCCTCCATCATGTGCTGGGGAGCAGCCATGTTCTAAACCTCAGGCAAACTGAAAACAACCTGCCTAACATAGGGGAGGAAATGGATTTCAAGTGTGGGGTGAACCAAGAGCCTGTGTGCACATGCAAATATATATGCAGTCTGGAGCCAGCAGGATCCACACACCTTCCCTCTCCCCTCCTTTTTCTTTTGGTGTAGGCTGCATTGCTGACCAATTCTAAATAGCTAACTGGCCCCCAGACAAAACAATGGGTGTTTTCAGACATGTCGGGGCCGGTTGGCCCTGTCACGAAATCAATCTAATGATCCCCCACCGGGATGATCCCGTCATGCCATAACAGATGTGCCGGGGATCCCGGCGGGGAATCGGGGAGGGGGCGGGGCTGCGCGGCGCAACATGCGGACGCACGGCCCCGCCCCCTCCACGCCCCCCGCTGCCCGCCCTCTGGGGAGACGGGCGGGCGGCGAGGCCAATTCCGCTGCAGTGTCTGGCCGGATTCGCCATGGCCCGGACTCCCGCTGGTGAGTCCGGGCCATGTTGACCGACCAGACGTTACTTTTCTTTGTTCCCCGCCGGGATTCATCTTCACCACGCTTCCCAGGGAACTGGTGCGGCTAGCCTGGGAAGCGTGGTTGAAAATGACCCCATGTGGGGATTGAGCGTGGCGAACATCTGGCAGCCGCCAAACAGACGTGCGAGTCACAGTGACCACAGGTGGTTCACTGTGATCTCGTAACGTCTGAAAATACCCAATGTTCCCCATTCCCCAGCCTAGGGGAATGAAGCAGTGTGATCCTCAAAGGCATTTGGTGATGGCACTAACACTCACCACTGGTCTGTGTCCCATTCACTTCAGTGAGACTCACCCCAAAACTAAATGCTCTGTAAATCTCCAGCACTGATCAGTGCCACACTTTGCTATCTCCTGGTAAGCAGCTGCATCCGCTCTCCTAGTGACCTTTGGTGCTTTATCTTTTTATCCACCCAAGAGACTCTGTCTCCCACATTGTACTATTTACTGACCTTGTAGATTAGGCTTTCACAGAGCATCATAGCAAAGCTTCTGTAAAGACTAGGGAGAATGTTGTCTACTGCTTCAGTTGTTGCCTTTATCAAACACTCAAAAATCGTGAGTCAGAACCTCCCACCCTGACCCCCAAAAGTAATAAGCTAAGCTGACAAATGCTGAGATGTCAAAAGAAAACAAAGGGGTGTTCTCTCTGTTTGCCTTTTAGCAGAGCCTGATCCACGCAAATGCACAGGGGTCCATGAATAAACTAAAAACAACACAGATGTAACATACAGACCCACATGGTCTGCGATGCAGGCAGCCTTGGCCCCTGAAGGGGCTGTTAACTGAACATCCAATGTTAATTACAGTAATCTTTTCCTTTTCCTAGTAGGTGAGTCAGTCTGTGTCTGTCAAACATTCCTATGTTAGGAGCAGGCTCATGCCACTGTCTTGAGCAGGGCTCCAACCTCCCTGGATTCAGTCCTGACTTTCAGTCTCTGAGCAGGTCCCATGCACGTCTTCAAGGTTTTCTCCACAACCTTGAGGATTTTTTAAGCAAGGAATTAAATCTGAGATGCTCACAAATTTATTCCAAGTTTGACAAATTATAAGATTTAAGGAATCCCTGAATGATTGTGAGTCCTGCTGAGAGAAATTTGGGGCCCTGGTATATTCTGGGAGCTGGAGGCCACTAACTTTGCATTCCTCTGCTTCCCAACTGTCCTAGCTCATGTTTGCCTTGTGACCAGTCGATCCAGCTTTGGGACAAACTGACATTTTATTCACAGATGCTAGCTGCAGTCCTCTCTGTCACATAGTATATACCAAGCTTTACTTCAGTTTTTTTTAAAAAACATTTTTTTTGCCCCTCTCCTAAACTTGGGAGTTCAGTACAATCAAACCCTCCCCTCCTCAGTCAGGCCTGATGACTGTCATGGATGATGAAACGGCAGAGCAGGCTGTTATATTCAAATGTGCCTTCCCTAAAAATATGCCTACCATCGGTACAATTGGTCAGAAGCTGGGGCCATGGTCTAGTTCAGTGGTTCTCAAACATTTTTGAACCAAAGCGCTTTCTCCCCCTTGTCACTTCATAATTTTGGAGATTCCTCCTAGCTCAGACAGAGCTTGGAACTGGTAAACACCTTCTCATGCCCCTCTGTGCCCAGAATACCTTACATGTCTTCTCAGGGGGGTGCCCCCCAGTTTGAGTACCATCTAGTTGAAGGAGGAATAGATTCCTAGCCCAGAAGACACCATAGTAGGTGTTTTCAGACGTGATGGGGCCGCTTGGCCCCGTACCGAAAACAACCCTTTAATTCCCCGCCAGGGTCACCCCGTCACGCCATATCAGACGTGCCAGGGGGATCCCGGTGGGGAATCTGGGAGGGGGCGGGGCCACATGGCGCAACGTGTGGCCGCACGGCCCCGCCCCCTCCACGTACCCCGCCGCCCGCCCTCCAGGGAGACGGGCGGGCGGCGGGGCCACTGCGGCCGCTGCGTCGGGATGGATGTGCCGTGGCCCAGGATCCCACCGGGGATCCCGGGCCGTGGCAACCGGCCAGACGTTACTTTTTTTTGGTCCCCGCTGGGGATCTTTTTGACCACGCTTCCTGGGACGTTCCCCCGGCTAGCCCGGAAAGCGTGGTTCAAATTGACCCCATGCGGGTATTGACCGTGGCGAACATCTGGCGGCCGCCAAACAGACGTTCGAGCCACAGTGACCACAGGTGGGTATTCACCGTGGTTCACTGTGATCTCGTAACGTCTGAAAATACCCA
>QEPC01011631.1:1961176-1987875 GCA_003113815.1 Sphenodon punctatus
GGTGCAGGGTGGGAAACAGCCGGGGGGTGATGCAGGGTGTGAAGCAGCCTAGAGGGGTGCGGGGCGGGGGGAACAGCCTGGGGGGTGCGGGTTGGGAAACAGCCTGGGGGGTGCAGGGTGGGAAACAGCCTAGGGGGGTGCAGGGTGGGAAACAGCCTGGGGGGGAGGATAGGATTCTTACCTGCTCAGTGGTGGCTCCGACGGTCTTCGTCCGGGCTGCGCTGCGGGGGGGGGGGACTTAGGTTTTTTTAATTTTAAATTGCCCACGTGTCCTGCTCTCCTCCGCGGAGGCAGGACTCACATGGGCAATTTAAAATAAATAAATTTTAAAAACCCCACACGTTCCCCCTGACTCCCTGCCTTGCCGCTCCCCCCGCCACTCTGAGCGGCAGATTGGGGGGGAGCGACAAGGAAGCGGCTGGCCAGTGGCCTGGCGGCAGGCAGTTGGAGAGCTGTGCTCTCCAACAGCGTGCCACCGACAGCCATGTTCTTTCTTCAAGGCAGGCGCCCGGCTCAAGACATCTTGCCAGGGCGCTTTCAACAAGCGCCCTGGTGAGAGCTTTCCTTGCGCCCATTGAGCGCAATGGAAGCCCCTAGCTCCTCCCTCCACAGCACGTCCTATACGTGCTGTGTGAATGGAGGAGCTCAACCGGGCTGAGTGCTCAGCCGTCCAAATCGTGTTTTCCATTGGAAAACGCGGTTGGGCTTAGCTTTTTTGAACCTTCTGGGACCCACTCCTCAGGAGTGGATCCCAGAAGTCAAGTAACTGAAACAGCGCCACAGCAGCCTCTGCCTTTGCTTAAGAGCGGAGGCTGCTGCGGCGCTGTTGTCAGTTTCACTGAAACTGACCGCAGCAGCGTCCGCTCTGAAGCAAAGGCAGAGGCTGCTGTGGTGCTGTAGGAAGCGGGTTTTTTTTTAAAAAAAAACCAAACAAACAAATGGCAGTGCTGGCTGGCGGGCCCTCGGCACTTGGGGGGTCAGCACCCCAAATTCTCTGGGAGGCCAGCAACCACAGGTTTACACACCATGTAGCAGGGTGCAGCTATTTATTGTTAAGACTTGCCAGATCCAGCCAGAATTCACTCATGTTAGGCAGAGCCTGACTCACTCAGTAATCTTTATTAATAGGTTCTATATTCTCTAGGGGTGGGACATGGGACCTAATTTTTGGTTTTGATTTTCTTTTGGTTTTGGTTCCCTGATTTTCAGGAGTGGCTTGGTTCTGGGTTCTCTTTCTCATTGAAGTCATTGGGAAATTTGGTTTGGGAAAGAAACCACACAGTTCCCTCATTCCCACCCTTACCTGCTGCAATTGTAGTTGGGAGAGAGGAAGGGAGGACTAGAAGAGGCAGTAGGGGGCTTTAGAAAACAGTATAATAGACCAAAAACTTAGCTACTGAGCCACACTGATGGGGCTGCATTTCTTATCCCTCACCTTGAACCATCCCATCCCTGTTTTCCTTCCCTTACAGCAGTGGTGGAGATCCTTAGGCATGGGGACTAAATGTGGCCCGTGGCAAGTTTTGGTTTTGGAGCAAGTCTCCTTTCAGAGGAAGTAAGCAAGTAAGTTTTTGAGCTCAGCCTGCTCTGCTTCAATATCTGGCAGGCCACCTTCAGATGGACTGGTCAGTAAGGGGGTCAAGTGGGATGGTGCTACCACCCCCGGAGCTGCCATCCTTCTGTTTACACCCATTGTTTGACTTTCTCACTTTATAAAGAGTCATGTCCAGCTGAGCTTTTCCGGGTGCTGAGGGGACAGGTCAGTCCGGCCTCCCTCCACCTGGATCTGGAATTTTCCAGTGCCCGCTGTGACACTTCTGTCAATTTTTTGTGGATAAAATTGCTCAAATTCATCACAACTTCGATGTTGTGCTTGTGGCAAGGAGAACCAGAGGTGATGGAAGCCCCGACTTGTCCTGTTTTATGGGATCTGTTTCAGTGGGTGTCACCTGCTGATGTGGGAGATGTCCTTGGGGGCTGTCAGGGCCACCTTTTGTGAACTGGACCTGTGCCCATCCTGGCTGGTTAATGCCAGCCAGGAGATGTTAGAACTAGGGCTGTAGCAGAAAGTCGCAGCGGTAGCTATTTCCGCCGGAAACAGTGTTTCCGCAATTAGTGGTATGGCGTGGCAGAGGCTTTCATTCCACTAGTTTCATTCCGCTACTTCCGCAGTTCCACTAATTTCATTCCGCTACTTCCACAGGCTTCACAAAGAGTGGAAACATGTCATTTTCACTATATCCGCCATTCCGCCAGCGCCACGAAATAGCGGAACAGCGGTTTTCTGACAGTTTCCAACAATTCCGCAATTTTTGGGATAGTTTCTGAATTTTCAGAATGCTGGTGGAATTAGCGGAATGTCAGCAGAAAAGCCACGGTGTGGCGCTGGCAATTCTGAAATGGCGGAATGGAATCGCGGCGTGGTAAAAGCTGCTGCCGCTTCAGTCCTTGTTGGGACTGTTTCTGACCAGGGTGATCAGTGCTTCCCTCAGGTAGGGCAGAGTGCTGGGCTGCCTAAAGGAAGTGGTGGTGCGGCCCCTGCTCAAGAAACCATAATTGGATATTGACTCCCTGGACAGCTATTGGCCTTTCTCTAACCTTCCCTTTTAAGGGAAGGTTATTGAATGGATGGTGGCTCGGCAGCTCCAAGGGCATTTGGACCATGTCAGTTTTCTGGATCCCTTACAGTCCGGCTTTCATCTGGGCTTTGACACTGAGACTGCGCTTGTGGCCTTGGTTGATGACCTCTGCCGTGAATTGGACCAGGGTCGTTCAACCCTGTTGAGTCTGTTAGATCTTTCGGCTGCATTTGGTACCATTGACCATGAGATGTTGTTGACTCACTTGCGCGACCAAGTTGAGGTGGGTGGAACTGTTCTTGAATGGTTCTGTTCTTTCCTGGCCAGAAGAACTCAATGTGTGGTGCTGGGTGAGTGTTCACCTTCTCTTCAGGACCTCATGTGTGGAGTCCCACAAGGTTCCATTCTGTCCCCTCTCCTGTTCAACATGTGCATGCAACCCCTGGGTGAGGTTGTTCGATGGTTTGGTGTGCGGTGTCATCACACCCAACTTTACCTGTCTTTTTCAACTGACCCAGACCTGGCAGTCTTCATGCTTACCCAGTGTTTTGCGACTGTGGGGAACTGGATGAGGATGAGCCGTCTGGGGCTGAATCCTGAAAAGACAGAGGTGATGCTGGTGGGAAGGGCTGAGGGAGTGGGAGCACCTGCCATTAACATGGTCTACCCTTCTTGGTTCCTCAGGTTCATAGTCTGGGGGTGCTCCTTGACTCATGGCTCTGCCTGGATGCCCAGGTAACAACTGTGGTGAAGGGAGCATTTTGCTAATTACATCTGGTAAACGGCTTCAGCTGTATGTCTCAGACCCTGACCTGACCACCATCATCCATGCTTTCATCACCTCAAGACTGGAATATTGCAACGTGCTCTACATGGGACTACCTTTGGTGATGGTCCAGAGACTTCAGCTGGTGCAGAACATGGTGGCCCATCTCCTTATGGGGACAGATCGCTGTGAGCACATTACACCAGTACTCTCATTCTCAGCACTGCCTATAAGTCTTCTGGGTCCAATTCAAGGTGTTTATATTGATCTATAAAGCCCTAAATGGCCTTGGTGCTGCTTATCTGCATCATCACCTCACCTCCTGGGTTCTGGACCAACCCCTGCAGTCGTCTGGGGGTGCCTCCCTCAAACTGTCCTGGGTATGTCGGATGGCGATGATGAGGGTGCGTTCTCAGACACTGTACTGTGGCTGTGGAACTCCCTCCTGACGGAGGTCCACCTGGTCCCAGACCTCCCCTCTTTCCAAAGACTTTGTAAGACCTGGCTGTTCCACCAGGATTTTGTTGAGCTTGATGGGTAGGGGGTTGGTAGGGAGGATTTTTGGGCTCTGCCTGGGTTGTTTCCTAGATTTTATATTTTATTGTTTTAATATTATGTTATTTATTATAGAATTATGATATATTTTTATATGTTTTTAACTATGCTGTAAGCCACCCCGAGTTTCTGAGGCAGGAGGGGGTGGCTAAGAAATCAACAGAAATAAATAATTAGAAATAAATTTATGTCCCTGGATTAGGCAGAGTCCACAGTCACCTCTTTGGAAAATTAACTACTTAAATTTAGATCAAGAAGAAGGGGCATGTCTCCCCACCAGACCATGCATGCAGATCTGGAATTCACCAGCACAGCAGGCAGAGATCATGCAGGTAGACTGTTCATATACATTTTACAAGCAAGAGGTTAGCTCTATGTGAAACCAGGGATGATTAGATCTTGGGCTTCAGGCTGTAAAAAGTTCATTCAGGAGGTCCAGTAAAAGATTCTCTCTAATGCATACAACACCCATTGCACAGATGGTCTACTGAATAAAGTGACTGATCAGGATGGGCTGTATTCTCCCATTGGATAACCACTGCTAAGTCCTGTTTGCATGACCAAGGAAGGGTTTAGTGCAGGGGTGGAGAACCTCAAGCTCAGGGGACAAATGCGGCCCACAATTAGTTTTTATTTGGCTCTTTGAAGTTCCTGGGTTTGGCCTCTGGATCCAGTTCCTACTCCCAAGCACTGAAAGGCTGTACTTAGGGGACAGGGGTAATGATAAGGACATACACACAAGGATAAGGGACAGATCCAGGGCACAGATCCATGATCAGGACCCTCCTTTTCCTGAGTGTACTCCGTAGGCACCTCTACCTCAAACTTTTATGTGACTCTCAGAGCTTGTACTAATTTTCAATTGTCCCTGGGAGGGAAAAAGAGCCACCTCTGATATAGCACTTTCAGTATCCTTCATACAAGCTCCCAGACTAATGAACAAGAGCAACAAACATGGAAAAATCCTTAAAATTCAAAATGACTAGTATCATCAGATTGCTTGTAGAGTGGGGGACAAAATTCAGAGGGGCTAACACGATTTCCCCTTTCAAAAATACTAAAACGATACAAGGCTGCATGCAAACTGCAAAGCAAGAATTTCTGAAGTGTTCACACTGCAACAGAAAGACTGAATATAACAGGTCACCAAATAAATCATTTGGCAAAGCTTCTGTATTCTGTCTGTAATTTTCCCCACTATGGGTGATTTTAGACAGAAACCCGTTCCACTCCTGCTCTGCCTCTGCTCTGCCTCACCCCTGGGTGACCTGTCCATGTAAAAATGAGCCACCAGATGAGCAGGTGGAGCAGAAACTGCCTGCTCCAGGGAAGCTCTTCTCATAGTGCCCCAGAACATTCAGGAGCACTGACAGTGGAGTAGCTCACCCAAACATGGACCACCAGGCAAACACAGTACATTCGTCTGCATAAATGGGTCCAAGATTCATGTCAAAACACAGCACCAGCCAGACCATAGAACCCGGAGGACCAAATATCCAGAGTGGCTCCTTGAATGTGTACAGTCATCTTGGTCACCCACCTCCACCCCTACTCCAGACTTTAAAGGAACAGGTGCAAAAGTCAAACGTGTTGGCCATACACCAGAGCTTGTCAGGGAGAAGGGAGGCCAGCACACCACCTGGAACCACATAATGGCAGAGCAGCAGTCTGGTTAGTGGGAAACCCAGGCCAGGAGCTGGTCCAGTGGGGTAGGCATCCAGCCTCTGGTTGTGGGGTGGAGTGGGGGCAGCTAACGAGGCCAAGGGCAAACCACCTATGGTCATCCCCCTATACTGTCTTCACAGGCAAGCACCATCAACCCAATCACCCCATCAACATCGCGGGTCCCCTCCCGCAGCTGATGGACAGTCCCTCCAACCAGGCAGAAGAAGGCTGCACCCTGGTCGGAGGAGGGGACCGGGCACTCATAACCCTATGGGGGGACCAGAAAGTCCAGAGCCAGCTAGAGAAAATCCATCAGAATGCTGCAGTGTTCCAAGTTATCTCTCAGCAGATGGTGGAGAAGGGGGTACAACAGGTCAATGGACCAATTCGGGCAGTGGGAAAATGACTTGTGTGCATGGATACAAACTGATCTGCGATGGCAACTGCAAGACTGGCCTTAATAGGCAGACAGTTCCCCGTTACAAAGAGCTGTGCTGGCTCTTGCACAGGGACAGGGTCAGGTCACTGAGCCCGGTGAGCTGCACAGGAGCACAGTGGCTACGAGATGGAAGACTGACCCCATTGATCCCACTTCCCCAAATGGGAGAACAGCCACCTGCCCCTGGTCCCCCCCCATGAAGCCCCACTGGCCCCCCAACTGCTGCCAATTGAGGAGGAACTGCTGCAGGAGGATCCACAGGAGGAGATGGAAAATGAAGATGATGAGAGTGGCATCTTCACCTTATGAACTCCCCAGAGTCCCAGTCCTAGGACCCCCTCCTCCAGCAAAGAGGGGAGTCCAGTGGAGGGTGAAGGTGTCAGTGAGGACATGGAGGACATCAGTGAGCAGGGCAATGAAGGGGGGAGGGACAAGGGCCTGACTAGTTGGAGCACTCACAGAGCATAACCCCAGATCATGACGGTGCCCTATACTATTCACTCAGGTGCCTGTGAAAGCAAAGATGAGTTGGCAGAACTGCTTTAGGATAGACCAGCTCTGCCACAGGTGAGTGTACCCAGTACCCACTGGTTGGGAGGGTACCCAGAGGGGAGGGCCATCGGTGTGCCAGGACACAGACAGGAAGAGGCCAGAGGGTGGGGACAGATGTGGCCACCAGGCAGGGCCACCTCCATAACAACTAGATTTGGGGAGTCAATGGGGTTGCACCGACCAGTAGTAGGGTAGGAAGGGGACTGCCATGGAAAAAAACCCACATTCCATATAGGCTTTCTGTGAATAACATGGCATAAATAGATATATGTACTGCTATCACCTTGGAGTGATCCCTGCCATTAGGGCACCAGCTGCTGCAGATGAGTGTGGGCTACACACTGGGGCACTGAGCATGGTGAGGTGCTGCACTAACTGACATTCCACTTCCCATTCCACTCTGCAGGTCCAGCAGAGTCAGGGTCACAGCCCAGCCCACACAGGAGTGACTGCAGGAACCAGGAGTGGTGAGCATGGAACAGGTGGTGCAGGGAGGACCTAACCAGCGAGTTTCTCAATGAAACCATGTCCTGGGTGGCTGAGTCCAGGGATGCCATCAGAGGCATGGGACAGCAGATTGAGAGGTCCGTGGACTGCACTGATCAGGAATCCAGGGTCCTTACCACTGAGATCCAGAGGAACCGCTGGCAGGAGGACATGCACTGGAACCACCTCTGGGGTGAGCTATGTGCTGCTTGCACAGATCTGTGTGGCGCAAGAGCAGAGACAATAGAAATGGTCCAGCACTCCCTCACCCAACATGTCAGTGCAATAAGCGCCACCATACTTACCCCGACGTGGGCTCCAAAAGCCTGTCCCCCCAGGTGTATCTGCCCAACCTGGTCCCATTTGCCCAAGCAGAGTTTCCTCTGCAATCATTCCTGGATGGCTTTCGGGACCATGTCTGCACCCCACCACCTAGCACTGGAAAATCTAGTGCCCATGCCTGCAATCCCATCCATCAGTTGTTCCCTGTCCCAGGTGTAGCCAATGGAGCAACAGGGGCAGGAGAAGAAGAATGCCTCCCAAGGAGCTTCCAAGTGGCCCAGAAAGACCCCAACTCAGCTGGGATGGGGGAGAGGGATGGGTAGGGATAAGCCCTGATCCAAACTGTGTACCTCCAAAGTCCCCTCCCACGAATAAACCCCCTCCATGCAAGACTTGTATGTCTCCCATGTCCTCTCTCAGAGGGGGGAAGGAGGATGATCACAGACCAGTGGGAATCAATGGCAATGCTGGGATGCAACCAGACATGGAGCCTTAGGATGGAAATGAGGGGCCATACCACTCAGTGCCCCATATGTTCAAGGATGCCTCACACCCAAACCCTTGCTGGTATGCACTGTGCCAGCCCATTGGGCCACTAGGAGCCCAACCCCCTTGAGAAGACATGGGTGAATGGCCCTAACACAGCCTCCAGCACTGGCTGCAGAGGGGTGAGACCCACAATTTACAGCAATTGAAGACCATTTCCCATTAGTCCTTTGAAGCGTGCATGATTTACCTGCAGTATGGCCCTCTGTCACCCATTTCTATGTTAATCTGGTCATAATCATCCCATCAGTACTCCACTAATGTGCTGCTGTTGTTATTATTATTATTATTATTATTATTATTATTATTATTTATTAACAAACATTTATATAGCTCCAGCAGTGTACCTGGCACTTTACAAAGTAATAAAATAGACACGGTCCCTGCCCCTAGGGCTTACAATCTGAGAGACAGGAGCTGGGGGAGAGACTTAGGAAGGGGAACAGAGGGAGAGACAAGGGGTCTAACATTCATGAAGATGCGAGGTCTCAAGTGCACGTACTTGGCTTGGTTACGATGAGAATGACAGCAGGCAGGTCCATGTTGCAAGGATAAGGGTAAACCGATCGTAGGTATAGGAATAGTGGCTCAGCAGGATAAAGAGTCAGACAGAGCAGAGCGAAAGAGGTGAGTTTTAAGGAGAGATTTGAAGGTATGAAGGGAGGGGGCAAGGCGGATGTGGACAGGGAGGGAGTTCCAGGCATGGGGGGCAGCAAGTGAGAAGGGACGAAGGCGCTTAGGGGAGCAGGGAAGGCGTGGAAGGGTGAGAGAAGGGACAGAGGAGGAGCGAAGTGCACGGGCTGGAGTATGGAGGGCGATAAGTGCAGAGAGGTAGGGGGGAGCAAGGTTGTGAAGAGCTTTATAGGTGAAGACTAGGAGCTTGTGCAGGATTCGTTCAGGAAGGGGAAGCCAGTGAAGCGAAGAGAGGAGGGGCTGCACATGGTCGAAGCGACTGGCGAGGTAGATGACCCTGGCAGCAGAGTTTTGGACAGAGATGAGGGGAGAAAGGTGAGACCGGGGAAGGCCAGTGAGAAGGAGGTTACAGTAATCGAGGCGAGAGATGACCAGAGCATGAACAAGAGTTTTGGCAGACGAGACAGAGAGAAAAGGGCGAATCTTAGCAATGTTATGGAGGGAGAAGCGACAGGATTTAGCAACAGAGTCAATGTAGGGTTTAAAAGAAAGGGCTGAGTCAAAGATGAAGCCTAGGCTACGGGCTTGGGGGACAGGCAGGATGGTGACTCCATCAATAGTTATTGACAGTGAGGAAGGAGAGGAAGGATGAGGGGGGAAGATAAGGAGTTCAGTTTTAGCCATGTTGAGTTTGAGTTGACGTTGAGACATCCAGGTAGAGATGTCAGAGAGACAGTTGATGAGACGAGCTTGAACAGAGGGAGAGAGAGAGGGAGTAGAGAGATAGAGTTGAGTGTCATCAGCATAGAGGTGGTATTGGAAGCCATGGGAGGCAATGAGTTTGCCTAAGGATGAGGTATAGATCGAGAAGAGGAGAGGGCCAAGAACAGAGCCTTGAGGAACACCAACTGAGAGGGGGAAGGAGGAGGAGGTGGAGTTGGAGAGAGACACATTAAAGGAGCGGTCAGAGAGGTAGGAGGAGAACCAGTTATGGACAGAGCCACAAAAGCCAAGGGAGTGAAGGGAATCCAGCAAGAGTGAGTGGTCAACAGTATCGAAGGCAGCAGAGAGATCAAGGAGGACAAGAATGGAATAGAGACGTTTAGATTTAGCTACCAGAAGATTGTGTTCTAACACCTCCAGGGCGTTCAGAGGAGAAGGAGCTTGCAGTCCCGACTTGCTGCTGTTAATGGAGGGAGCATGGCAGTATGCTACATCCTGCTCCATGGCCCATACAGGGCGGATAGTAGATGGCTGGGGGTTATCTGTGTTGGGGTGTGTGTGTGTGGTATATGTATTGCAGTGACCTTGAGTGTTAGGGATCAGGAATGGGAGATGGTACTTCAGCTGTAGCCCTATGCGAACCCTTTGCTGCAGGTGACTGGCCAGCCTGCGGCCCCTGGTGGGCTGCTGGGGGAGTCAGCCTGGCTCCAAGAACTTTAAACATTGGTGGGCGGGGGTGGGTGGTGGAAGAAATAATCAGACACAGCGCTATATGGTCATTTAGGACAGCTAGAAACCTCGGTTGGCTTCAAGAGAACCCCTGTGGATGGTAACAGGCCTTCACACATCCCCATTGACACTGTGGAGGGGTCGGGCCAACCTGAAGCCCCACCCACACATGTGAATCCCTGCACTGATTCCACATGCCCTGATCCACGGCCAACATTGCAACAAGAGCCCGAGGCAGCAGAACCTCTGCGGTAGAAATGGCGAGTGGTGGGGAGCGGTCTTCCAGTATGTAGCGATTGTCCCATGTGGGGACATGATATGTCACAGTCCTCACCCCCCACCCCCCAGGGTCGACTGTGGAGGTTTGCCGCCTGGGTGACTCGCAGATGTTCATGGTTGACCTGACCTATGGGGAACCACAGTGACTGGCCCTCTGCACAGGCCCTGCTATTCTCCACTCCCGTGGTATCTGCATCCTGTGCTACCCCATTCCCTGCTGGTGTCCTGTCCACCTGAGGGGTCCGTGCACAGGGCCATTGGGTACTTGGTGGCTGCAGTTGGTATGTCCCTTGGGGTGATGTCTAAGGTCACAACTCATGACTGTGAGCAATGTGCCTCTCATAGGTCCATGATAGCATGCCCACCGCCCTCCCAAAATTCCCTTCTGACCTTCCACTCGTATACCCTTGGAGTAACCCTCTCCTTGTTCATGTTTAGGACTTTTGTTAGTGTGCAGGGTGATGGCGTTGTTGGGGAAGGGAGGTGGAAAGCATGTGGTCACCATCCTGATACAGGGTATCAAACACCACCAGTGTGGTTCGCTGAGCACACCTCTTCTATATGCATCCACAGCAAGTGATCAAGGCCTGAGGATCCTGCGTGGCATGACAAGGATTCTTGCATGGATGACTGCATTCATGCAGTGTATCAGTAGGGACCTGCAGAGTATTGGTGAATGTGTTTTACAGTATTTATTTATTTATTTACAAAATTTGTATCCTGCTTTCTCCCGCCTCAGGCGGCCCAAACCGGCTAACAACAGTACATATAATATAATAAAAACATTTCAATTCAATTCAAAAACAAATTCAACAATAAAATAGAACAACCATAAAACACCCCCATACCACCCTCTCTACCTCTCCCCCTTCTCCCTTGCCAAATGCCTGATGGAACAGCCAGGTTTTGCAGTTCCTACAGAAGGCTGGGAGGTCCGGGACCAACTGTGCCTCCACTGGGAGGGAATTCCAAAGTTGTGGTGTGGCCACCGAGAATGTCCTATTCTGTGTGGCCCCGCGGAGAACCCGGGGGACCTCCAACAAGGCACCCCCGGATGACCGCAGGGGCCAATCTAGAACCCGGGGGGTGAGGTGGTCTCGCAAATAAGCAGGGCCCAGACCATGTAAGGCTTTATAGGTTAAAACCAACACTTTGAATTGGGCCCGGAAGACTATTGGCAGTCAGTGTAGAGATTGGAGCACTGGTGTAATGTGCTCCTGGTGGCCCAACACCACCAGGAGCTGGGCTGTCACATTCTGCACCAGCTGCAGCTTCCGAGCCGTCACCAGTAATGAGGAACCATAGTGTGTCATACTCCACTGTATCCTAATGGGTTACCTATGGATGGGGAACAGTGGAGTTATACAGTCTCTCAGATAGGGGACCTTCTTTTGTTGAGGGCATACCAAGGAGGAGGAGATAGCAGATAGTAATAATAGGACAATGAATGGTGGGGACACAGGACTTGAATGGAGTGAACAGGTCTCCTCAGTCATTCTCTTGAGTACAACCCTGCTGGGGTAGCTGGAGCAATATGGGTAACCAATGCCATTACCTGTCTATCCTGCATGTGTGGTGCTGTGGCTTCCTTGCCCATGCAGCCAACTCAGTAGAGATCCATTCCATGAGACGCAGCGGTTTGGGGTAGTGGTGAATGGGTTAAAATCCCTGCATGTAGCATGTATCCTGCTTGGTACCACTGTATCCAGTGTCCTTTGGGTTAGCTGAACCTGTAGGTCATGTATGCAGCCCTGTAGAACTGCCATCGGTTATCCCACATGGACAGGTGTGGCTATAGTAGACTGCATTAACGCTGCACATGCCTCATTGTAACAGGAGCAGTAACATGCCTTTATTTTGGACCTTTGCAGTTCGGGACCTCAGGAAGCTGGCCAAAAATGACACTGCAAGGATCATCACAGCTGTGGGAGAGGTTCTCAATGCAGTGCTGCACATGGAACACTGGGTTCACAGTTTGTCCCATATCCAGAGTGCTCGTTGGAGCAGGGGCAGGGAGGCGGCTACCCTGATGCCTTGTGATGGTTTGGCCTGTAACTCCTATTGTTCTGTGTTAATTGTTGCCTCTTCACATTTCATTGGTTGCCATGTTCTCTTCCTGTAAATATATATTTTTATATAAAGATTTTTTTTGTTAGCACAGTTTTGGTGCTCATTGGTGGGTTGCAGGGAAGGGGGGCATGCACCCTGGCCTATCGGTGTGGGGTGCCCAAGAAGGGAATCTTCCTTTATGTACTATTTGGGAGTACCATGTCTTTACCTCCCGCATGGTTTTGACTGTCCCACCTTCCTGTCACGAGTAGTGGGGGGAGAAGGGAAGGGTGTAGGAGGGGTAAGGAATGAAGAAGGGTTTCTCTGGCCAGGGACTCTCTCCCACGCGTTACCGTGGGTGGTAATATTTCCCTCAGGGTCATGTTTGGGCTTTCCCATCAAACTAGAGGGCAACCCGACTCATCATAGGGATGGAGAGGACCCAATTGCCAGAAAGGGAAACAGGGGGAACGCAATACAAGGGGGTACAAACTTATGATCTCCGAGGGTCCCAGGGCACCGTGGAAGGAAGGGTGGAGGGACGGGGGTCTGGGAACAGGGGTGAGGGATGGGAAGGAGAGGGACTGAGGTTTCCTGCGGACAGGGCAGTCACTCGGGGATTGGGGAACTGGGGTTCATGCATACACACCGTGAGAAGGGGTCAGGGGGAATCACACGCACCGAAGATTTCACACCACCACCTGGAGGGTAGCAAGGAAGGACAGAACAAACTAGGGTAGGGGGGGACAACACACACAGGAACAAGGTCAGTCAACTCTCTCTCTCCTCTCTCTCTCTCTCTCTCTTTCTCTCTCTCTCTCTCTCTCTCTCTCTCTCTCTAAGCACACAAGATCAAGGAAAAGGGTAACAAGGGGCCAGCCTCTCTGAATGCTGGGCTTCTGTGCGCTGCCACTGCTTTTATGCTTCACATGGCCTTATAGCATTTTGATAGGAGGGCGGCCCACCCTCACCTTCATGGTCTACGTCTTTCCGCCAGGCGTGCACTGCGCCTGGGCAGAGCTGGAGTCCCTGCCTCTACGGGAGGTGGTTGGGCAGCGCCCGCCCCCCTGTCTGCATCACTGGCCGCGACAGCGTCCCCCTGTACTGCATTGGGTTGCTTAGCAACCCGAGGGGCGATGCGGCATGGCTGCAGGCACGGCGTGACAGTACCCCCCCCAGTCCCGCCCACCCCTCACCAGGGTCTGAAGCCCGGGTTTTGAGGGATGGTGATGGTGAAAAGCAAGGACGAGTCGTGGGGCATGTACATTCAGGGCCAACTCCCAGGAACGTTCTGCTGGCCTGCAATGTTTCCAATCTATTAAATAGAACAGTCGAGACCTAATGAGCCTGGAGTCCAAGACAGCTTGAACCTCACATTCAGACTGGTCCTGTAGGATCACTGGCAAGGGAGGAGTGGTATGTTGTAGGGTGTGGGTGGGGGGTTGAGCCTTTTTCAGAAGGGAAACGTGAAATGTGGGGTGGATCCGAAGGTGGGCAGGTAGGGAAACTACATATGTGACCTCGTTAAGTTTCTGTACAATGGTATAAGGTCCCATATATTAGTCATCTAACTTGGTTGAGGGCTGGAGAGAGGGGTAATTTTTCCTTCTTACCCACATGAGGTCTCCTACCTGTAGAGGGGGGCCTGGACGGCGTCGTTTGTCTGCAGCTGTCTTGTAGTGGCATCGAGCGGTGTGGAGGCAGTTTAGTGCCTTTCGTTAAGCCATCTTTATCACAGACACCAGAGCACCGGCTGCAGGAACCGTGGTCTGGGCAATGTCTGGAAAGCAAAGAGGAGGGTGGAAGCCATAGGACACAAAAAATGGGGAATTTCCTAAGGAGACATTTGGATCATTATTGTACGTGAATTCAGCAAGCGGTAAGTTCTTCCTCTAGTCATCCTGAAGGTAGGTACAAAAACACCTAAGATACTGTTCTATAGGCTGGTTAATCCGCTCCACTTGGCCATTAGCCTGGGGGTGATATGCGGTGGCTTGGCGGAGCTTCACTCCAAGGAGGGTGAAGAAAACCTTCCAGCACCTTGATATAAATTGTGGCCCTCTGTCCAAGACAATCTCACTGGGCAGTCCATGGAGGCACAATACTTCTCAAAGGAGCAGTTCTGCTGTCTTTGGTGCTGAGGGGAGCCCTGTGCAGGGCACAAAATGTCCCATTTTAGTAAAGTAGTCTACCACTACCAAAATGGTATCGCAGCCTTCTGATTTAGGCAGACCCACAATGAAATCCATGGCTATTCTTTGCCACAGGCACTTAGGCAGCGGGGTTAGCTGGAGTAACCCTACCAGCTTGGTCGAGGGGGTCTTGGTATGGGCACACACCGCGCACCCTTGAACATAACGTTCCACTTCTTTTTGGACCACTGGCTACCAAAAGGACCTTAGCAGGAGTGTAAGGGTTCACTGGTAGCCCGGGTGTCCCACCAGCGGGGAGTCATGATGAGCCCAAAGGACTTGGGGTCGATATTTAGGAGGGATGACAACCCGACCCTGATGGTAATACAGCCCTTGGTGGTGCGTATACTTGTGTTGGGCCCCGTCCCATGTACTCACCTCTTGAAGCTTCTGTATGAAGGGGAAGGTGGCTGCGAATGTATACGGATGGATGATGGGTTCTCCAGTTGACTCTCCTCCTTGAGGTAACAGTGGGATAAGGCATCCGCCATGGTGTTTTTGGAGCCAGGTCGGTATTGTACCTTGAAACAGAAACAAGAGAAAAACAAGGTCCACCTGGCGTGTTGGGTGCTGTTGATTTGGGCGGTCTGGATGTATGTCAGATTCTTATGGTCTGTTAACACCAGGACAGGATGGGGGTCTCCCTCTAGAAAGTGCCTCCAAGTGCCAAATGCTGCCTTAATAGCCAACAACTCCTTGTCCAGGATAGTATAGTTTCGTTCAGCAGGTGTTAACTGGCAAGAGTAAAAGGCACAAGGGAGTCACATTCCTTTTGGTCCATGGGTTTGGGTTAACACGGCCCCGATGGCTGTATCTGAGGCATCAACCTCTACGATAAATGGTTGGGACACATCAGGGTGCTGCAGAAGAGGTGCTGTCATGAAAGACAGTTTAAGGGTTTAAACAGTTTAAGGGTTTAAACCCTTAAACTGTCTTTCATGACAGCACCTCTTCTGCAGCACCCTGATGTGTCCCAACCATTTATCGTAGAGGTTGATGCCTCAGATACAGCCATCGGGGCCGTGTTAACCCAAACCCATGGACCAAAAGGAATGAGACTCCCTTGTGCCTTTTACTCTTGCCAGTTAACACCTGCTGAACGAAACTATACTATCCTGGACAAGGAGTTGTTGGCTATTAAGGCAGCATTTGGCACTTGGAGGCACTTTCTAGAGGGAGACCCCCATCCTGTCCTGGTGTTAACAGACCATAAGAATCTGACATACATCCAGACCGCCCAAATCAACAGCACCTGACATGTCAGGTGGACCTTGTTTAGTGGACCCAACTAACCATACCTCGTTCCTTTCTTTAGTAAAGCCGTCAATGGTGTTGTCTGTTCCGCAAACCAGGGAATGTAATGACGGTAATAATTAGTGCTCCCCAGAAAATGTTGAAGGGCTTTTACCGATTGCGGTCCCGGCCACTGCTGGATGGCAGCAACCTTCCCGGAATCCATATTGATGCCCTTGGAGGTTACAATGAATCCTAGGAAGGGAACCGAATCGACGTGAAAGACACATTTTTCCCTCTTACAGTACAGTTTGTTTTGTAGGAGTCTCTTAAGCACCGTTCGCACGTGGTGAACATGTTCCGTAACTGATGCCGGGAATATAAGAATATCATTGAGGTAAGCGACAACAAAGATATCTAAAAGGTCACACAAGATATCGTTAATCAGGTGTTGGAAGGTGGCGGGAGCATTCACAAGTCCATAGGGCATCACAAGGTATTCAAAATGACCAAAATGGTCCAAAAGGCTGTTTTCCATCCCCTTTCCTTATCCTGACCAAGTTGTAGGCCCCCCTCAAATCTAACTTTGTGAAGATTTTAGCCCCTTGGAGTTTCCCTAGTAGTTCTGGAATTAGGGGTAATGGATACCTATTCTTTACTGTGATGGCATTGAGACCCCGGTAGTCAATGCAGGGACACAGGTCCCCCTCCTTCTTGGGTACAAAAAAAGGGGGGCCCCTGCAGGGGATGTGGAATGACGGATAAAACCCTTGGCTAGGTTATTGTGGATGTAGCTTCAGAGGGTCTCCGTTTCCCCAGGGGAGAGGTTGTAAATTCTTCCATATGGGGGCTCTGTCCCAGGTACCAGCTCAATAGGGAAATCAAAAGGCCTATACGGAAGGAGTTCAGAGACCTCTTGTTTACTGAAGACTGCTGCCAGGTCGTGATAGGGCAGGGGGATGTCCGGGTCTGGGGTAGGGGTGTGCAGGGCATTAACATTAGTGACAGGGGGAGGGGTGGCCACACAGTGCTGCTGACAATGGGCCAAGGGGAACCGCAGACGTGGGGCGACCCAGTCTATGGCAGGGTTATGAACCTGAAGTCATGGAAACCCAAGGACAAGGGGGAACAAGGGTGAGGCAATAATGTCAAATTGCAACCGTTCTACGTGGGCCTCAATAGAACATACCAGTGGGGCAGTGCATCTTTGTAGGGGGCCAGAATCAAGAGGGGAACCATCAATAGTCTGCTAATAAGAGTTCCTGGACCTGAGTGGCCGTGTCCATCCTGAAAAGGGAGAAGGGTAGTGCTGGTAATTCTGTCACGGGTAGTTGGGGGAGAAGGGAGGGGTAAGGAATAAAGAAGGGTTTCTCTGGCCGGGGACTCTCTCCCACGTGTTACCCTGGGTGGTAATATTTCCCCCAGGGTCGTGTTTTGGCTTTCCCACCAAACTAGGGGGCATCCCGACTCATCATAGGGATGGAGAGGACCCAATTGCCAGAAAGGGAAACGGGGAGCGCAATACAAGGGGGTACAAACTTATGATCTCCGAGGGTCCCAGGGCACCGTGGAAGGAAGGTTGGAGGGAAGGGGGTCTGGGAACAGGGGTGAGGGATGGGAAGGAGAGGGACTGAGATTTTCTGCGGGCAGGACTGTCACTCGGGGCTTGGGGAACTGGGGTTCATGCACACACACCATGAAAAGGGGTCAGGGGGAATCACATGCATGAGGATTTCACACCGCCACCTGGAGGGTAGCAAGGAAGGGCAGACCAAACTAGGGTAGGGGGGACAACACACACAGGAACAAGGTCAGTCAACTCTCTCTCTCTCTCTCTCAGCAGACAAGATCAAGGAAAAGGGTAGCAAGGGGCCAGCCTCTCTGAACGATTACTGGCGGGGCTGCTGTGTGCCGCCGCTGCTGCTTTTATGCTTCCCATGGCCCTATAGTGTTCTGATAGGAGGGCCCCTCCCTCACCCTCACAGTCTATGTCTTTCCGCCAGGCGTGCACTGTGTCTGGGCGGAGCCGGAGTTCCTGACTTTATGGGAGGCGGCTGGGCAGGGCCCGCCCCCCTGTTTGTATCACTGGCCGCGGCAGCGTCCCCCTGTACTGCATCGGGTTGCCTAGCAACCCGAGGGGAGACGCGTTGCAGCCGTGGGCACGGCGTAACACTTCCCCAGTGTGTGTGGTTCCCTATCCATGTGGGGTAGGAGCCATAATGGCAACGGGGGTGTTTGTGGTGGGGATGGTACCACACCCACCAGTAGACATACATGTGGTTACCCAAATGGGTGTTTGTACAATATGGGTAGGGTTTCCAGGACATGGGTCCACGTGTCAGGGGAGGTTGTGTCCTGCTCCACCTTGAGCACATCCATTCATTTTGGTGGATTTAGCTAATATGTGTTTGTGGATTTCCCAGGAACAGTGTCCTGATTTAGTCCCAATGGCTCAGGTCACACAGACTGTCAAAGCAGCCAGGGAGGTGTCTTCCCCTTGCCCTGACTCGTCTCCTGCATGGTTTAAGCAGCTTGTAATGGTATGTGGCCCTTTGTTGACTAGGTGCGAATTGGATTGTGTCAGGATGAATGTTTCAGTGCTACTACAGGGTGCTGATCCCCTGCCTCAAAAACTATACCCAGTGCCCAAGGAGTCGCTTTTGCCAGTACAGGACACAATAGACATGCTCTGCAGGGATGGTAGACTGAGAAAGGGGTCATCCGTGTGTAGTTCACTGGCATGGCCAGTTCGAAAGCCTAATGGGTGTTGGCACCTTACCGGGCAGTGAATGCCCTGGCAGAGCCTATGGCTCCAATAGTGACAGCCTACCCGGAAATGATAGTGAAAATTTCCCCCGTTATGAGGATCTTTTCATGTCTGGATGTTGCTAATGTTTTTTTCTCCCTGGCACTGCACCCTAAGTGCCAGTACCACACGGCGTTTACTTGGGCAGGAGTTCAGTATATTTGGACTGTTCTCCCACAGAGCTATAAACAAGCACCCACCATCTTTCATGTTCACATGAAGGAAGTGCTGCAAAAATGTCCCCACCCTGAGTGCATCATCCAGTACATAGATGACTTGCTGCTGCAATTCCCCTCCAAGGAGTAACACTAGCAGGACCTCCGGGATGTGTCTGCATGCCTTCTGGAGATGGCTCTTTAATTTAATCCATCTAAGGTGCAATTAGGCAGTGTCTGTCTCTTTCCTAGGGGTTATGGTTTAAGCAAATGGTCACAGTATTTCTACTGATCGCATTGTTACTGTGCCAGCTCCCCATCCCAATAGACTGGGTTGCCCGCCAGTCCTTCTTAGGTACTACTGGCTTTTGCTGGGAGTTTTTGCCACTATATGCCGAGATAGCGAGTCCCCTCTTTCAATTGTTGTGGGATGAGGACTGGGAATGAGGCGAGGAGCATGCACAGGCACATAGAAACCTGAAAGAGATTTTGACTTCTGCCTCTGTGTGCTCCGTTTAGCAGCTCCAGCAGTATTGGGGAAGATTGGGGTTCAATTGTTATAGTCAGGGGCTGTCATTTTATGGCTCTAAGCATCCATAAGAAGATAGAACTTTGGCAATTCAGACCTCTTTATGGTCCAGCTGTGAAACTAGACCTGCTGCCCCCATAGTTAACTACTCATCTACTCCTACACAGGGAATGTGAGCACTGTGCGGGCAGACCATAGGCCGTGGCAGCGCCAGGTCGACTCAAAATAGACTCAGCTGCTGCTGCAAGTGGGCAGAGTGGGGGTGCACCCTGGGACTTGCTCTGGGGTTGAGTACCCTGCATCTGTCTAAAGACACCCATTTACCAGGAGTAGGGGTTCAGAACAAGGAATGGCGGTAGAAGAGAAGGGCTATAGCTAGGAGAAGACAGAGGGCGTTTTTACACACACATTTCTCCTGAATGTTTGCTGAACTTTCTGTTTGTCTAAATCACTCACCCAGATCTTAAACATCTGACTCTTTGAACTTCTGCACAGAACATCTCCCAGAACATTTGTGTGTAAAAAGTTCTCCTGGTAAACTGCTTTGCTCTAGGCAGCTGTGGTCACTTGGTTTCCATGGCAGCCCCTCATATCTACAGCTGTGGCTACTTTAGGCTGCCTCAGGGCAGTGTGTGTTTGAAGAATGCATCCAGAACTTGTAAACCCAGAAGATTGAAAGACCAGCACTTTAAGGTGTGTGTAAAAATGCCCAGAATTATGGGTAAGAGAGGGTAAACAAGGGAGGGAAGAAGAAAAAACAACACAGTCGGAAAAGTCCCTCTACAAGCAAAGCAGTAGGTGGTGCAGGGGGGAAACTGCTACCATGCAACCCACAGACTATGGGTTCAGGGCCAGACTCTGACACCATTGTTGTTACTCCACTGTAAAAGCAGGATTGATGCTATTCACCAGTGATACTCATTTGTTTTTCACTTTCTAGCTCTATCTTTTTGTTGTATGTGAAAAGCAGGGGTTTCTCATCTGGCTCCTCTTTACTCTACAATAACTTCCATTCAGGAGCCTGTCTGTGTACACCACATGCAAAGGAATAGCTTTCTCTTAAATTATTAGTCATCTATCCCTGGGCAAAGGCTTCAGACTACTAATTTAATTCTCACCAGCAAAATGGTGGAAAGAAGGAAAGACTTTCTAGGAAAGAAACATGAATCGCTGGTCCAATTCTGAGATAAATATTATGAAATTACTGTTAGGAATAGCCCATCTGAACTCAAATGGATATGTTTGTGGTACAGGAAAATGACCAGAAGCTGGGATACCTGGGTTCTATTCCTTGTTTGCTACAGTCTTGCTGTGTGATCTTGGTAAACCTTGACTGGCCCTATGGCTAATTTGATCCAGGATTCTTTATTTGGATTCTAGCCTGCCCTGCTCCATAGGCTCAGGGTGGACAACAACAGAGAGAGAGAGAGAGAGAGAGAGAACATAAACCCCATGAAAATAAGAACTATTTAAAAATTTCATTTTAAAAAAAGACTCCCCGTATCATATCCCCCCTGCCAAATGCTGGGCCAGATTGATAGATCTTATACTGCCTCCAGAAAAGACTTAGACTCGAGCTTTGGTGAACCTCCAAGGGAGAAGAGTTCCAGAGCTGTGGAGGAACCACCAAGAACACCTCTCTGCATACCCTTGCCATATGGGCCTCATGCAGGGATGGAACTTGCAAGAGGGTGTCCCTAGCTGACCTTAGGTTTCGTGATGAAACGTTCCTTCAGTATGTTTAGATGGGACAAGATGCTGTTTATCTGATGTGCACTAAGATCTATTTACCTCAGGCTTTGCACTTTCAAAAGGCTTATCTGAATTTTAACTACTTGCTGCCCACAGCAAAGTGCAGAGCGCCATGCTTCTTGCCCCTGCTCCTCAATGGCATTACACAACACAGTAAGAGCAGATCTCATTTGCTCTCTCCCATCAGACTAATGTGATGATTTTTGGGCGGCTTGCCTGCAATCTACCGGAACAGTTGGACTAGGATTACACTCATTCTATTGACCTCATCTCCATAATAAAAAGGAGTTATGTTTATCAACTCATCAGTTGTGCCCATTTAGAAGATTACCATATTTCCAATCTCATTTCTAGTAAAAGAGGATTGCTGACCATTTTTTTTTCCTGTGGCGCTTGTTTATCTGCTCAGGGTGTTTATGAAGTCACAGAGAGGAACGCTGTGTGTTACCTCTCTGTCATCAAGAGCTGACAAAGCCAAGTAGGATAATTATTCTCCCGAGAACATCTTGTCGAGTAGAGCAGGAGCAATTCAAGGGCCTGGGGCATTTTGTTGGCATCAATCATATTTGTGTGCTTTACCAGGAGATTTAACCTTGCTTTGCTGCTTTCCTTTACACACCCTGAGATCTTTGTGTTGTGTGTGGCCAGTCAGGGCTGACCGTTGCCATCCTGGACAATGGAGATTTTGTTGTTCCCTGCTGTTCAAGTACAAGAACCAGCTTCGGGCTTGCTCTGCAGATAGGACGTTTCTTCCTGCTGCACAGCTGATTGGAGGGAACCAGCAGCCCCTCCCACAGCAGAAGCCCCAGGCTGGAATTTGCAGTGCATGTGAGGGGGCAGGTTGAGCCTGCTTCCAGCTAAAGAGTGGCTCAACAGGAAGTCTGAGCCACGGGGATGGCCCCAGCCTGGCCTTTTGGGCCAGGGGTGTGCGTGTCTGTTCCAAGAGTTACATGGATTCGTTGGGTGAAAAAAGACATCCACCTTCCCTCTGCTTTAACACCACTTTAACATTTCTTATGCATGTTGCAGGGTTGTATTGGCGCCCTATACCGCCCTACAACATACATAAGAAATGTTAAAGTAGTGTTAAAGCAGAGGTAAGGTGGATGTCTATTTTCACCCATTAGTGCTGCCCTCAGGAGACATCCACCTTGGCCAAGTCTAATCATCTAGTCTAATGGTAAGAAGACAACGCCTTAGCTCCTGCCTATAATCTTAATTATGAGAGTGGTTCTGTTATATACAAACTGACCTTCTTGCACCCTTAATGTTAAGTTTGTGTTTAAGCCAGGGAGCGGACCCTCTGTCCTGCTGCCAACCCATTAAATGTGGCCTGCCAGCTATGCTCCAGTCTGCCAGATGGTGGCCCACCAGCTGATGAATGGCCACAGAGCACTTCTGGGAAGTGGCCATGCCCACTATATAGGCAGTCATGCCCCCTATGTTGGCAACATCACACCCCTACATAAAGAATCATGTCACTTATATAGGGGGTTATGTTCCCCCTGCCCACCCTCCCTGAAGGATGCTCCAGTCCATGGAGCCCTACAGGGATGGAAAAGGTTCCTGACCCCTAGTTTAAACTCCTTGTTATCCTGGGACTCATCAGGGTTAAATTAGAAGCAATGAAACAATGGCAGTCTAACCCAGAGTGGGAAACATCTGGTTCATGGGCCAAATGTGACTGGCAGCCATTTTTAATTTGCCCCCTTTCCATTTCCTGGATCTGTATTGTGGATTCAGACCCTCAAGCGCTGAATGAGTGAGTTAAGAGGAAAGGAGTGGAGAGGGCATGCACTCAAGGATAGTGGATGCACCTATGGCATAGACCCATGATCCCAAACCCCTCTTTTCTCTCCCCACCCTGACTCTGCTTAGCACCCCCTCCCACTTCCTGTCTGGCCTGAGGAGCTTGTACTATTTTCAAAATGGCCAGCAGAAGAAGAAACGTTCCCCACCATTGTGTCCCAGTGTGCTTGATGGCAGTGGTGGACATTTAGGTTGTTGGGGCAGTGGGTGGGAACAGCAGAACATGGGGTCAGCATGAAAATTTCACACTTACATGATCAATGGAATAAAACAATGAATGAAAAAAACACAGTGTATGCAAGATGAAATACTACACAATGGTAGTGGCATGCAATAGTAACCAAACACAAAGCTGTGTGTGA
The DNA here is from genome assembly GCA_003113815.1 of Sphenodon punctatus. Lineage (NCBI taxonomy): Eukaryota > Metazoa > Chordata > Lepidosauria > Sphenodontia > Sphenodontidae > Sphenodon > Sphenodon punctatus. The sequence continues at coordinate 1,984,298 of QEPC01011631.1, forward strand.
AAAAAACAAACGGGGAACTAGCTTTTGCTCCTGTAGATCAGGTGCTAGGGGGAAAAATGGCAGCTCAAGGCGTCAAGACTGTTTTAAACAAGGGAAAATGATATGCATGTGTAATTTTTCACTTTTAAAAATGGCTATTTTAAAAAGGAGAATCCACTTAGGAGAGAAAACCTGACACATACAGGGAGAAGAACCCTTACATGGGCTGTGACTGGGAAATGCTACAGGGTGATCTCATCCCCCAGTACACACCAGAAAATTTACCCTACCAGGGAAAGGCCCTATAAATGCCTAACTGTGGGGAAATCTTTAGTGTGAACTTCAGTCTTAGTATGCATGGAAGAACTATGGCTGAATCGAGTAGTGGAAAAACTTCTTGTGAGAATTCCCCTGGCCCAAGGCCCCTCAGTGAATACTCATGAGTAGTTTCCAAGGGCAGGGGCGCAGGAGGGGTCCAAAGGGCGCCGGGGGAGAGTAAATGGGCCAGGGAAGAGGGGGTGGGGACCTAGCAGGGGCTGAGGGGGTTGAGTATTCTCTCTCCAGAAGGGCTCTGGCGACATGTGACTTCCTCAGGACTGAGTAGGTTTTGGGAGGGAAAAAGCTGGGCATGCTCAGAAGGACCGAATGGCCTCTTCTGAGCATGCTCAGACCTTTCTAAGATGGTGCCCGCAGCATGCTGACACTGCCAGTGCTATCTTGGAAAGGTCTGAGCATCTCAGAAGGGGTCATTCGACCCTTCTGAGCATGCCCAGCTCCCCCCCCAACTCACCCTGTCCAGAGGAAGCCACATGTTCCTGGAGCCCCTCTGGAGGGTGAGTACTCTATCCCTAAGCCTCTGCTAGACCCCACTCCCTTAGCACCTCAACCCTGAGCCCCCACTAGGCCCCTGTCTCCCCTCCTTTCCCGGTCCCTGTTGGCCTATTCTCTCCCTGACCAGTGAAGGCCAGGGAATGGGGAGCAGGAACGGCCTAGTGCTGACCTCTGGCCCCCTTCCCTGTACTTGGCTGAGGATTTTTCTAGTTCTGAAGTTTCAGGGGCCATTCCTCAAAATGTTGGAACTCGGGAAACTGAGCTGAGTACCTTGATACTCAGGGTTTTCTGGGGAAAACCAAGGACTGAGTTTCAGCACTTAAAAGAACCCAAACAGTTCCCTTATTCCCACCCTTACCTGCTGCATTTGTAGTTGGGAGAGAGGAGGGCATGACTAGGAGAGGCCGTATGGGGCAGAATGCTTTAGCAAACAATATTGTAGACCAAAAGCTTAGCTACTAAGCCACACTGCTGGTGCTGCATTTCTAATTCCTCACCTTAGACCAGCTCCTCCCATCCTTGCTCTCCTTCCCTTACACCAGGGGTGGGGAACCCCAGGCCCAGAGGCTAAATGTGGCCCATGGCAAGTTTTTATCTGGCCTCTTTCCAGTTCCTGGATCTGGCCCCTATACACAGTTCCTAACTTCAAAAATGGAAAATACGAGTTCAGGGTAAGGAAGCAGAGATAAGGGCATGCAGACAAGGATATGTGACAGATCCAGGGCACAGATCCATGATCTAGGCCCTCCTTTTCCTGAGTGCACTCCATAGGCACCATTGTCTCCAGCTTTTATTTGACTCTCAGAGCTTGTACTAATTTTTCCATTGGTCCTGGGAGGGAAAAGGTTCCCCACCTCTGATATAGCATTTTCAGTATCCTTCCCACAAGTTCCCACAGTGAACAAGGAGGGGAAAAAATTCATGGTAAAATCGTTAAGATCCCCAGTTCAAGGGCTAACACTGTTTTCCTCTTTCAAAAATGCTAAAACCACACAAGGCTGTTTTCAAATTGCAAAGTAAGCATTTAATATTTTTTTTATTAGTGATGTGTGAACGCGGTTCAGAAGTTTGGAGTTCGGACCGAACTTGAATAGTTCAGTCGATTGAACCGAACTCGAATTCGACCAAACTGTTTGGTTGAATCCAAACCAGTTCGGAAGGCCAAAACCCCTGGTTTTGAATGTACGAACTCGGTTCGGAATTTGACCGAACTCGAATAGTTCGGTTGACCGAACCAAACTTTTGAACCGAACTCAATTTTCGAACTGAATTGCCGAACTCGGTTCTGTTTGCACATTCCTATTTTTAATTTTTTTATTTTTTATTTATATAAAATTTATATCCTGCCCCTCCTGCCCACAGAGCAGCCCGGGGTGGCAAACAACAGTATAAAAAAGTAAAACAATAAAACAATTAAAAACCGTAAAAAATGCACAATACAGGGGAAAAAAGTCCCTCCCCCCAACCCCTCCCCCAACAGCCAGGTCTTACATAAACACCAAAATGACAGGACAGTGAGAGCTAGCCGAGCCTCCTATGGGAGTGAATTCCACAGCACAGGGGCGGCCACCGAAAAATATCTAACATCGGTGGCCACCTGCCTCACTCGGGGAACCTCCAAAAAGGCTCCCGCGGATGATCTCAAGGGTCGCACGGGCACATGGCGAGTGAGGCGGTCCCACAGATAAGTAGGGCCCAGGCTGTGCAGGGCTTTAAAGGTTAAAACCAGCACCTTGGACCTGACTCAGTGCTTTATAGGCAGCCAGTGCAGAGCCCAGAGCACTGGTGTCATGCAGGGCCGGCCCCAGGCATGTGCCACATTTACGGCCGCACATGGCCCGCGGCCAGCTGGGGCCCTGCACTTGGCTGGCTGGGGAGAAGGCTGCAGCCAGCTTCTCCCCCAGTAAGTGATACTTCCTCCCCTCCCTGGCTCCAGACCCCATCCCTCACCTGCCTTTGCCTTCTAGTAATGCAGCAGCAGCGGGGATGCTGGATTGGGCTGGGAGATAAGGCCGTTTGTTTACAAACAGCTCCTGCCCATGTGCTGATCAGAAGGTTGCTACCCTGTACAGAAGTTTCTTCGAGATGGCTCCCAACATTCTCACAACTGGGTTGTGCACGCTTACCCTATTCAAATAATAGACCACATGATAGTCTCGATCTCCTCGAGTATAAAAAGAACCCTCCCCCTCTGAATGACAGTTCCTTTCAACCCTTTCTAGAAATATAAGAAAAGAATTCCATGCGGGGCTGGAAGTGTGGGTATTTGTGAGAATGTTCGGAGCCATCTCAAAGAACCTTGTTTACAAGATAGCAACCTTCGGTTCTTCTTTGAGTGACTCTTCACATGATATTTTTACATGGCTCCACCAGGTGGGGAGTCCGTGGGCGTGCCAGTGCATGGGTGGGTCATGCACACAACTGCACACGCATCCTCACTCACCCACCACTCAGCCACACCCACATAGTAACCACCGTTTCCCCCGGTTGCTCCGAGCATGGGGATGAGTGGGGGGGTGAGTGGGAATGCATGTTAGGCAAGCGCGCATGTACCCCCACTCACCGTGGGTGCATGCACTGTGTCATTCACACGGGGCTCCCCCACCCATGAACACACAGAAAAATGTGTGTTCATGGCTGGGAGAGGCCTGTGTAAAAAGGACCACATTCTCACAACTGTCTTACTTATACTATCTTAGGTAGGAATTTAGGATGTAAAGCAATATCTATTCTGTCTTGGAAAATAAATCTGCAAATATGGTTCTGAG
>QEPC01011631.1:2046318-2064280 GCA_003113815.1 Sphenodon punctatus
CCCCCCCCCACTCCCTGGACCTGCCTGCCCTGTTTTCCATGTCCGAACTCGCCTGAACTCATCCAAACACAACCAAAATGTTTGGGGTTTCGGGCGTTCGGTTTGGCCGTCCGAACTGGCCGAGGTTGGGCCGAACACGGAACGTCCGAACCGCATTCGCACATCCCTACTTGATATCACACTTTCCCATAAGGGTCCCCTTTCCACATGACTGGACCATGCACACGGCAGCATCAAAGGAAGCATAATGACCTGCGCATAAGTCTTGAGGAATGGCATCATTCACCAACACTCCCTTTGGATGTGACAGGTGGTGAATAAGCCTGTATTCCGTGGGAGTTTTCTTGAGAACAATGCCTCATGGTGAACATCTCATAATCATAAAGGGGGGTGGGTGGAGGAGGATAAGTGAAGGGGCCTACAACCCTACCGACATTAATTTCTTTCTTAGTTTTTTGCATCACTATATGTTTGAAACCTGAAGCAGACCTAAGATTTCTGGCCCATTGAGCTACCCGGTGACTTTTGTAGGGTATCCCACAACCCCTTTGAGAACCCATCCAACAGATAGGCCATATCCTTCTGGACCAGGTAGTCTTCAAGGAGTATGGCAAGAAGAGCTAATATAATTGGAGTGCTAGCCAACTGAGGGACCCAGCCCACCTCTGACATCTCTTCTGTCTGCTTCCCACCCCCAAACTTGTGCTGCTTAGTCCCGTGAAAGCTCCCCTTCTTCCTTTTGATGCATGCGTTAGCCCTATGGGACCCCTCACAATAGCTACAGTAGTGACTGTACTTACATTGGACCCTGTTGCAGTCCCCCTGGTTAAACCTGTACCATATTGGGGGCCTGTATAAAGATTGATTCTGTGTAGGGACTACCAGTACACCGATTTCTGTTCTAATTCCCACCTGAGCCTTAGGGGAGATTATCTGGGAGTGTGCCATGGTGTTGATGAGATCCCAGCGGGCATGCAGATCATTTGCCATCTCTCAAAGAAAAACTTCATCATAAAGCAGCTACACTTGACCACCATGGTCAGAATAAAGCCTATGAATAGTTGCAAAATATTGCCACAGCTCCCAGGCATGGTTGGGAAATTTATAGGAAATGTCTCCAGCACATGCCGCAAAGCTTATACTCCAATTCTCCCATGTCGTGAGGATTTGGAATTTCTTATGTTGACCCTTACCCCCCCTTTCAACCTCTCCATCCTCATTTCTGGAGTTTCCCCTGCAGAAGTGAGGACATGTCTACAAATTCCCCTTTCCATATCTGCTCCCTGGTAGTGGCGGACAAGTGGGATCCTGGAAGCCTAGCTGGAGAATAGTATTGTGACGCCGGTACCATGTTGTCTTTTTTGGCCATGGCAGCAGTATCCCAAACCACTCTAGCCACACCTGCCCCTATCTTGATGGACAGGACCCTTTCCCAGTACCATTGTCCCTTTAACTGCCCTGCAAAGCAGGGGGCAGGAGCCCTGGTATTCGCAGCTGCACCCCCATGTGCCTTACCTTAAGATTCTTGGCCAGAGGCGTTGCTGGCTTCTGCAACTCCCATTGAAAATCCAGTGACTGCTCTGTCCCCTTCCCCTTATACTGCCAACTGCTCAATTGTCATGCTCTCCACTGATGCTGGTGCTAACACTGTGCTGCTCCCTTTCCCATCCTCCAGCCCCTGAAGCCTAGACCTTTTAGGGGTGGATGTATCAGCTGAAGAGTGGACAGTGACCTGGCCCTGCAAGGTCTGATGCATCAGCCCCAGGATCTGATGTATTTGCTGTAGGACTGCCATTGTCCACCCCCACCCCCTTAGCCTCCACAGGGACCCCACCTGCTTCCCCCTTTGAGATCCCTGGAGCAGCATCCCACAATGATGAAGGGGCCATCATTCACTCTGGGTTGTTGGGCCCCTGTCTTCAGCGCACCCTCAGTATCTGCAGTGGTTTTGTCAGTACTTGTCTGCTTCTTGGATGCTATGATATCTGCTATGGAAATAGAACAGAAGAGGGGACCCAGTTATTATCACTGTAATGTACCCATAGATATGTCCTCAATTAATATAATGGTCATAATCACTGTAATGTAGGTCATAATCATCATGAAGACTTCATTAAGTCTTCAGTTAATGTACTGGTCATACTATAGGCCCTTCAAGAAGACCATGACCCATGATGCTGTTAAGGGATTAAATAGATCAAATTGAAGAGCTCATTGTAAGTGGTCCATCAAATAATTCATGTAAACTAAATAGGAATGCAAATTTTAAATGGATCAAACAAAAGAGCTCATTGATTGTTTGTAGATAGATTAAATAGTTAAATTTAATTTTAAAATTTAAAGTTCATTAAATGGTTCATTGTTTGTACATAAATTTATCTTACAGGATCCTTGTGTTCATGTAACTGGCCCGTGCTTGTGGCAAGGACCTACCCTAAAATGGCAGCAGATGAAACTCCACCAGGAGCATGCACTGCCAGGACCCATCCCCAAATGGTGTCAGATTCCTCCACTCACCGCCATGAGCATGCACAGCCAAACCCCACCTCAGAGAGCATGCCCTGAGGCACTGCTTCGGTGGCGGCTTAGGCCTGCCTGCCCAGGCCATTCAAATGTTCACAGCACCGGAAAGACCCAGAGAAGCACGATGCACTACAGCCCCACCAACAAAAGATCAGATCGATTTCTCAGAGCACCCAGGCAGTTCAAATGCTCCTGGAAGCTGCCTGTACAGTTCAGGTGCCCACTATGGTCCCTCCCAGCTGGTGAGGTCACCGTGTGGGCATGTGAGTAGGACTGGGAACGGACCCACAGTGACTTGGGAGAGCAGGCTGAGAGTCTTGGTGGGCCGCTTAATTGCCGGTGAGGAACAAAGTCCCAAGCTCAAAGCTCAAAGGGGCTTATATAAAATCCCAAGCCCACAGGGGATATCAAAGTTCAAGGGGGGGATATAAAAGCTCAAGGGTATAAAAAATCCTAAGCTCAAAGCTCAAGGGTGGGTGGGTGGTGGTATAAAACTTAAAGGGATTTAAACAAAGGGGAATGTATGAAGGCCTACCCAAGTTCAGACTCCCTGAGCATACACCCTCTCACCTGCGTATTTTCTGCATAGGCCTGGGCAGTCACTAAGGTAAAGAGGGCTTTCCCAGGCATGTTTAAAGGGGACCAAACCCCACCCCTGTCCAGATGGGCAAGGGTCTCATAGGCTCTCATGACCAGGTGGTCTTAGGGTGTGGCATCCAGATACCTAAGCCAAGGTACCACCTACGCCCACCTGCAGTTCCTGATTCTCTGTCCAGACCCGCAAACATGCCACCTGTTGACTGGCAGGAGTGTTTCCTTCTTGACAGTCAGAGGTTACATCACCCAAACATGTCCCCCAACCTTGTCTCCAAAATCTGATTAGCATGGATAAAGGAATTGAGGACAGATATAAAGAGGACAGATATAAAAAGAACAGAAAAACACTGTTCCTATTTTCCTTTCCCTAAACCCCTTATTGATCTATTGATATTTGAAATAGGCTGGCTCTTGGTTAAAATATTTCCAATTGTCCCAGTTGCAGTGGGGGATGGGAGGATAAATTTGATACTTTTGTTGTTTCATGAATCCCAGAAATACCGGGCATCAAATATTCATGGAAACCTACAAGAAAAAACATTGCCAAAGAGTTTGAAAAAGTTCATTTTCTAAATGCCTAAACATCTGGAGGGCAGATCAGATGAAAAGCAAAAGCATGAGCTTATGATATGAACATGTAACTAGCTTAAAGAGATAAAAGGACAAAAGGTTGCTGGAAGCATTTTTGCAGGTGATGCATGTCAGAGAGGTGGCTTTGCAATGGAAAACTCTGGTTTTGGGCACCTGAATGAATGGATGAAAAGCCATGCATCTGTCACTGGGGAAAACAGCCTTGTTATTGTAATTAATATAAGCAAATGATAATGATAGGGGCCTTGATTTGGCACCGCATTCCCCCCAGGCCTCCCCAACCCGTTGTGCTTTTTGATAAGTTGCATTTCATTTTGGTAGATTAGATTGGGTCATGTCCTGTTACATGAGTCTTCCCGTGACCCTATGTGAACCAGCTGAGTAGAGAACAACACCAAAGAGCATTTGATAAGTTTTCCTGTGTACTTGTTGACTTGGGCATTGCTGCTGTTGTTTTGAAAGTCATCTAATGACAGAGGAGCAGTCGAACTGATTTTTGCGGGTAGGTTTTATATCATCTTCTCAGCTGGATTTCTATTTGATTGGTCTCAAATGAGACAGGAGAGACAGTAGTTGTTTATATGACAGCACCTAGAGCAGTGTTCTTCAATAGGTGGGCCAGGGGCCAACTCCTGAAACTGTCGTTGTCCCTTCTCCCAATCCGCCTCCTATGCTGGAACTTCCTCCTCAAGCATATATGCTGTGCTCCCTCCTTACCAGCCTCCAGTCCCCTCCTAAAAATCTACCTCATCTGTCTGGCTTCCCCTAACTCCACCCCTCTCCCCACCCCCAATAGCTCATTTATGCTTTTCTCTATACAGTCTTATCTGTAATAAGACTTACAGATCCTCCTCTCCCCTGTAACTAAATTTAAAAAGTGCACATGTGACTTCTACATGTAATGAATGTCTCCCTCTATATTCCCCTTCTCCTTGTCTCTCTTAGACTGTAACCCCCTCAGGGTAGAGACTGGTCTTTAATTATGACTTCAGCATCAGGCACATTGTTGGTGCTATATAGATAATAACAACGGGACTGATCCCATGCGCAGCTGTGCAACTGCATCGTTTGCTTGGGTGCCATAGGTAGGTGGTGTGTGTGGTTTGCGTGTGCATGCATACTCCACACAGCACTCCACGGGGTATGGGATCGACCCCAATGATAATATTTACAATGTTGTTATTAATATTATTAATGATGATAATAAGAATTAGGGCCCTGCATAGGGTCAAGTATTTGTATTTGTATATGTACTTGTATTTTTAATGTTCATGTTTATTATACTTGTGTTCACTGCATTTCCCCCATTTCCATCAATGTGTCAGCCACTGCGGCCGCGCTTCAGCATGGCGGCTGGGGCCAGTCCGCAGGGGCCCTGCCCCCCATGCGTCGGAGACCATTGAGGTGCCGACTTCAGCGCTGCTGCCCTCCCCTGGCCTTCCGGATGGTGGCCCCGGCGGGGCACTGCAACCCAGACCCTCCCAGGATGCCACGGGGCCCCACCCACCATTGCGCCCCTCTGCACGCATCCAGGCACACACGGGGGGCGGGGTCTGTACTTTAAATGCCGGCACTGCAGGACACTTAGCGCTGGTGAACAGAGCTCGTGGATGCCTGGAGAGACTGGCCCCTCCGAAAGCTAAGTGCTTGGAAAAGTGACTGTGTTTGCTTTGGATACTTGTAGTACCTTCCCGTTTCCCTTCTGTGCCCCGTGCCTAGCCTTTTCCCCCTGGAGCTTGTGCTGATTACTTGTGATCCTTGCATGTCTGTCGGTAAGTGTGTTCTCTTACCCTGCTCCCCCTCGAGATAGTGTGAGTGAGTGTGTGAGCCTGCGGGCTCAGGCACCCCATTCTCCCCCCTTTCCCAGGGGCCTTACCGCCCCTTCCTCCTCTTAGTGCAAAAGTCCCGTGGTCCTTCCTCTCTGCCTGGGTTCCCCTCCCTGTGGAACCCTTCACGTCGCCTCACAGAAATTCCCCCTCCCTTTCGTGTGGAAGTGGTGGGGGTGAGGTTCCCTTCCAAAATTACAGCTCTGCACCCTATGATGATAGGGGCCTGAATTCCTGGTGCGAAAGCATGTGGAAAGGCCCACTTACTATCCTGATGGGCTTCGTTCCTCCGCACAGTGTGAGCAGAGCCCCTGTGTGCAAGAGGCGTGAGTGGGCGGCCTTTTCCCCCTTCCTTTCCCCTCCCACTGACACAATGTGGAAAACACAATGAACATGGATACTTGTCTATGAGTTATTTTGGTGCAGAAGTGCAGTGAGGTTCTTCCAGTTTGAGAGTCCTATATAGAGATGATAGGGGTGTGCATGTCATTTTTGTTATTACAATACCGATAATGAAAATTGTTGCTTTCATTATTGTTATTGCAATAATGAAAATGACAAATAATAATGAAAATAGAATTAAAATGATATTTCTTTTTTGAAATAAAGGGAAAAAACTGAAAAACATATTTCTGGCTATAACATTTATGTTTCTTATTCAATTCTAATGAAACTTGGGGATAATGTATCACAAATGGAGGGAACTATGTGTACCAATGTTCGAAATGATTGGATAACGGAAACCAATTTTAGAAGTAATTGAACATTGTGATTTTAAGAAAATCTCCATACACATTCATAGCCATAACCTTTCTAACTTCTATCTAATTTGCATGAAACCTGTGGAATATTATGTTCCTCCACAATCTTAATACACCTACCAATTTTCAGAAAGATTTGATAAAGGGTCCTGATGGTATAAGATATTACCTTAAAAATACATTTCCAGATGTAACATTTGTATATTTCATCATGTTTACAAGATATTTGGCAGGAATGTATCATATACCTCCCCTGTTAACTCTTCCAAACTACAGGACAATTTGATAAAGTGACCCTATAAGCAATTGAAGTTGTCTAGCAGCACATGCAGTGCCAGTCAGAGGCAGGCACCTGGCGTGGCAGGGGGAGAGAGGCTGTAGGAGGGAGGATGTGGAGCAACCCAAAATACTGACAGACACATTCACTGTCCAATTACTGCATGCTTCTAACTTTACAGGACCAATTGGTAGTGGTTTCGAGGCAGACATAGGGGGCAGCCCTCAGGCGGGCATAGAAGGGACATAACTGGGACTTTGAGGATAGTATCCCAACAATCAGGAGACATAGTTTACACATCCAGGCTGGCCAATTATCATCACAATCACATCCTGCAGCACCGTGACAGAGGACATAAGGGAATCTCTATTGACTCTTCCTAAACAGATGCGTCTGACTTCCCAGTAACAAGTGAGGGAGAGATGTTGGGATGGTCACAGCACAGAATGAGGATATTTGGTTGACCTTTCTGCTGGCCAATTGGCATCGCAAACCGATCTTATACCATAGTGACACGTAAGAGAATTCCTTCTCTGCATATGCTGTGCAGGCATATAAAATTATGACCCGTTATCACATCTGTATGATATTTGACAGAGATTATCCTGAACGTGTGATATACAGCCCCACGAAATTTCATGTACACTAGTTGGACTACAAAGATGTTACATTCAGACATACATTTAGGTGCACACAATTTCTTGAGTTTAAATTAGTTGTGGAGGTGTTATGATTCTGGGTAAAGTTACACTAAAGGTGATTTTAATTTTATTGTTCTTGTGCTTAAAGTGCTTTTACGAGAGCTACTTGGCTGTTTTATTTGATTCCCTACCTGAAATTTATTTTATATGTATTTTTGTGTATTATGTTGTGTTTGGCTATGACCTTTGGTTACACTGAATACATTGATTGATTCATTGATTGATTCATTGACATACATTTCTAAGTTAATTGCTTATGCCACCAGGATCCTTTATCCAATCCTTCTGAAAGTTGGCAGAGATAGTAAATATGGGAAGGGGTATAAACATGCCAAGTTTCATCTACATTAAATATGAGGCAAAGAAGTTACACCTAAGAATGTATATGAAGATTTTTGCAAAATAAAATAATTCAACTGCTTCTAAAATTAGATTCCTTTATCCAAACGTTTTGGAATTTGGCACACATAATGCCTTCCATTGGAGGTATAAGCCCTCCAAGTATCAGCCAAATATAGTAAAAAAACAAAAAAAGTTACAGCCAAAAATGTGTTTTCCATTGAAACCAATGGAAAATGAAAATGAAAGCAAAAACGAAAACAACAATTTGATATTTATCAAAACAAAAATGACAGATTTAAGTAAGAAAAACAAAAAAATGAAAATGAAAATGACATGGGCCCTGATGCACACCTCTAAGAGATGAAATGAAAAGCTTTTTTCCCTTTTGTGAAAAAAATTGTGGAAACGGAATGGCCAATTTTTGCAGAAATAAAAAAAAATTGGAAATGAAATTTCAGCCCTATAGCTGAAACAAAAAGTTATTTCCCTTTTTGCAAAAAATAATAATTTGGAAACAAAATGACCAATTTTGGTGGAATTCAAAAAATTTCAGAATTGGAATTTCAGTCCTAGTCCTATATATATAAAAAAGAAAATGTGGTTAAAACTGCTGCTAAAACTGCTACCAACATTAAAAAAGGGGCACTGGTTTGGGAGAGGTGGAGGAGATGGCTAACTAGGTGGGGAGTTTGTTAGCTTGGGGAGGAAGGAACAGAGGAATCTGTTTTAGTGGGGATCACTGGCTATGGGGAGGGGTCGCTCATTTGGGGAAAGGGGAATGGGGCATGGGACTAGATTCAGGGGAGGTTGCTGGCTTGGGGTGGGGGAATGGGATATGTGGCTAGCTTATGGTTGTCACTTGTGTGGGGGCACTGGTTTGAGGATTTACCATTTCTCTCCATTGGGCTGGGACTGGCTGCAGTGCTGGAGACTGAAGTTCTGACAGCAGCGACCCCGCAGATGGGGAGGGCTCATTGCAGACTCCACAAGCAGGCAGCTAAGTTGAGAGTCAGTTGTGCTGCAGTTTTTGTGGCCCAGTTTGAGATGTTGGAAAGCACATTTCCCAGGAGATTTTGGGCTCACTTGGAACTCTTAATACACAGTCATAGTATTTGTGTTTCAAGTATGGAACCTGAAAAGATCTTTTGTGCTTATTTGTGTTTGGACAAAACTCAAATGCACAGCCCTAAGATTAATAGTCCAAACTGAGGAGACAGTTCCACCCCCATAGTCCATGACTCACTCAACACTCCACTCACCATAGACAATTGTTATATCATTTCATATGTTATAACCAAATATGTTAAGATCAGAAAGGGGTCGCTTTTTCTTGCCTTCAAAGATTTTCAAAAGGCATTTGATTCTGTTCCGCGGTCAAAGCTTTGGCATAAACTGCATCAACTCGGCACTGATGATCACTTACTTGCTCTACTCATTTTTGTACATACATAAAATTATGCTAGGATTAAACTAGGGGAGGGTGGACGCTTGTCAAGGCCAATACGAATCCATAAAGGTGTTAGGCAAGGCTGCATTCTTGCCCCGCTGCTCTTTATATTGTATCTTAGGGTATTTTCAGACGTTACGAGATCACAGTGAACCACGGTGAATACCCACCTGTGGTCACTGTGACTCGAACGTCTGTTTGGCGACTGCCAGATGTTCACCACGGTCAATCCGCACATGGGGTCAATTTGAACCACGCTTCCTGGGCTAGCCGGGGGAATGTCCTGGGAAGCGTGGTCAAACAGATCCCCAGCGGGGACCAAAAAAAAGTAACGTCTGGCCGGTTGCCACGGCCCGGGATCCCCAGTGGGATCCCGGGCCGTGGTGAATCCGGCCCGACGTGGCGGTCGCATTGGCCCCGCTGCCCGCCCGTCTCCCCGGAGGGCGGGCGGCGGGGTGCGTGGAGGGGGCGGGGCTGTGCGGCCACACATTGTGCCGCGCGACCCCGCCCCCTCCCAGATTCCCTGCCGGGATCCCCCCGGCACATCTGATATGGCGTGACGGGGTGACCCCGGCGGGGAATGAATGGGTTGTTTTCGGTACGGGGCCAAGCAGCCCCGTAACGTCTGAAAACACCCTTAGTGACTTTGTTGTTGACAAACTTGCTTCCCCTTTGTGTCATCCACCTAAGGTTAAAGATAAATCCTTAACTGCCCTGATGTACACAGATGACATCATTTTGTTGTCACAAACCAACAAGGGACTTTGCAAATTACTGTACAGTAAATGAGCTGAAGATTAACCTGCAAAAATCTCAAATTATGGTTGTGGGGAGAAAGAAGGTTTGTAAACATATATGGCTCATCAAAGGTGAGTAGCTCTTGCAAGTCAACTCGTATGTGTACTTGGGCATTGCCCTAACTGATAATATTCTACAGGGCTGCCACCATAAGTTGATAGGATTGAAAGCTAGGGCAGCCTCTAATGGAATTTTAAGGTTAGCTGTGTGATCAGAGGGAATAGATACTTCAACTATTTTGGATGTATTTAGAGCAAAAGTGCAATCCTTGCTGACTTTCAGCTCGGAAATCACTTTAGGGTCTGACCTACAAATCCTCAAAGCAGTACAGAATATCTTCTTAAGGAAGATATTAAGGGTGCCACAATGCGTTCCAGTTGCAATAGCCCGGGTCGAGATGGGTATGTTAGCTATCGGCTGCCTAAATAGGCAAGCGGGTCTCAGATATTGGCTCAAATTAAGTAATCGGACTGAGTCCTTACCTGTCCTTTGCCTAAAAGAGGAATTGGAATATGATGGGATGGCAGCTTATCCTTGGCTTTCTCAAATAGTATTTCATTTAAAGTATGCAGGTTTATCTTTCTCGCGCTTTTGGAGGAAGGATGTAACTGTGCAAAAAACCTTGGTGAAACAGAGATTAAGTGACATTTCTAGGCAGGATGACTTGGTCGTCTTGGCTTCCTGGAGGGTTGCTCCCTGTCTAGGTTCTTTCAAGAAGTTTCATACATTTGAGTTTTTCTGCGCTATGTAACATTCCTATGTGTATTGGCCTTGGTCGCAAATAAATAAATAAATAAATAAATAAATAAATTTGAGTTATACCTTGATGCCCTTACTGATATTAAGCTGTGCAGAGCTTTTACACAACTGCACCTTCAGCTGTTCTCCTCAGCTATTATGCAGGGACGTTATAGCAAAACACCTTACAGGGAAAGGCCCTGCCCTTGTATGAACCACGAGGTAGAGGACTTACTGCATTTTCTCTTTAAGTGCCCCCAATTTGAGCATTTAAGATGGTCCTGGGTTGGTCCACTATAGGAAGGGAGGGAGTACCTGCCGGTAGGCCGGAGGATAGAAATGCTTGTGTCAACAAATGATGTGAATACTATGCTGGAACTTGCTTCTTTTGTTTTGTTAGCTGATGGACAACGGGGCAAAGAGTAGACATAAATTGAGAGCCGGATGATGTATAAGCACTGTTTGTAAAGTTCTGTATTTTGTTGATTTTGCTTTGCTTGATGCAAGGTGATAACTGTTATAAATGTTGAATTGTTTAGTTTTGTTCTCTTCGGCCATGGTGTAAGCTAGTACCATTTAATAAACTTACTTACAACTTACAACACCCCACCTCTTCACCCTCACCCAAGACCCACCTCTGTGTTTTGGCTGGAGCTGCTTCCCACCTTCCTCCATTGTTTCCATGTGCCTTGGCTGTAGTTTCCAAAAAAAAGGAGAATGGTGTCCATCTAAAATCACCCTACTTAATGCTGTGCAGAGTGATTGGCAGTGAGATGTGGCAGTGGTGGTTGCAGGATGAAGGAGGGAGGGAGGAAATAAAAGAGAGTAGTTTTTCACTCAGCACACAATTAACTTGTGGAATTTGTTGCCAGAGGATGTGGTCAAGGCCAGTAGCATAGCTGGGTTTTTAAAAGGATTGGATAAGTGTGGCAGGGCCCCTCAATCTGCACAGTTGGGGAACCAGCTCGGAACCTACACAGGGGTAAGTGGATGTTCACAACATCCAATCTGTTTATAGGTCTAGTACCCCTAAATTTATACCCGGCCTCCGAACACTCCCCAATAGCTAGGCTTGGACCCACCAACTGAGAACTTCTCCTAACAAGGGTGGATCTCTCTTCACAAAAGTATAATGACAAAAAAAAGTCCAACATGAAAAAAGCACACTTTCATGTAGCAGTTGACATGACATGTGGCTGCTTTTATATGAGTGGGTCGCAGTTGTGTGACCCATTTGTGCGATTTTTCAAGATTCTGCAGGGTGGGATTATACGTGATGATGGACGCAATCATGCGCATTCAAGGCGGTCGTGTGTTGTTTGCCGATCACAAACTAAATACCTTGATGTGTGACCCGCTCATATAAAAGCACCCAATAGCCTGGGTCTTGAGTAGTTCCAGTAAGACCGCCCTTCTGGACCTGGGTTGGGCTTCCTAGCCCTGGCAGCCTGGAGAGGTCTCACTCCCTTACTGTCTCCAGCCAACTGCAACTCTAGGCTCTTCAGGCCACCTTTATATAGGCCTATGTTAGGTCTCCAACTTGGTTTCTTAAAGGGCCAGTATTCCTTTACTATTTTGTCTGGTAATTCACTAGTTGAGTCTCTCTAAGATGTCATCCTGTGGCAGCACTCTGCCACACACCTCCCCTCTCAAAAAGCAGATCTCCCAAAGGGCAGATCTGACTTACTTTAAACTGCTCCCACTTTAGGAAAGAGCTGATCAGGAGAGAGGACCCTCAGTCCTATATGACCGGGGTTGGAGTCTGGGCTCACCCATTCTCCCGGACCCAAGCCCTGGGACCCTAAGGAGTGATTGTACCACACATTAAGTAGTAAAAATCTGTACAAATTTCCCCAGGGCTTTTTATACATTTGTGCTAACAGCCCCCCTTTTTCCTTTTCTTCTATCTTTTAACCAAAAAGCAAGAAGACAGAACCTCCAAAATTCCAATAGTTCCATCTAAATTGACTTGTTGGGTCAATGTACGAGTCTCTTAAACAAAGTTTAATTGATGCGGCGTTCCTGGCATTGATAAAATTGACACTGGTATTGGTGCCATGGTCCTTCTTTTTGCATACTAATGAAGTTGCCATTACAATAGTCACAACCATGGACTGGGGGGATGTCCACCCTGAGTTCAATTTCCTGAGGAGATATAGTGGCCACCATATTTTCTGTTAAGCATATATTCTTAGGTCCTCGATTTGTCTTTTTTGTCTTCTTGGGTGTATTTTTATTTCCTACTACCTCTTCTATCTTTGATGTTTCTGACTTTTCCTTTTCTATAACTACCTTCCATTCTTTCAAACATTTTGCATTCTTAATAACATTTGTCTCCCCTTAGTACACTGTCTTGGTTTCTTCAGTTTGTGTATAATTGTGTTGTACATCAGGGGATTGTTGTGTTTGTTGGTCTTTTGTTCTCTATTTGTTCTCAAAAATGTTTGTGTGCTCTGATGGACCGTGTCCAATCCCTCAGGGAATCGAAATAAATAGTCTACATTCCAAATCTGATGACCTGGTTTATGAAGGATTGTAATTTCGAAAGGCTGTAAAGCCAAAGCCCATCACGTTAACTGTGTGTTTGAATTTTTCATACACTGTAACCATTGGAGCGGTGCATGGTCCATAATTAACTGAAATGGTTGAGCTTGCAAGTAATATTGTAGCATCGCTATTGCCCACTGAATTGCTAGTCATTCTCTTTCTATTGTTGCATATTTTTGTTCTGGTTTTGTAAGCTTTCTGCTGATATATAGAACTGGATGTTCTTGTCCTTCCCAATCTTGGGATAAAGTTTCTGCAATTCCCACTGCAGAAGCATCAGTTTGAAGAATAAATGGCTGATTAAAGTCTGGGCAGTGTAACACTGGTCCTGATGTTAAAGCAAGTTTCATCTGTTGAAAGGCTGCCTTTTGCTTCTTTATCCCAAGTCAATTTGGCTGGAGCGGTTTTTCTCAATCATTCTGTTAATGGGAATGCGATTTCAGCACATCAGGGAATGTACTTTCTATAATAATTGATACTGCCCAGGAAAGTTTGCAAATCTTTTTGAGTGACATGACAATGACTATGGTTGATAGCATCTACTTTGGAAGTTTGTGGTTTTATGTAGCCTTTTCCCACTATATGTTTCAAAAATTTTGTTTCCCTCTTTCCTAAGGCACATTTCCTTGGATTAGCTACTAAACAGGCTCAGCGTAGGGTATTTAGAATGGCTTGTAGGTGGCTTAGGTGATCAGTCCAGTTTTTACTATATATTACTACATCATCTAAATATGCGGTTACATACTGCCTGTGAGGTCTCAACAGTTTGGCCATAATTCTTTGGAAGGTTGCAAGTCCTCCGTCAAAGGGCATTTGACGGAACTGGAACACCCCCTCTGGGGCTGCAAAGGCAGTTAAGGGTTTTGACGCTTCGGACAGTGGTATCTGCCCATACCCTTTTGTCAAGTCTAGTGTTGATATGAATTCAGCTGATTCTAGGCATTCCAGAAGAACATCCATTTGTGGCATCGGGTAAGAATCCAAGGCTGATATGGCATTGAGCTGTTGGAAGTCAATGCATAGTCGAATCAAGCCATCAGGTTTAGATACACACACAATGGGACTCTGCCAAGGATCAGTGCCAGGTTTGATTATGCCCCAGTGAAGCATGTGTTGAACCTCTTGTCTGACTTTCTCCTGTAGTCCTGCAGGGATCCTATAGACTCCCTGTGTAGGTCGTGCTCCTGGGTTTAATTCAGTGTGATGTACTGCTTCAACTAGTACACCCCAGAAGTGTGGAAAATATGTCAGGATATTGTCGTATTAGTTTGACTAATTCTTGAGTTTAAGTATCTTAACTCATGTCCAGTTGCTTCCTCCTTCATTAGTAAGGGTTTGGGGCCTAAAAAATCTTATGGTCCCTCGGGTGAGATTAGCAAAACTTCTCTTTTGTTCCATGATTTTAACATGTTGATATGTTTAATCTTTTCCCCTTGATCTAGGCAATTTATTTTGTAATCTACCAGTCCCATTTTTAATAAAATTATTTCAAAAGGACCTTGCAGCATACAGCTTGTTTTCTGAACTGGGTAACATTAAAAGGACTTAATCCCCTGGATGAAACTCTCTTAATCGTGTCTTCTTGTCATACAATATTTGTTGCCATTGTTGTGCAACAGACAGATACTCCTGTGCCCACTCTGCACATTGTTGTAGTCACTCTCGTAGATTCAATACATATTGAATTATGTTTTCAGTTCTAGATGCGCGATTTAACCAAACTTTTAAAATTAAATTCAATAGGCCCTTAGGTTGCCGACCATACAACAGTTCGAACAGAGAGAACCCTAACGATGCTTGTGGGACTTCTTGTACTGCAAAAAGTACATAAGGTAATAACTGAGCCCACTCTCAAGGTACCATGTCCACAAACTGCTTTACCATCATCTTCAGGGGCCTATTAAAACTTTCAACCAATCCATCAGTCTGTCGATGGTAGATAGAAGGTTTTTTATGCTGAATACTTAGTGAAGTCCATACTTGTAACACTGTGGGCAAAGCCAAGCAGGTTGAGGAGCATAACCACTGATGGTTGAGAGCTAGGAGTGAACAGCAGGGATTGGATCACTTCATTATTAACTGTTAGGTACTTCTCTGAAGCAACTGAGAGTGGCCACTATCAGAGACAGAATGCTGGGCTCAGTGGACCATTGGTCTGAGAGAGTATCACATTTCTTATGTTCTCCCTCCCTCACAACCTTCAAATCCCCACAGACTGCTCACTGATGATCCTTCTACTGTCCTATCATTCAGGGCCCGTTCTCCCCTGTTTAAGTTAAGTATATGCACCTGTGACTTCTCTGCTACATTAGTGTATTCCTGTCCCTCCCTAGGTTATTCTCTCCCTGCCTCCCTCCCCTGTCTATCCTAAATCCATAGCCCTTTGGAGGTCTGGACTGCCCATTGCACAAACAGGACATGTGTCCCAGCTGATGGTTTTCTGGGAAACAGAGGCAGAAACATCAGCTTTCTCTCGTTCTTCATTGGGACTGTAACTTGGTACTTGGTTTTCACCGAGGATCTCGGTACAAAACTTGGTTTACCGAAAAAACCCAAGAAAATCGTACATAAGAATGTAAGAACATAAGAAGTGCCATACTGGGACAGACCAACGGTCCATCGAACCCAGCATCCTTCCTCCGACAGTGGCCAGTCACGGGGGCCTGGGAGAAGCATCCAATAGGTCACCATGCTATCCATTCCTTGTGGGTCATCCCCAGGCTCCCGACAGTTTTGTTTAGGGATGGGCGAACATAGTTCGGAAGTTCGGAGTTCAGACCGAACTCGACCAATTCCGTCGACCGAACTGAACTTCGGAACCGAACTTAATTTTTGAACCGAACCAAACCGAATTTCTGAACTCGGCTCTGTTCACCCATCCCTAAAAGATAATATTCCATTTAGTTCAATGGGATTTGAATTTCTTAACTTTGTTCGGAAGTTCGGAGTTCGGACCGCACTAGAATAGTTCGGTCGACCGAACCAAACTTCCGAACCGAACCAAATTTCCAAACTGAACCGAACCAAATTTCTGAACTCAGTTCTGTTCGCCCATCCCTAATTTTGTTCCCTAATCCTATCTGGCTAATAGCTGCTAATGGAAGTATCTTCCAGAAACTTGTCCAAACCTCTTTTAATCTCAGCTATACTGCTGGCCTTGACCACCTCCCCTGGCAGTAAATTCCACAACTGTCACAAGGGGGTGGGTGGTGGGTTTAGGACAAGGTACCAGGGAAACAAGGGCCACTCGCTCGTCCCCACTCACCCTTCCCTGGGGAAAGAACCTAGCTCCAGGCACGAGGCAAACTTGCGAGGTTGGGAATGCCCGTCAGGATAGTATGTTGGCCTTTTAAATCCACAAGGGATTAGGCCACTATCATCATTGGGTGCCAGATAACCTGTGCAGGACTTTTCCCCCTGCTCTACCACTCGACCACACACAACCCTCAATCACCACAGATGGGGGGAGCGGGAGAGAATGTGTCACATGTGGGGTAGAATGGGGTCAGGGTCCCATAGGAACAATGGGGAAGGGAGTTAGGATCGCACAAGCACAGACATGAAGGATCAATACCAGGAGGGGGACAAGGGGCAGTCTTGCAAGGGTCACACCCAACACTCTCTCGAGGAATCAAGGGGAAAGAGGGGAAGGAAGCCACTCACCGCACTCTCACTCTGCAGAGGTCCACAATCACTCTGGAGTCCATGAAGTTTCCACACAAGTCAGGACAATGCTCTCTCAAGCGGTCAGTCTCTCTCTATCTCTCCACACAAGGGAGCCAGTCTAAACAGATCACCGGCGCTGTGTGCCTCACAGTGCCAGCTTCTGTACTTGATCCATGTCCCTCCGAAACTCCAGGAGCTTCAGGTAGTGGCAAAGCGTGCCTGGCTCCACCCCTGCATCTTGCACAGCGTGTGGGGCCATTGGATCCCCTGCACCTGACTGAGATGGTTGCTGGGCGACCAGGGCTTCAGGCACCGCACTTCTGGGAAGGGAGGGTTGTCCCACTGCCATAGGAGACCACTGAGTTCGGTGGCTCGGGCCGCGGTGCCGCCTGAAGTATCCTTCCCGGGGGTGTGTGTGTGTGTGTGACCCTGACAACAACCTAATTGTATGCTGAGTGAAAAAATACTTTCTTTTGTCTGTTTTTACTCTGCCACCTGTGGGTTTCATGGAGTGTTCCCTAGTTTTAGTACTAGTTGAGAGGATAAATAACTGTTCCCTGTTTACACGTTCCACATCACTCATGATTTTATAGACTTCTATCATATCTCCTCTCAGCCGTCTCTTTTCCAAGCTGAAGAGCCCCAACCTATCAAGCTATTTAGATGCCCATGCGTCCAGTCTTGTAAGATCTTGCTGCAGCTCCTCACAGTCTGTTCTCTACTCTGAATAACTTGGTGTCATCTGCAAATTTGATCACCTCACTCTTAACACCCTTTTCCAGATTATTAATGAATCCATTGAAAAGAACTGGTCCTAGTACAGATACCTGAGGCACACCACTTTTTACATCTCTCCATTGTGAAAACTGGCCATTTAGTCCCACTCTTTGCTTCCTATTCTTTAACCAGCTACCAATCCATAGCAAAACACTACCTCCTATCCCATGGCTTTTTAATTTTCTCAAGAGTTGTTTATGTAGGACCTTATCAAAAGCTTTCTGGAAATCCAGGTACACTATATCTGCTGGGTCTCCCCTGTCCACATGCTTGTTTACACCTGCAAAGAATTCCAAGAGATTAGTGAGGCATGACTTCCCTTTGCTAAATCCATGCTGACTCTTTGCCATTAAGCCATGTTTATCAATATG
>QEPC01011636.1:20181-38247 GCA_003113815.1 Sphenodon punctatus
TTCTATTCGGCAGTGCATAATATGTACTCTCGTATAGATCATGTATTGTGTTCAAAAATTGAGCTGGTAAGATGTAGTAAATGCTTTATTCTACCTGTTGTGATCTCAGATCATAATGCGGACATTTCCGTTTTCAAGGATTTAAAGAAAACAGAGAGAAATAGAGGGAAATGGCAGTTAAAAAGATTCATCTTAAATGAAGATAAAAACAGAGACCAAATCTTGGAAGATCTAAAGGAGTTCTTCGAAATAAATGAACAGTCAGTCTCCTCTCCAGGAGTGCTTTGGGAAGCGGCCAAAACAGTAATTAGGGGGGAAAATATTTCGTTGCAGGCACAGATTGATAAAAGGAAAAGACAGCTTGTAAAGGAGTCATATAAGGAGCTTCAAAAGCTTGAAGCTCAAAATAAAGTAAATCCCTCAAAAGAGCTGCAGCACAAAATCTTTACATCCAGGGAAGTGATCAATATAGCAGAACTAGGGGGAAAAAAGCACAACTACAAAATATAAGATTCCACTATTATGAATTTGGGAATAAATCCAGTAAATTTCTGGCCAACCTTGTCAAAATTAAACAGAGGAAGACTTTTGTCTCGAAAGTGCAAAATGCACAAGGGGAACAAGTAGGGGAGCCAAAGCATATTCAGAAAGCCTTCCTATATTCTTTCAAAAAAAATTACACGTCCTGCAGACGTCAAAAAGAAAAAAGAAAAAGGTTCCTAAACAACATAAAAATCCTCCAAATCAATGAAGATCAAAAGGCTTTTTTAAATACAACAATAACACCGCAGGAGGTACTGGAGGCAATTGCTACAGTAAAGAAAAACAAAGCTTGTGGTCCGGATGGATTTCCCAATGAATTCTATCAAGTCTTCCAAGAGGTACTCGTCCCACATTTAGCCAACACATTTAATAACATTTGGAAAGAAGCAGCCATGCCCCAGAATTTGTACCTAGCAGCTATGACCCTGATCCCCAAACCAGGCAGGCCAGTAGAACTATGTGGCAACTATCGCCCAACTCCCTACTGAACTCAGACTACAAATTATTTGCAAAAATATTAGCCAATAGGCTGAAGTCAATAATTGGGGAAGTAATACATAACAATCAGGAAGGTTTCATTCCCAGGAGAAAAGAGAAAGATAATATAAGAAAAGCGATAAATATAATATATAATTTAGAAGTTAATAAAANCTAAAGCCTATTGGGCACACTTCATTCAATCATACGATAGGTTGTAGCAACAAGTATAGGAATGCACACAGGCAGGCAAGGAGGCATATATAATACATTGTGTTATATTCCATCTCATTATGGTAGGTTTGCTGCATGGTGGATGTGGGCAATGGGCATTGGGTGCATGAGCACAGATGGGAATTCTTCCTGGTTCTGGCAGGTGGTAGCCAGGGTAGCTGGATACACCTACCTCTCCCCCTCCAACCCCCATCTCTCTCATTATAGCTGGGAACCTCTCTCTCTCTCTCTGGTCATATAGTGCAGGTGACAGCATGGGTGGGATCGTGTCTGTCTCTCCTTCTAGCAGTGGGTGGAGTTTCTTTCTCTCTCTCTCTCTCTCTCTCTCTCTCTCGGCAGCAGCAATCTGGTCGGGCAGACAGGCAGCGTATCATGAGAGGCAGGAAGATGAGCTGAGGCAGGCTTTGAGCTTGGTGGCAACCTGGGGTACAGAACCCTTGGCACAGACAGCATATAGGTCAGGAATGGGGACCATTTGGCACTATCAGCAGTAGACATTGGTTGCCAGGGTAGAACCCTTGGCACAGACAGCATATAGGCTAGGGGCTGGGCCATTAGCAGCAGCAGACATTGTTTTCCAGGGTACAGAACCCTTGGCACAGACAGCATATAGGCCTTGGGGCAATTGGCACTATCAGCAGCAGACATTGGCTGCCAGGGTTGGGCACACTTAATTCAATCAAGCGATAGGTGGTATCAGCAGGCACAGGAATGCACACAGGCAGGCAGGCACATATAATACGTTGTGCTATATTGATATATTCCATCTAATTCTGGTAGGTTTTACTGCTGGATGTGGGCAATGGCTAATGGGCATCGATCAGGCGCATGAGCACAGATGGGAGTTCTTCCTGGTTCTGGTAGGTGGAAGCTTGAGCTGGATACACCTACCTCTCCCCCTCCACCCCCATCTATCTCATTCTAGCAGGGAGCCTCTGTCTCTCTATCTTTCTGGCCATATGGTGCTGGTGACAGCATGGGTGGAATCATGTCTGTCTCTCCTTCTAGAAGTGGGGAGACTTTATCNACGCAATGCTGGTGGATTCTCTAAAAAAAATAATATTGGATGTTAATGAGCGGCAAACAGCCCCAACCAAAAAACATCCCTTTGTAGGGTCGGTATTAAGAATATGGACGAAAATTCAAAAAAAGGCAAAAATTGTACCAGGAAAATCCCCCTTTACTCCCATTGATACTAACAAGGCCAAACAACTCCAACTGGCTCTGAGTCTGAGAGACAGTTTGAGATTGAGAGGGATAACTAAAATGCATCAATTATTCCTTAAAGGGAGGTTTATCCCTGTACAGATGATGGAGGAACTAACACAGGAAAAACTGGATATCTTTCAATATTTGTATTAAAAGATTTATGCACGGCCCAACAAAATAGGGACAATTATTGGAGGGAGCCACATAGAATTGAAAAGCTGTTATTTGAGAGAAGTAAAATAGCTGGAAGAATGGGGAGACTATACAAGGAACTTAAAATTATACTATACATCAACAGGAATACTTACCTTGAAAAATGGAGTAAAGATTTAAAGATTGATTTAGAGGAAAAGGAGGCAAAAATAATCTGGGATCACATGCATAACTGTGCCTCCTTGTTAGAAATTAATGAAGCACAAATAAAACTGACCACGAGGTTTTACTTAACCCCAAACAAAACAAAATATATGATGCCAGGGGGTAAGGCGCTTTGTTGGAGAGGCTGTGGATATATGGGGGACTACATGCACTGCTAGTGGGGATGCAGCAAGTTTCAGGTCTTCTGGGGGAATGTATGGTAAACCGACTGGCTGGGACTTTGGTTCCCTTTAGATCAGAGGTGGCCATTTTGGGGGTATATCCAAAGGGGGAGAGTCTGAAGGTGAAAAGCCAGTCTTGCAAGATGCTATTTTTAGCTGCCATAAATTTAATTCTAAGGCACTGGAAAGACCAGAATGATCTCCAGATGAAAGAGTGGTTCCAGAGACTTGTGTTTATGTTTTCAATGGAAAAACTTCATGCAGGTCTACATGGGAAGCTTAACAGCTTCAAGGAGACCTGGGTTCCCATTGTGCAGGAGCTGGATAAAGAAATGGCATGGAAGAAAGATCTCCAGACACTTTTTGATGTTCAGTTCTAAATTCTCAACAAGAAAACTGCATAAACTCTGTAAGGATACTAGGCCTGGTTTTGGATACATCTCCAAGCACAACTCATTGTCACATCACTCTTTAGTAGCACACGCCCTTGGTTTATGGTTTTGTTTTTTTATTTTGGTTTTCTTTTTGGTTTTCTTTTTGCTTATGTAAATTGTACTTTCTTTTCTGTAGTTCAGTTATTGTAATGCTTTCATCGAAATGAACTGTAACATGACTTTGTTCATAATGATAATAATAAAAAAGATTGGACTGTTATAAAACATACTTTATGTGGGGCTACCCTTGGTGATGGTTTGGAGACTTCAGCTGGTGCAGAATGTGGTGGCCCGTCTCCTTAAAGGGACAGGTCGCCATTAGTGACACCAGTGCTTCACTCACTCCATTGTCTGTCTATAGTCTTCAGGGCCCAATTTATGGTGTTCATTCTTACCTATTGTCAGAGGTCAGGACCCACTGAGGAAGGAGGATGGAGACACAGCAGCAATGACAGGGAAGGTGTGGGGGACCACTCTGCCAGGGATGGGACATTCAGGTTGTGTTAAATAAAAATCAGTGTGCCTGAATTTTGGAATACATGGTTTTAGGTTGACCAGGCTGAAGCAAGGCTCCTGGACAAGTGGCCCAAGAGAAATAAAAACAGACTGCCTCTAGTAAGTAACAGGTTTTTTTTTGCTGAAGCGATGAAGCGTATCTAGAACAGCTATTTTTAGTGTACCAGCCCTCCAAAAGAGGAACTGACCTGGAAAACCCCAGCACAAACACCTAAAAACACCAAAACAGCAGCAAAAACATATATTTCAGAGAGCCAACAAAAGACGCCACACCTATCAGCAGCAACCTCGAGCAGGTGGCCAGAAAACTCCTGACAGGTCAGCCAAAGGAAAGGGGTTTTGAGGTTCTTGGGTGTGGACTGTAGCTCTCTAAAACATCGGTAAATCAAGTTGTTTTTGGAGATCCGCAGAACACATCTATGACAGGGCATCAACCTGCAAAAAGCCCCAGATGACGGAACATCAACTTGCAAAAAGCCCCTGGACCATCACCAAACAGGTAAACAGCAAAGTAACCAGTGGAGTGGTGTATAAGAAGAAGACACAAACCCCCTGACTTCGGAGAGGGACAAAGAAACCAACTGACCCAACACCTAGAGGCACCTCCGCGGTAGCCACTCCTCTGAGCCTCTTTCAACCAGGTTACTTTGGACCTGCCGAGTCCAAATGTATGCCTGAGTAAGTATGAATGGGATAGATACATTTTATTTCCTAAGATCCCAGGAACTGATCACTCCTGAGATATTATGGGACATCTGGGGAACAAGACGGTCACTACTATTTTCCATAAGTGGTGACACACTTACATTATATTAAACGTGGTAAAAGTCCACTGTTATATTAAAAGAAAAGGTGGTATTTATTACTACATAGGAGACTGATCTCATGCCAGAGATGGTAAAAAAGTTATTATAGTAGAAAGGTGGTGGTAACAGTCCACAAAAGACCGGTCTTGTTGATTAAATCCTGGTCTATTGTCAGAGAGGCTTTTTGGTTAAGCCTGGGACTAGGTTGATAGTGTACTTCCACTGGGGTTGTAACACCTAGACACTTGGTAAATGGTGTCACGTAAAGTGGAAAAATAAAAGTCCATAACAGTTGCTAGGCAAGTGTGATGCCAACTCAGGCAGAGTGAAGAACTGCTTGAAGGTTTCTAGAAAAGATTGTTAAGTCTTGTTAAAGGTCACTGTAATTCTGAACTAGGGTAAAAAGGGTTAATCAAGCTCCCTTTACTGGGGGTGGGGGTGGGGAGGAGTGAATATTCTAAGGCAGCAGTTGGGGGGAAGTTGAGAAAAAGGAGAGGGGCTGGAAGACAGATGGAGAACAGGAAGACAAAAGAAAATAAATGGCTCAGGGTTATTAAATGAAAGAAAACGCAACAAGGAAGAGGAAGAGTTGGTTAATGGTAGGATTAGTTAGTTTGAGGGTGGCTAAGTGAGTTAGATAACCTTGGATGCATTTGATCTCTATTTTCTTTCTGACATCAAAGAATGTACCTTTATGATTTTGGCTATAGGGGAATGTATAAGAGACCTGTGAGTTAATGTCCACCGGTTATGGTCCTATACCACATATTTTTAGAATATAATAAAATTCCATTTGTTATAACTGGATGTGGTGATCCTTTATGTTCCATGCCTAGCGTGACCTCACAGGACTATAGAGGTAAGACGGGATAAGTGGTGATATATGTTTCCTGGCAGAAAAGACCAGGATGGTGGCAGCAGTTTTTTTTTTAAAAAGGTGAGTCTAACCATCCTAAGGAAGGATAATTGGGAGAGATAAATAAGCAAATCAAATCAAAATGCTTTATTGTTTAGCCGAAGCCTTAACAAAAATAACAAAATACCAACATTAAATAAAACCCCCACAAAGGGCAAACAAAAAAAGAACAACAAACACACCAAAAGGTACAACGCTATAAGAATAAGACCCGGCTAAAAGCCAGGGACGTCAATTAATAATCAAACTTAGAAACAAAGCCAGCCACCCCCCAAATGCCTGGCACACCCCCGCAGGGGCTAGTCCATGAGTCGCTGGGGCCTCAGACTAACAACTAGCCAGGGGGCAATTATAATCCAAACCTGGAGAAGACTTTTGACTCCAAACAAAATTCAAGGTATGCTACTTAGTCCTTCACGGGGGGTCCAAAAGCGACTGTTGAATACAAAGGATCACTAAGCAATAACTGGCCACTGCCCTAGATAAATCCAAATCAATCGGGCTAAGTAATCTCTGGATATCTAAACTGGGGGCGCTAGAGCTCAAAGATATCCCCCCGACGTATTTGTATCTAGGACCGGCAAATAAAGAGCACCTAAAGAGCATATGATCTAAAGTATCTACCTCACCCAAAAGACACAGGGGGCCCATGGGATCCTCTTAGCGGCCTTCCAGAACCGCTGAGGGGAAGACATTAGTTTTCATTTTGAAAAAAGCTATGCGTTTGTTGGAATCTTGCCAAGTAAAACAATAGTAAGACCCCGGGGCCAGTGGATTGTAAGGTTTATACGCAGGGGTCACCTTCTGGGTGGTCAGTAGCGAACCTTCTAGTTGGAGGATCTGGTCCCACAGTCTTCTTTTAATTAGGCTCTTAGTGGTCGCCAGGACTAGACTTTTCAGGCTCTCAGGTGAGAACCCTAGATGTAGAACTTCTTGCACAGCTGCTTGTTTCCACAAATCCCCAAGGCCACATTTAATAGACATGGATAAAAGGGAATCCTCAAAAGGAGGAAATAATACCACCTTAGCCCAATAGATAACCATCGCCTGGAGGGCATACACTCTGAGCGGCAGACAGAGAGCTTCTACTCTTAGGATAACCTGAGGGGTCCCCAAATAAATAAGCAGGAAGACTAGATGGATTGTCACACCGCCCAATAGCATGGTTGCCATACAGAGCATGTGGGGCAGGAGGCACAGGCGCCTCGTGGAACCACAGGTGGCAACTGTCACATGCATCACATGGGGACGGAGCCTGGGGAGGTGCCTCCACCGGCACTCCCAGGAAATCCCTAGTGCACAGCTGGGGGGGCAGGAGAATAGGAGGAGAGTATAAAAGCACCGGCAGCTAGCAGGAACACCACAGGTGATCTGGACCTTGGACCGGCCCCAGAGGAGAGTGGAGAGAGTACAGTGTCCTAAGAAAACTAAGTGTATAAGTCTATTAGTTTCCTAAGAAAGCTACGTTCAAATGTATACGAGAGTGGCTCCCTTGTTCCCCTTCCCTCGTGGAGATGTTGGTATGTGTTCCCTCAATAGGGGTTAGCACTGTAGGAAGTTTACCCAGTAATTCCTGCTTACCCCCCCCTTTTCCCATTCCCTACCCTTGTGTGTTATCCTTCATCCCGTGAAACTCATAGTTTATCTAGGTTCCTGCCAACTCAGCTCACGTTCCTTGAGGGAACCATAGGGTCTGAACCCTGGGGCCTCCAGCTGTCACCAATGGTCCTAATGATGAAGCAGGTTCCCTATTAGGGATGGGCGAACAGAACGCTGTTCAGATGTTCGGACGTTCAGTCGTCCGGTTCAAAATCTGAGTTCGGGTTCGGCTGTTTGGTTTGGCGGAGTTCGGTTTGGCCGAAGTTGGCCGAACATTCAAAAAAGTGCTATTGGTACCGAAACTGAAATGTTTTCAGTATTGGTATTTTTGGCCCTGAAACCACCCCTGGTGTCCTAGGGCTGATGTGGCAGCAGCTGTTACCGTGCCGCGATTCCATTCTGCCATTTCGGAATTGCCCGTGCCACACCGCGGCTTTTCTGCTGACATTCCGCTAATTCTTCCAGCATTCTGAAAATTCGGAAACTATCGGAAAAATTGCAGCATTGTCGGAAACTCTAGGAAAACTGCTGTTCCGCTATTTTGTGGCACTGGCGGAATGGCGCAAGTAGCGGAAATGTCATGTTTCCACTATTTTGCGAACCTGTGGAAGTAGCGGAATGAAATTAGTGGAACTGCGGAAGTAGCGGAATGAAACTAGCGGAATGAAAGCCTCTGCCATGCCATATCACTAATTACGGAAACACTGTTTCCGTAGGAAATAGCTACCGCTGCGACATTCCGCTACAGCCCTAGTGTCCACCCCTGGTGCCAGGAAGTCTGCTCCTCAGCTGCCTCCCCCTTCCAGTCATGCTTTTTCCAACCAAAGTCACATTTTTCCTGCTCCCAAACTCACCCAAACTCATCCGAACTTTTCCGAACTGTTCGGAAGTTCAAGCGTTCGGTTTGGAACTTTGATTCGGTCATTCGAACGGGCCGAGTTCAGGCCGAACTCCAAACTTCTGAACCGCATTCTCACATCCCTATTCCCTAGTTCTTGGAAGCACATGGGCCAAATACTACCCTGAAAGACCACATTTACTAGTAATGGAGATCCAGGGGTCCAGGGCAAGAAAGGGGTGGCCCTAAGTCCTCCCTGGATCCCTGACACCTATAAAACCCTACATGGTCTGGGTCCTACTTACCTGTGGGATTGCCTCACACCCTGGGTCCTAGATCGGACCCTGCAGTAAGCCAGGAGTGCCCTCCTCAAGATCCTCTGAGTTTCTTGGGTGGTAATTTTGGAGAAGGTGTTCTTGGTGGCTGCCCCAAAGCTGTGGAACTCTCTCCCAGCAGAGGTCCGTTTGTCCCCAGACCTTTCCTCTTTCCCTTTTCTGTTTTAATTTGTAAGCCGTCCCATGCTACCAAAAGCAGGATCTTAAATATTGATATAAATAAATAAAATAGTTTCAATGGGTGTAATTAATTTGTTTTACTAAAGATGTATTTTTGTTATGTGAAATTTCTATTATGCCACTATGAAGAATGTGAGTTGTAATGAATTTGTAACATTGTCTTCTTTCTTTTTCAGGATGTCTACATCCTGATACTTGGGAGATGCAATCTATACAAGACTAAGAAGATTGTGCTATCACTTTAGTGTAACTGGCAGTGGTATTAGACAATGTACTATTGATGAGCTGGAGTGTTCCCAGAGTGAGGCTGACACCAGCATGGTAGTCCATCTTGATTTTGCACTAAAACAAAGCAGCCAGCCAAGAATTCATGATCGCAGTGATGATACAGATATTTTAGTAATACTTCTAAACCATGTTCATCATTGTAAGGCTAATGAGTGGATGGATCTTGGACATGCAAGCAAGAACAATTGACATTTCACTGATGTGGTAACTTTGTCAAGGGAGCTTGGCCAGTCTGTATGTGAAGTTTTACATTTGTTTATAGGATGCAACTATACAGTCTCTGTCTTGAGGAAATCTGGACCGGGTCTGGACCGGGTCAGTTTTCTAGGTCCCTCGCAGTTTTGCTTTTGCACTGGCACGGAGACTGCACTTTGGTTGATGACTAGGGATGTGTGAACGTGGTTCGCCTGTTCAGAGTTCGGCCTGAACTCAGCAATTTTGGACAGCCGAACCAAATGGCCGAATTAAACGCGGGAACCCCCGAACAGTTCAGCCGTGTTCGGATGAGTTCGGGTGGCATTTGGGTGGGAAAAACCTTGCTCGCAGGCCCAGGGAGGGGCTGGGGGTCATCTGAGGAGGATTGGAGAAGCTTGGACTAGCAGCCAGCCTGCCCAATCATCATCCCTCTTTTCCTCAGATCACTGGCTTGGCAGTCTGCGATTGGCCACGGGTTAGGCTGCACAGAGCCAATGGAGCTTGTGGTAAGGCGGGTGCAGCAAGTAACAAAAGTCATTGCCTTCCACCCCTTCCATATCATTCTGAGCTAGCTACTGATCCTGTCAGCAGGCGTTTTCAAAACTCCTTCTCCCAGCAGTTTGTGTTCCTTCCAATCCATTGCCATCCTCCTCCTATTTCACCTATTTCCACACATTTACATCCATAGTTTCATTTATTTAGATTAGATTACATAGATAGATTTAGGTGTTATTTTTATTTTTTACCCCTCCCTGTGTTCTTCCTCTCTCCCCTCCATTGAATCCTTCCCTCCTCCCTGTATATATTTCATCCCTGATTTCCTTCCCCTGTTTTTGGATTTATTTAGAGTAGCATTAGATTGATTTAGGTTTCATTTCAGTTTTGTACCCCTCCCTGTAGTTGTAGGAGTTAGCTTAGTTATAGAGAGAGATAGAGATCATGTGTGGTGATTTGGTTTTAATATTTTACAGTGTGTTTGTAGTACTAGGCCTTTGTAAATATTAGATAATATTCCATTTAGTTCCATAGGTTTTAGAAAAGTTAATAGCAGTTAGACTTAGCGTAGCTATATATAATATTAGATTAAAAAATTAAATAAATTTAAAAAAAAATATAAAAACTTGGTGTGCATTCTTTGGGTGGGAGAACTGGATAAGGGATGCAGGAGAGGCTGGTCTACTGCCTGTACGGCAGGCAATGGGGCACGTGGCAGAGGTGCAGGGGCCATGGCAGCGAAGTGGCAGCAGGCATCAGCAGTAGGCCAAGCCCATCACCATCACCACACCCCAAATTTCACAGGCCTGATTTTGGCAGACAGGCTTCAGAGGCTCCCAGCAGTGGCACTAGGGGTGTGGGTTGGTAGCGCCGCGTGCCAGCGTTATCCACTGCCTTACAGGGCACTGGAAGTCCTACAGTTCTGGAGGCTGCGGCTGTCTCTGCTGCGGCTATAGGAGCAGGTTCAGGTGCTTATGGGTCAGATGTTGATCATGGGCCACCATTGTCCCCCATTATTGATGAGATCCCCAGCAGTCCAGTCCTGCTAGAGGCAGGGCCCAATTCCTGAGCAATGGCAGCAGGGAGAGGAGCAGCAACAGCAGTAGCAGCAGCAGCTATAGGGGGCACAGGGAGAGTGGCAGCAGCATGGGCAGATGATCAGCCCCAGGGTCCCAGTACTCCTATTCATGGGGCATCACTCAGGAGTGGTACTGCTGCTAAGGGGGATTAGCAGCAGCAGCATCAGTGCACCATGAAGGAGCCCTCACTGCCTGTAATGTAGCCCCCAGAACCCTGATGATGGGTCCTGGGGCTGGAGTGGTTGGCCGTTTCTTGATGCTGTGAAATGACAGCTCCCCGTGAGTGGAATGATGACCCCAGAACCCTGATGGTGGTGGGTCCTGGGACTAGAGTGGTTGCTTCTTGATCAAGTGGAATGACAGTTTTCCCTGACTATAACATAGGCTCCAGAACCCTGATAGTGGGTCCTGGGGCTGTAGTGACTGCTTCTTGATGCCATGGAATGATAGCTCCCCATGAGCAGAATGATGGACCTAGAACTCTGATAGTGGGTCCTGGGACTAGAGTGGAAGCTTCTGGATGATGTGAATGGGCATCCCTCCCTGCCTATAATGACGGCCCCAGAACCCTGATGGTCGGACCTGGGGCTGTAGTGGCTGCTTCTTGATGTCATGGAATGACAGCTCCTCATGAGCGGAATGATGGCCCCAGAACTCTGATGGTGGGTCCTGGGACTAGAGTGGCAGCTTTTTGATGATGTGGATGGACAGCCCTCCCTGCCTGTAATGTAGTCCCCAGAACCCTGATGGTGGTTCTTGGGGCTGGAGTGGCTGTTTCTTGATGACGTAGAATGATGGCTTCCCTTGACTGTAACGTAGGCCCCAGAACCCTGATTGTGGGGTCTGGGACATGAGTGGCAGCTTCTGGATGACATGGATGGACAGCCCTCCCTGTCTGAAAAGCAGGCCTCAGAACCCTGATGGTGGGTCCTGGGACTGGAGTGGCTGGCTGTTTCTTGATGTTGTGGAATGACAACTCCCTGTGAGTGGAATGATGGCCCCAGAACCCTGATGGTGGGTCCTGGGACTAGAGTGGCAGCTTTTGGATGACATGGAACTACAGCCCCCTGTGCCTGTAATGTAGGCCCCAGAACCCTGACGGTGGGTCCTGGGGTTGGAGTGGCTGCCTATTTCTTGATGCTGTGGAATGCCAGCTTCCTGTGAGTGGAATGATGGCCCCAGAATCCTGACAGTGGGTCCTGGGCTGGCAGCTTCTGGATGAAGTGGAATGACAGCCCTCCCTGTCGGTAATGTATCCCCCAGAACTAGGGATGTGCCGTTCAGTCGTTCGGCCTGAAAACTTAGTTTGGGTTCATGGGTTTGGTCGCATGGAGTTTGGACCTCCTGAACATTCAGAAAGTTCAGTCACCTGGAAGCTTGGAGCACTCCAGAGGTGCCCATGGGGGCATGGCAGGCCGTCAGAGACACAGCAGCAGCAGCAGAGACTGGGAAGGCTTGGGGCTTGGCACCCTGGGTTGCCCGGGTAGGCAGACTTGGTGCTTGTCCCCTGGGAGTGCATGGCAGGCAGTGTGAGACCCAGAAGCAGCAGCAACAGCGTCAGCAGCAGCAGCAACAGCAGCAGAGGCTGGGAAGGCTTGGGGTTTGGTGGCTGGCCTGGCACCCCTACTTGTCCGGGCATTGCAGGCTGCCAGGCATCAGTGGAGCAGCAGCAGAGGCCCAGCAAAGGCTTAGTGGCTGGCACATCTACTTGGCCGGGCACAGCAGGCTGCCAGCCATCGGTGGAGCAGTGACAGATGCCTGGCCAAGGCTTGGTGGCTGGCACCCCTACTTGGCCAGGTATTTCAGGCTTGCATCCTACTCACCAATTCTCAACAAGCTCTTCTGCAAATTGGTCAAGCCTTTCCCAGTGGTGAATCATGTGGTCACCCAGTAGGAGACATTGGATTAACTGGGCACAGTATCCATGGCACAGCAGAGGCAGCAGAAGCAGAAGCAGCAGACATTGGATGACTGGGGCACAGTAGCAGACATTAGATTGCATTTCATCCAATTGATCCTATATAATTTTTCTTAAAGCAGGTGAAGATTTATAATGCATTCAGGCTACAGAATCATTGTAGTCACTCTCTGTGTAAAATTTGATTAAGTAGGTTTTCTAGACTTATTAAAATGTCTTCCTGTTTTTAATTAATTCTCATTTTTCTGATTTCTGTACACTTCCCGATTTAGCTTGAATATTAATTCTCTAGCTGTTCAAGGAATCAGTTCTGATCTGAGATTTTAATCTGTGATTGCCATGGCACAAAGCAGAGGCATCATTCAGTGGTGGCAGACATTGGCCAGCCAGGGCTTGGTGGGGCACCACAACTATATGCAGCCCTTGGGGGAGGTCGTGAGAGGGTTCGGGGTGCGATGTCACCAGTATGCTGATGATACTCAGCTGTACCTCTCATTTTCTACTGACCCAGACCCTGCTGTCTCGGTGCTATCCCAATGTTTGGAGGCCGTGGCGGATTGGATGCGGCGGAGCAGACTGAAACTCAACCCAGATAAGACGGAGGTGATGGTGGTGGGGAGGGCGAAGGGGGTGGTGGCCCCCCTGATTGGGGGGGTTTGCCCCCCTGTAGCTCAGCAGGTCCGGAGTCTGGGGGTCATTTTGGACGCAGGCCTGCGGCTGGAGCAGCAGGTGGAGGCAGCCGCGAAGGCTGCCTTCCGCCAGCTTTATCTGGTACGTAGGCTGCGTCCGTATGTCTCTGGCCCGGACCTGGCCTCCCTCATCCATGCCTTCGTCACCTCGCGACTCGACTACTGTAACGCGCTCTACGTGGGGCTTCCCTTGTTCCTGGCCCGGAGGCTGCAGCTGGTGCAGAATGCGGCGGCCCGTCTTCTTACGGGGACGGGTCGCCGGGAGCACATTACACCGGTGCTCCGAGCGCTGCACTGGCTGCCGATAGTGTGCCGGGCCAGGTTCAAGGTCCTAGTAATGATCTATAAAGCCCTATACGGCCTTGGCCCCTCTTACCTTAGGGACCGCCTCGCCCTTCGCGCCCCGGAACGACTCCTGCGGTCTGCCGGGGGTGCCCTCCTGGAGGTCCCCCGTGTTAAGCGGGGGGCCACGATGGAGCGGGCATTCTCGGTGGTAGGGCCGCGGCTGTGGAACTCCCTTCCGGAGGAAGCTCGCCTGGCCCCAAGCCTTTTGACATTTCGGCGGACCTGTAAGACCTGGCTGTTTGCCCAGGCCTTTGGGAGGGAGGGGGGGTGATTTTTAATCCCCCACCTATATATTTATTTATGATTATATACTGCCCTGTTTTATTGATATATTTTATATTTGTATTTTAAATGTTTTAAAATTGTTTTTATTGTTGTTAACCGCCCCGAGCTGCGTGGCAGGATGGGGCGGTATAGAAATCTATAAAATAAATAAAATAAATAAATAAACTTGGCCAGATCTTGCAGGCTGGCATCGTAATTGATCGATCTCAAGAAGCTGTACTGCAAATTGGTGAAGCCTTGCCTGGTGGTGAATCTCATGGACACCCAACCCCTGTCCACCGGCACACTCATCTGAGCTATGCTCATCTACAAGAGAAAGGAGCAAATGGCTGACATGTAGTACCAGCAGCAGCAGCAGTAGACATTGGATTTCCAGGGCACAGTAACTGCAGCTGGCACCCCTGCTTGGCCGGGCATTGTAGGATGGCTGGCATCAGTAGAGCAGTGGCAGAAGCTCAGTCAGGGCTTGGTGGCTAGCACCCCTACTTGACCAGGCATTTCAGGCTGTCTGGGATCAGTGGAGCAGTGGCAGAGGTCCATCACAGTATCCATTGTACAGCAGAGGCAACAGAAGCAGCAGCAGTGGCGACTCGATTGCCGGGCACAGTACCAGTGGCACAGCAGAGGTGACATTCAGCAGCAGCACAAAGATCCGATTTTAGGGCACAGTACCCATTGCACAGCAGAGGCAGCAGCAGCTCAAATTGGATTGCCCAGGCACAGAACCAATGGTACAGCAGAGGCAGCATCAGTGGAAATTGGATTGCCAGGGCACAGAACCCATAGCACAGCAGAGGAAGCAACAGCATACATTGGATTGCCCAGTAGCAGAACCCATGGCACAGCAGAAGCAGCATTGGCAGCAGTAGAGGACATTGGATTGCCAGGGCACATTACACGTTGCAGAGCAGAGGGGGCATTGGTGGCAGCAGCAGCAGACATTGAATTGCCTGGTAGCAGATCCCATGGCAGAGACAGTAGAGGAAACACTGGAAGCAGCAGAAGACATTCAATTGCCTGGTAGCAGAATCCCATGGCACAGCAGAGGCAGCACTGGCAACAGCAGCAGACATTGGATTTCCCGGTAGCAGAACCCATCGCACAGCAGAGGCAGCATTGGCAGCAGCAGCAGACGTATTGCCAGGGCACAGAACCCATGGAACAGCAGATACATCAGCAGCAGGATTTCCCTGTGTGCAGCACCCATGGAGCCAGGTAGGGATGGGCGAACAGAACCGAGTTCGAAAATTCGGTTGGGTTCGGTTCGGTTGGGTTCAGTTCGGAAATTCGGTTCAGTTCGGAAGTTCGGTTCGGTCGACCGAACTATTCGAGTTCGGTCTGAACTCCAAACTTCCGAACAAACTTCGGAAATTCAAACCCCATTGAAATAAATGGCATATTCTCTTTTAGGGATGGTCAAACAGAGCCGAGTTCAGAAATTCGGTTCGATTCAGTTTGGTTCGAAAATCGAGTTTGGTTCGGAAGTTCAGTTTGGTCGACCGAACTGGTCGAGTTCAGTCCGAACTCCAAACTTCTGAACCACATTCACCCATCCCTAGAGTCAGGATGGTAGGATTTGCCAAGGAAGAGCTCCCATACAGCAGCAGATGGCAGCAGCAGGATTGTGTGTGCACATATGAATTTGCCAGGCAGTCCCCCCCCAAGTGGAACTGCCAAGACTACCTTCTTGGTTGAGCCCTCGGAGGGATTCAGGAAATAGGGTCTCAAGTTCCCCCCCATGTCTGACTGGCTTACAGTCCCCTTGTGTGCCTGAGGCCCAAGACTCCAGGCATTCTGCCCCTATAGAGCTGGGTCTTCCCAAGGTGCCTCTTTTTGGGACTGAGACTTTTGACCGTAGCGGAGGATGGGTTGGATGGCCCCTTAGGTGGCCTGGTGGGGTATGGGGAGTTCCCCTTCCCCCCCCCAGCCTGCTGGATAGACGTGGATTCCCTTCCCTGCTCCACAGCAGATTGGTTTCTTGGAGCGACTTGAGTCGCTGCATGCCCAGCTGAGGGACTTAAAGAAAGGGGGAACCCACCTGCTCCCCCCCCCATTGAACACTTTAGGAATGTGGCTATGACATGTCCACCCCCATGCCGCCCCTGATACTGTCCAACCAATCTCATTCTATCAGTTGGTTATCCTCTAGGGATGGTAGCATGAGGATGGAGGCTTGAGCTAAGGAAGTCTGTACTGTCTTCCCATCTTCCTCCGGGTACATAGTGGAACTAACTCCCTTGAACTCCCAGTGGGGGATAGGAGAGGAGGACCCCCTTCATTTGCCATGCTTAAATGGTTCTAAAATTTCTTCTCTGGGGGTTCCCCTTTCAGAAGTTCTCCCTATTCCTGATTCAGGCCCTCAGTTACTAAATCCTCAGTTAGTACTGGGCCCTAGTGACCCTCTGGACCCTCCCCGACTGCATGAGGCATTCTGCCACCTCCGCCGGGTAGAGTTTTGAGACAACGCCCTAGACCCCCTCCAAGCCAATGACATGAGGGTTGATCTGGTGCATCTCTTTCCCTGACTTCTTGGAATATCTCGGGATGGAGGGCACACCAGTCAAACCCGGAGTTTTATAACTTCGTAGACTCTTCTGACATTGTGCTCTTTCAGGAAACATGGTTGCTGAACCCCTCCCCCCCCAAGAGTAGTTAGAGGGGCTTTGACACCTACTGGGTAGAGGTGATGCCTTCATTTTCCCGAAGCTGCCTGAGTGGTGCCCTGGCATTGTTTATTGCATCTGTTCATGCAGCCCATGTTCAGTGTATAAGTTCTATTAAAGCTTACTTTTCACTTGTTCACTGTCTTTTTCCTTCTGGCCTAGAGATGCTGATAGGTGTGATGTATATTCCCCTGGAACAATCTGCCTATTATGAAGCTGATATATGGACACATTTAATTAGACAGGTCAGTGAGGCCAGGGAACAGTTCCCGGAGGCTTGCCTCCTGTTGGGTTGGGATTTTAACACCAGATTGGGAGATCCTGCAAGTTTGTCTTTTCAACCTTGTCTTGAGGAATCGGTGAATCCTCTTTATATACCATTACGCCACTCAATGGATCATGTGGCAGTACCGAGGAGGCTCCTCATGGACAAATTATTAGGTGTCTTGGATCTCATTATAGTAAATGGACGCCTGGAGGATGATTTGGTTGGCAATTTCACTTTCCATTCTGCTATGGGCTTTAGTGTATTAGATCGTCTGCTGATCCCTCCCTATTTATTTGGTAACGTCTCTAACCTCCAGGTTGTGCCCTTGTCTGTGTCTGACCACCTTCCTATAACCCTGAACTTCTGGGATTCTCGGGTCTTTCCTCTTCCTTCTGATGCTCTCGTTCCTCTGGCTGATGGAGTGCCCTTTTTGTCTTGAATAAAGTGGTTTGAAGAGATGAAGGGCAAGGTGGCCGCTTTTCTGGAGTCGCCACCAGTTATTGCTTTTTTTGCTGGAATTGCAGCCCAGGGGACAGATACGATCTTGTGGTATGACAAAACATTGGCAGCACTGACCCAAGTGATTACGATTAGTATATCTAGGGAGGGGAGCGTAACTCCACTTCCTGGACCCCCCCCCCCCGGTTTGATACTGTATGCCGTAGGGCCAGGGCCCAGCTTCGCCGGGCGGCCAGGCAAGTGAGAGTGAACCCTTGCCAAGAATATAGGATCACCTTGGTGGCCTTGCATAAAGACTATTGCACTTTACTGGCATTTAAATTAAATGAAGACTGGAAAGCTCTGTTGACTACCCTTATCAAGGCTGCTAATGAAAGGGACTCTCAGAAATTCTGGGAAGTTATCCGCCAACCCCTGAAGGGAAGGGGGTACCCCTGCAGAGTTTCCCTTTGCCCTGAAGTGTAGCAGTCCTTTTATGAGGGCATTTTTTCCAACTTTAGGGTGGGGTCCTTTGATTTAGAGATTCTCCCTCTAGAAAGATACCAGAGTTGGCCCCCAGTCACTGTGGAGGAGGTGGCTTTGCTCATTGACTGCCTTAAACCAGGTAAAGCCCCAGGGCCAGATTTCATAACACCAGAACTATTAATGAGCGATTCGGGCCGGTGGGCAGAAATTTTAGCACCTTTATTTACCTATATTAATGAGACTGGTACGCTCCCCTCTTCTTGACTCTCTAACACCATGGTCCCGATATTT
>QEPC01011636.1:61824-75532 GCA_003113815.1 Sphenodon punctatus
TTAGCTGATAAATTCACTGGGTAGTTGTGAACAAGTCTCAGTTTCCCCTTCTTTAAAATGGAACTATGTCTGTGTTCCTCTGATGCTTTTTCATCTTGGATTGTAAGCCCACCGGGCAGGGATTTGTCTCCAAAAATTCATGGCTGTAAAATGCTGCGTATGCTTAGTAATGATATAGAAATGTTGAGTAGTAGTAAACTGAAGCTATTGTATTTGGCTGATACATATGGGACTGTGTACTTAGAAGAATAAATCAGCCCTCTCATAATTTTTATTTATTTATTTATTATTTATTTATTTATTTGCTTATTTATTTATGTTGTGAGTATTTGGAGTGGATCCTGTGGAGACTTATTCCAGGAATGAGGAGAACTGCTTATACCTCATATATACATTTCTTCCATTCTAAAAATGGAGGAGTTCTTATCTAGAGAAGATAATAAAAATGATTAGTTCATAGCTGAAATATTTTTTATTTGTTAGCTACATAAGAATTTGTTAGCTACATGAGGTGGGAATTTGTTGAAACAATCCACACATAATCCTGAACACTTTTATGCTAGTGGACTTCCACTGAAGTCAAAATTTGCATTTAGCGATGTCCTTTCCCTTGTCAAACACTGTTATTACACCATGTTCACTGAATCCCACCCCCACAACTCACGCCATCTCTTCTCCACATTTGCTTCCCTCCTGAAGCCTCCCTGTGTCAAACCCTGCCTGCATTCTGTCTCCGCAAGTGGGTGGACTGGGTGACCAATCTCTCCCTGCAGGGGACTTCCGTTCTTAATAGGTCACAGGGCAATCCTCCTCGCACAGGATCTTCTCTGCTTCTTCAACAACAAGATTGATAAACTCTGCCTTGCAATTGCTTCTCAACCTTCTTCCTCCTCCACGTCATTTCCTGATGTTCCCCGTCCTGCCTCTTTTTTCTTCTCCTTCTCCCCAGCTTCTCTTGATGCGGTCACCTCCCTCTTTTCATCCAACCCCTCCACTTGCACCCTTGACGCCATTCCCTCTCACCTCCTAATGTCAATTGCCCCCACTGCTACGCTTTCTCTGCTGCACATCATCAATCTCTCCCTCTCTATTGGGTCATTTCCATATTCCTTCAACCACAATACCGTCTTCCCTATCCCTAAGAAGGTTACTTTTCAGACCCTTTCAGCTATTGCCCCATTTCACTCCTATCCGGCCCTGAATCCAGACTTTCCTTACCGTTGCTGTGCAAAAACAATAGTCCATGCTCTAGTCATCTCTTACCTTGACTACTGCAGCTTCCTCCTTACTGGCTTCGCTTGCTCTGATCTGGCCCCCCTCATCTCCATTCAACGCTCTGCAACCAAAATCATCCATCTTGCCCATCAATTTGACCATGAACAGCCCCTCCTCTCCGCCCTGCACTGGCTCCCTCTACAAGAACGCATTCAGCACAAGTTCCTGGTCTTCACCTAGAAGGGTTTTCATGGCCTTTCTCCTGCATGGAGGGGTTGATTGTTGTGATCAGGTGGGAGGGAGTGGTTGGGGTACTGTTTATAAATTAATGTCTGATTGTTTAATGCTGTTTCAGGGGTCTGCCTTGGCTTGTGTGGGACCAAGGTGGGCTTCTTTGTTGTATTGAAGAGGGTATTGTATGGAAGAGGAAGTGGAGATGGCTGACTCCCCTCCAGTGAGAGAGGGGTGGAGCCAGCTATATACCCTGGTGGCAGCAGGGTATAGGTAGTGAGAGTGAAGGGACCATTTGCCTGATGTGTAGGCATGGTCAAAGTAGATATTAGTGGGGGTTGTTTTTTTCATATGTATGATATGATATTGTTTATATTGTGTATGCTGGGTCCCCTGTGTGGGAATAAATCCTAGAAATGTGTTTGTGATGTTGTACGCCGCCTCGAGTCTTCGGAAAGAGTGCGGGATAGAAATTAAAATGCGAAATGTGAAATGCGATATCTCTCTGCTCTTGTATCCCACCACACTCCTGCCTGGGAGCTTCGCTCCTCCTCTGCCCCCACTCTCACCTGCTCACAACTCCCTTGCTCCTCTAAATGTCTTTGCCCCTTCTCCCTTACTGCCCCTCATGCATGGAGCTCCCTCCATGGATACATTCACTCTGCTCCCTCCCTTCCTCCCAACTTTCAAATCCCTCCTGAAAATCCATCTCTTCCATCAGGCCTTCTCTAGCTTGTCATGAGTGAGTGATACTGCACCCTTTCCCCCTCACTCAGAACCTAATTCCCTGTAACTAAGCAAAGCACGTGAGCCTGCAACTTCTCACCCTCATGAATGTACTCCTGTCTTTCCTGATGTTTAACCTCTCCCTCATATTCCCCTCCCTTGTCTCTCAGATTGTAAGCCCCTTAGGGATAGGGACCTGTCTCTGACTGTGGATTGTACAGTGCCAGATACATTGCTGGCGTAAAAACAATAAATAAAATAATAATAATAATAATAATAATAATAATAATAATAATATCCTTCTGGTGGGTCTCAGTTGTGAGTATTTGAAGAGAGCTGGGAACATTTGGCTTGTGATAGCTCTGACTTTGAGAAAGTGAGCAGGCTGCATGGATGTACAATATCTTATATTCCTACTGTTGGGCTGTCAAGTGTATATTATCAAGTACGACTCTTCAGCCATTTACAAGGAGAGGAAATGCTGCAAAGATAGGCTAATGGCAAGCAGGCTGTGTACAATATTAGTTAGAATATGAAACTGTTGCAGTAATAACAGTATTACTTACGAGCAGGTGAGCCCAGTAGCTTTCCTCAATAAGCTAGAGAATGAATTATGTCCCCTCACTTCAACTCCGGTAAACGACAATGTGCGTGAATACGGAAAACTGTTTATTGAAAGTAATACACACTCAAAATGCATTCTCTCTAGTCAGATCCGACAGGTGGATGTGGATTTGATAGACTATATTTATTATAAAATGTATAAAAAAAATTTCAGGTCAGCAGTTTTACCTGTGCTGGTGCAGCTGTCA
This sequence comes from Sphenodon punctatus, assembly GCA_003113815.1. Taxonomy (NCBI): domain Eukaryota; kingdom Metazoa; phylum Chordata; class Lepidosauria; order Sphenodontia; family Sphenodontidae; genus Sphenodon; species Sphenodon punctatus. The sequence continues at coordinate 64,809 of QEPC01011636.1, forward strand.
GGAACGCCAGCGCAATCAGGAAGATTGATTCGCTGTAGTACAGAGTAGCGCATCCATTCATTCTCTTCTCTTGGCTTCAGCTGATGTGAGCAGGAGAAGCACTTTAATTTCAGGAATAATCTAGATTTAATTGAGAATGGTAAACTTGTTGCAAAGTTCATTTTTTATCCTCACTTACACCTCACTTCCCCCTTTCTCATTTGTTCCCATCATGCTCAGACACCATGATTTATTAGCAGCACTGATGTCTCTATCTTGCTCTTCTGCCCATCACTAATTCCTTAGCAGGAGATATAAGCTCCATTTGCTATGCCACGATATATTTTGAATGGAAAAGCCATAATCTGGACTGAGACAAATATTGAAAGGAAAGTGTGTGTGTGTATGGTGGTGTTGGTGGTGGTATAATGCAGTAGCATCATTATTGTCTTTAAGGCTCTTTAATCTCTGTGTGTTGATGTACTTCTTTGCTTACCCATGACTTTGGAATGTGTTTTTAACTCCCAAGTGATTAGTGAAATTAATTTAAACTAATCATCAGTCAGATCCTGCCACCCTCAACTTCTTAGCATTGAAGGGTCAACAGCCATTCTTGGGGTTTGCTGGCAAGCATGGTGGCACCTGTTACAACAGGCACAACAGGACCAAAATGATAAGTGAATGGACATAAACATGGTGTACATATAAGTGCTGAAGGGAAATTGTGCATGTTAAGATATTCAAGAAGTCATTTTTTCCCCACTGAAATGTCATTTTGCAAAGGTTTCCAACCAGCTGCAAAGCTGATGGAAGAACAAAACAATTTTTTCCAAGGCTATCCCTTCCTTTTAAAATGAAATTCTGTTCAGCTGCTCTACAGTGGAAATCAGCTTTGAGAAGGCTTATCGAGATACAAGCATCAGAGGACACTAAGCCGTTCTGGGAGCTGATGCTAATGGCAGGAGAAACACCAATGAAACCTCCCCTTCTTGATTTACTGAGGAACGGAATTCTCCTCTGAGATATAGGCCCTGGCATAGGAGTCAAGAGTTGAGGGTGGGGAGAAGAGGGACTCCTGATTTCATCAGGGGTTAGGGTGGCCAGCTATGCAAATTTTAGAGGACACATGAGAAATACAGGTTGCAGGGCTCCACTGTATTACAAGAAACTGTATTTCTTGTAAGTGTCCTCCAAAATTTGCATATCTGATCACCCTATCATGGGTGACAGCAGGGGTGAAAGGCCTTCTTCACCCAGCCCCAGCCCTGAAAGTGAATTCCCTAGCCTGGCAACAACTGTTGATTCCTAGGTCTGGCAGCAGTCTCAGACCACCAGCAACAGTAGTTGAGCCAGTGTAGAAGAACCTTTGAGGGGCAGGGAAGTATATGAGGGCAAGGAAAAGGACTTTCAAGCACCAGAGGATGGGAATTGTGGGAGTCTTGATCTCCATCCAAACTGAGGCCCTGGCTATTGCTCTTGGTTCAGGTTGTCTACATGGTATCCTTGAAACTGCCCTTGTCAGAATTATTTCAAACAGTTTGATAGAGAGCATCATACACAGAGTATTCTATTAATAATTTTATTTTTACATAGCACCCCCCTGCTGTGGCACTCAGAGCTCTTTACATATAACACAACTTTTAATCCTCACAACAATCCTGTGAGGTAGGTTAGCCTATGAGAATATTGTGACTGGCCCAATGTCACCCAGTGAGTTTCTGGCTAAGGTGAGACTTGAGCCGGGGGTCCCTCCCCCTCCCAATCCAAGTCCAAGTCCAAGAACTGTGCATTACAGCGCACTGGCTCTCAAAGCAGACTTATTCCTGAACACAAAGAAATGTATGAAGTTGGTAGATCTAGTATGGGACAGAATAACTAGGTCATGATCCTGAAGTCACTTACTCACATGTAGTCCTGCTGAAATCAATTGAGCTATGTGCAAGTAAGTAGATTCACAAATTCAGTCGTAGAGAGGCAAAGGGTCTGGTTCTTGTGTGCATTGTCTGCTGTCTTTGAGCAAAAATATTCAGCTAGAAGAAGAAGGACCAGGGAGACCAGTGTTCAAATTTCATCTTAGCCATGACATCACTGTGTGGCCTTGGGCAAGTCACTATCTCTCAGTCTCCATTCCCCATCTGTCGAATAGTAATATCGTACCTACTACTACTAATCATTTCTATAGTATTACTATGCATACACACTGCTTTATAATCACAGATTTTGGGAGACAGGTCTCTGCCCAGTGGGCTTAAAATCTAAGATGGAATGGTGAGAGGAACACAGAAAGAGATTCCCATTTTACAGATGGGGAACTGAGGCTAAGAGGTTGTGATTTGCTAAGGTCACCCACTGGTTAGGATGAGATTTGAGCCCTGCTCTCTCGTGTCCAAGCCCAGCATGCTATCTATTACAACACACTCACGCTCCTACACCACACTTCACATGGTTTATTTATTTAATAATTTATATCCCACTCCCTCCAGTCTTAAGGCATCTCGGGGCAGCTCACAACACATTTAAAAACGTTAAAACAATACACAATATACAAAAGGGTTACTAAAACATTAAAACAAACAGTAAAAGAGGGTTGTGAGAGTGACTTTCAATACTGAAAATGTTGTATAAATCCTTAAATAAAATAATAATAATAATAATAATAATAATAATAAAAAAAGGAGACAAAGTCGTTTGAATGATATATTTTATTGGCCAACTGCTGTTGATGAAAATGAGCAAGCTTTCAGGCACATGGGGAAAACTAATAAATGATAATAAGTGATGTTTTGTTTATAGGGCAGAGAAGAATAAGCTTTCCAGAAGGATTGGATAACATGCATTTAACCTTTCATAAAAGGTCAAAATAAAGAAAACAGTAAAATGTGACAAGATATTTTTATTCTCCATTTTGGGAGGAAATATCCTACATTAAGAGTTTCTGCATTCAATATGCTACAGGGGTAGCATGAATTAAAGCCTTGCATTTTTAGATCTGAGAGATATTTATGCTTTAAACTTTGAGGAAAAAGGAAATGTTAAATTAATTGAATAATGGTCTTCAGTGCCTTCCAAGAGTTCTGTTCCTTGTTCCCAAAGCACACATGAAGGTCACTTTTAATATAATGCAACCATTCTACTGGTCATCAGCTTCTTTTTTAAAGCAGATCTTTGTATAAAATCCATCCTTTCTCCATTCCCTGTATAATGACTACAGCTGCAACCAGGCACCTGAAGATTTGGGCACCCCCAATGATTCTGGCATTTCTGAATCGACCAGCCCCCCATTGCAGCACCATCGATGCCCAAACAGGACCCGATGGGCTGCTTGAGCGCACCAGCTGGCCTTTGAAAGTGACAGGTCCCTACTTCAGAGCTGAGGCGTGTAAGTTTCAAAATCTGCTTCCTGCACCCAGAAGTTCAGTGTGTGGGGGGGGGAGGGAAGCACTGGCTGGTTTTTGAAAGTGACCTTTCAAGCAGTGTGGGGAGGAAAGCACCTCTGAAAGGGACAGTCCATGGCTGGGACCACTGAGATGTTGGGCTCCACAGTGCTGTTTACTGGTGATTGTCAGCTTGAAAAGCGGCTTCTTGAACACGATGGGTGGGGGGGGGGGGGGGGGGGGGGGGGGGGGGGAAGGCCCAACCCACCTTTGAAACTGACAAGCCCCAACTGGAGCACTGCAGAACCAGGCTCTCCAGCACTCCCAGCTAGGGCTTGTCAGTTTCTCTGGGTAATGATCACATTTTCAGGCATCGGACACCCAACTGGTCCTCAAATAGCCCATTGGGCTCATGATGGGATGCCCCAAAATTTGGGCATTACCTATGGGTACTAATATTAGTAGTCAATGCAGCTCTAAGAACACCATTGCTTATTTTAAAATGACCAAGTACATTGTTCTACTTACTTAAATCAAATATTGTTTGGCCTGTGGACAACATGGCTCCTGGGACTGGTAATGGACTATAGACCCTTTCAATTACAGGTCAATGGTCTGAATCTAGTGCAAACAAGCAGTAAATGAAAGTTGTTACCATGTGATAGCTTTTAAATGAGTCTTTAGAATTAGTCCAGTTCCTAGTGGTCCACATAACAAAAGAAATCACCATGACAATTGACACTAATTGGCATCCTTATTGGTAGCTGTCTCAGAGAGGTCAAGGATTGGATGTGCTTCAAGTGGAACTCTTACTCGTAGCAGTGTCTGTAGTTCTGGGCTGCTGCACATTGAAAAGTGTGGGGGCCCTTTGAACTGTCTCTGCCTGTGTTGTACTTTGTACTGTATAAAAACAGTATAACCCTTAATATAATATCAGTTTTGTAACTAGTTTTCATATCTGGGTTGCCCAACTTGACTCAGCCATGTTTGGGCATCAGTTGATGGCAGAACGCAAACTGATGGGCTACCTGACGTCCCAAACATGCACTTTCCCAGACTTACTGGGGTACAGATCCTGGTTCCTGCCTGCACTCGTACACTCCCCAAGCTGACTCACCCACCTGGCTGCTCCTCCCAAATGCTGATTCTCCCAGCTGCTGCTCAGCTGAGCTGGTTTCCTCCCATTTGGCTTTTCTGAGTCGGGAGTGGGAATGAGAATGCCTTTCCCAGTTTGTCTTCCTGACTAAAGACATTGCACGTGCAACCCCCATATGGGGACTGTGGTGCATCACATGCCCATTGATTTTCCATTTGGAACCTGGGGCTTAGTGTGCTGGGAGAGGCCTCCTCAATCCCTACCCACCCTGCTCAGGAAAGTATAGCGGAGGAAAACAGTTCAGATGAGCAGCAGCTAGGAGGAGCAACAGCTAGGAGGAGTGGATGAGTCAGCCTGAGGAGCGCACAAGTGTGGGCAGGAACTGAGATTGATGTCCTGGAAAAGTCCAATTCCAGGGCAGGTATATTTTTCCCCCATGCCTCCAAGCACACAGTTAGCGTCCAGGTGTTGGCTGCCTGAAAAGCACATGTATTACCTGTGAGTACTAATTGAAGTACTCGCTGTACCCCTACTTTTGGACATTTCTGAACTGTGGCAGCCCTATTTGCTTTTTCTCTCTGTGTCAGATTTGGCAGGCCAGTTTGCCTCTTTGCTAGAGCTGAAACAAATACCTTCCAAAGTATGTATACCCATTGAATACTTACTACCCAATTCGCCAGTTGAATAATAGGCACTACTCACATAGGATCTGAAGAGTACCTGTTTTGGATTTGGCGGGGGAGGGGGAGGGGAGGGGTATACATGCCACTAATTCTATAGCACAGTTGTTGGAGGAGCCTTGGACAGGCAGAGGGCAGTATGGAACTTTGAACATTTGGCACAGTTGATTCAAAGCAGAACAGTTGAGCCACACCAGAAGGGCCCTGCTAAAGTACTAACTGTAAGCTCTTTATATGACTAATATACAGAGCCCATCTGCATGACCGAAGTAGTTAGGAACAGCTAGTGGTAGTTCTCCTGGTAGAGCTTTGAAAGGAGGTGGAAAGGTTGGAAATTCAAGGCTCCTATATTCAAATAATCTTGCATGAGAACATCAGAGAATCTGCCAGCCAGAGGGGCAGGGGGGGAGGGCAAGCCCCTCTGTCTTTTATTTTTAATAACAAAGGAGAAGCTCCTACTTTCACAGCTCAGGTTGCATCCTATATCCATCAGGGTCAATAGGAGCTGAGAGTTTATTTTGTTAAAAAAGCATAACAGGAAAGAAACACAATGTAGACTAAAACCCATGACTTCTGGCACAGAAAGCACAAAGGTTAGCTACCTAGCCACACCACAACTGCAACTGTACTATCCTTACAAACAGCTATGTCGCTTTTGGAGCACTATCTAGCATCCTACCCCTGCTAGATGAGTAGGCCACACCAGAGAGATCTTTTCTTCTATAGCTCTGCTGGTAGACAAAGGCCCAGGAGAGTGAAAAGTGAAGGGGTCAGATCTGAACTGCGTGGTAAGCTGAATTCTTGCATTTACAAGTTTACTTTGAAAACAATAATATAGGATTTGCCTCCTCTGTGGTAGGTTCTCAGATGTTTTCATGCAGTTTCATTGCACATAGGAGTTTTGAACTGCTAGTCTTTGCAAAGCTCTACCAGGAGAGCTACTAAAGAAACTGTGAGCTGCTTCTATCTACTTTGGTCATGAGAATGGGCACCATATATTGGCCATATAAAGAGTTTATAGATAGCTCTTTAAAAGGACTCTTCTGGAGTGACTCAGCTGTTCTGTTTTGGGACAACTGTGCCAAGGATCCTAGGTTCTATGCTCCCCTCTGCTTGTACAAGTCCCCTTCTAAAAGCTGACATAAAATTAGTGGGCATTTATGCACACACACCCCTTCCCCCCAATCTAGAACAGGTAGGTGAGTACTCGTTTCCATTGTGGGTATAGGGTTGGATACTCAAAGGGCTATCTGAAAATTCAGATAGTACACATGGGTAATACATTCACTACTCATTTCAGCTCTACACTCTGCCTCAGGTCCTCCTTCGCTAAGACATTCCTGTACATATCTCTCAGTTTCTCCCCCTATACTTTGGAACTCCTTTCTTCCAGAGGTCCCCAGAGCCCAAGCTTTTGGGCATATTCCGGAGGCAGTATAAAACTTTTTTGTTTGGAAGAACTTTTGGCAGGCAGGGATAAAGGCTGGGTGGGTTTTTGGGGTGAGGGTAGGGATTTTAATGTTATTAATTATTATTATTATTATTATTATTATTATTATTATTATTTATTATAATATAATAATATATGTATGAGTGTTTTTACTATTGCAAATCACCTGAGTCTCCAGGGAAGGGTGAGAAATAAATAAATTAAATTAAATTAAATTAAATTAAATTAAATTAAATTTGCAATTGCCTATATATCATGAACACTGCCAACTTGATGTGGTCATAATAAAGTCAATAAAAACAGAGAAACTGAAAGTCAGAATTCCCTTCCTTTCAAACTCTTAAGCATTTGAATACAGCTAGCATCAGAAAACTTATTTTCATTATGTTAAATGTCTGTTCTTCCAATACTTTGTATATTTTTACATAAAAACATTAAAATAAAATAACTTTATCCCCTTCTGTCACACATAAATCTGCAAGAAAGAATTATTTCCTTAATTGTATAGTATAGCCTCCTAAAAATAAATATACTGAGAAATGTGTAATATATAACATCCAATACCTTACTAATATAGTTCTCTGAATACTAATATAGTTCGTATTCTCTGAATATGTTGAGAAATGTGTAATATATAAAATCCAATACCTTACTAATATAGTTCCAAGAGATAGCATCATTCAAAATCTGAGCTGCATATAATTTGTTTTCCATGCCTTATCAGTCGCCACTTACCTACAACCTGCTTTTGTGCTAGCACACACCTGTGTAAAATGCTTTATCTTTTCACATATTCTATGCAACAGTTATTTTTTAGAATTGATTGTATTCCTGAACTCCTGAAGATCAGCCTTTGGTGTGGTTTGCAGACAAGATTCATGCAGAAATACTATTTAGACTAAATTTTCAAGAAGCAAGTACAAAAAGGTTTAGAATAACTATTATCCTTCCACCCTCTATGAAATACACTATGTACTTCTAGTGTGATTATTTACCCAGCAGCCTATGGTACCCTGAAGTCCATGATCAATTTGCTGCTGCTGACATAACAAAGATGGGAAAATAAGATACAGTATGTGAGATGGGTACTGATGACTGATGATGATAGTAAACAGAAAGATAGATTGGTATTTGGATTTCTGACCTGCTCAGCACCTAACCGACTTCAAGAAACAGAGGTTTCTATTTTTATTTTATTTCTGTTCATTTAGCATTTAAGCATGTTTGCTACTGTTGGAATCAATCAAAATTTATTTTGTTTCCAGACATGTTGTCCAGCTCATATTAACATTAATTAAACCTTCTATAGTGTTTTTAGTTTACATTTGCCTTAATTTTGTTAATGGTTTAAGAGTCAACCCCGCACCCATTACTCATGTGAATAATGCTTACACATGTGAACACTTCAATTTAGTGGCACTATTCACTACAAAACAGAATCAGTTGCTTAATAAATACATTATCTAATATCAATGTCACTATATCATACCATCAGTTTTAAGCTCGACTCCCCATTGATCTCAATAGGGAGCACTGCTGGATAAATGGTGAGGCACTCTTCTAATTCAATGAAATTTCCTTTGATCCATAAATGCTTAGCATGTTAATAAATGGATGTGATTTTCAAACTATAATTAAATTCAACTTATTACGGTGACTGCTTTAATATTCTTGGCTGCTACAATGAGAAATCATTGGGTGTCACGGTTTTGGTGGTCCACTACCCCACTTTTCTAGGTTGGGTGACTCAATTTCCTTCACTTGCAGCCCACCTGAATCAGTTCTCTCTCTGGCTGATTCAGTCCTGCAAGTGGGATAATCCTGTTGTCTCCCAACTTCCCAGAAACTTCCCGTTTACCTACTGCCTCTCTCTGGGTTCGCCAGTGCTCAGCACAAGTACTCAGATTGTGTCCCCAATGCTAGACAACAGACACTTTCTTAGTGAATATGAAAGTTTATTGATTACATAAGCAAAGATAGTTTAACACAGAGTGGTTAATAAAGCAAACAGTAAGATAGCACATTCCTGATCTGTACTGGGTGAGTCCCTAGATAAATCTTACCCTATAAAAGTCCATGCACATGAATTTGTTCTCAGCTTGATGTTGGGGCTGGGCACTTTGTCTCTTAGCTGGTGGAAAGCAAAGTTCTTTTCTCAAAGAATCGCTTCAGCAAAGTCGGCTGGCAGGCTGCTGCCCTTTCCCCAGCTTCGATCCTAGACTCAGCGAGTCAGTGGTTGAATTGAATTCCAATTGTTTCTTTGATAGCATAGATGTTTCATTAAATACCTTTGCAATGTCTTTGTTTCCATTTTCCTGCCTTGAGAAGCCTGGAGCCTTTGTGATCACAGTCACGTCCGCAGAAAGGCAAACATGCAGATTCATTTGCAACTCTATGGGGCTTCTGTCTAGTGTCTTAAGTGAATCCACATCCATCCTTGTCCTTGTCAACTATCCATTTCATGGAGTGAGTCTCCATCTCTCAGTTTTACATTACCTGATTACATGAAGTGAATTTCCAGTTCTTAACATTACATACATGCTTAACAAAGGGTATTTTAAGATGTGATTGTGGGGAGGGGCTACCACACTTAACCCTGATCGCTACCACATTGTGGGGTTGACTGTTAGCTGGAACAAACATGACGAGGGCCAACCCTGTTGCACCACCACGGTCCGCGGCAGCCAACAAATGTGACGAAGGCCCCGTTGTGTGGTAAGTCATCCCCGGAACCATGCCTGCAGCATCTGTGTGTAAGCACAGCTGACTGTGGGCAAATGAAGTTAATGGTGTCTCTCACTCAGGCCTGCCAACAGCAGAGAACAGGGAGGGAGGGATGGGAGGGGAGGATGGAGTAACAGGGAAGCAGGCCAGCCAAAGAAGGCTGTCGACAAGCACTGGAAGACCCAGCTAGCATGGTGGTTCACAGCTGCACAGCCAAGGACCGGCACATCTATTGCGAAGGGCAGTTTACTAAAAGACAGGCCATGCAATAGCCTGACCAACCAAGTACACAAAATAAATGGTTGAAATGAACAACAAACACAGCCACAAGCCATACAACAGGAACCATGGAGAATACCAACAGGATTAAATCAGCACAGGGGATGTCCCAGTGCCAAAAGTGGGGGTGGAGTGGGGGGCTGTCACACCACAAGGTGAATGCAGGTGGCCCACACAGCCCCCACTCAACAGAAGGGCACAGTCACAAGGGAGGAGCAGGGACCAGACAGTGGGAGTGGAGGTATATGATGGGGCATGGGAGGCTAACCCCGGAATGCATGAGCTGGCATGCACCCAGAACACTCGATGGAGCCTGGGGGAGGGCAAGCCCCTCACCCCTCGCAACTAATCAGTAGCAGAAATGTGTCTGCATGTTACCGTACAGTCTATGGACAGATAACCTCCTCAATAAAGTGAAGTATTGCAGCAAGCAGGGTGTAGAAGTCCATGTACAAGGCAAACCCCCTAGGATGAGTGGCCTCAGGCTGGATCAGAAACAGTCAGGTCCAAGGTGTCTGTGTCTGTGGGGGATGGGGTGGTGGCAGACCCATACGCTCAACATACGAGGTCCATTGGAACATGCGTCTCTGGTACTCCAGCTCCACCATATGGTAAGCAGCCAAGTAGTAAGGTTCAAATGGGTCCTCAATGGCCAAGCCCACCTGCACATCCAACTGGGCCCACACATTATAAAACACTTCAGGCAGGGACTGTCCATGTCCATAGGCCCCAAGGAAGGCACAGACAAATGACATCCCCAGAGAGGGACCCTCAGTAACAAGGCAGCAGTGAAGCCTTGCAGTCCACAGATCTCCTGTAACTCCAGGGTTTCAGAAGACCCCAGGGAATATCAGCACCACAGTTGGGGGGCAGTGCAGCATTGTCAAACAGCCAGAGATTGAGCTCACAGACCCAGCACCAACACTCGGGGCTTCTAGCAGGATAGCCGAAACAGTGGAGCTAAGTGCTAAGAAGGTCATAGCCAGCTTGGGCAGTAACGGGTGACTCCAAAAGCTTCTGAACATCCTGCCTGTGCCAGAGGTCCATTAGAGACATGGTAGCCAACACACTCCAATCCTGTTGGCCAGACAGTCCCTGGGAAGGGGGAATAGAGGAGGAGGAATGGCCAGACATGGCCAGAG
>QEPC01011636.1:83575-109119 GCA_003113815.1 Sphenodon punctatus
CTTTCCTTCATCACCTGCTAAGTAAGAAATACAGAGTAGAGAGGCAACCATTCAAAAGGCTGCATGAACTGTCACTCTAGCCTCATTCCCTATTCTCTAGATGCAGAAGTCCCTAAAATTTGGGGAATGTAAAATAGACTTAAGGCTTCAGATAAACTAGAGCTGAAATGAGCATCTACAAAACTGAAATTTTGTGTGTGTGTGTCTTTGTGTGTGTGTGCACGCACACGTGTGCATGTGATTTATATGACATACTTTATTTGCAGTAGTGTGACAGACTGTGACAAGAGGGGAGGAGAGGGTTTAAAAAAGGACAAAAAAGTGTAACATACTCTATGAACAGTCATGTAGCAGGGTTAGGCTGGCTGCCTGAGCCTGCCCTTTAAGAAGAGGTAGCAACAGCCTGGAGGGGTTAGCCACTGAGGCGGCTCAGGATGGCACTTTCAGATGCATCAGCTGGGCTAGCCTCCAGAACCTAGCAACCAAGGGCCTGGGCAGAGCCAAAAAAGAGCCAGAAAGTGATGAAAAATCCTCCAAAGTGACAAAAATGACAGGAAAATATGGAAGAATCATGGAATCACTTAAAACTGATGAAATACCGACAGATACTCTCAAGCACTCCCAGAAGGTTGGTATTTGCATTCAAAACAGGAAAACTTGCTCTTATCTCATTCCCCTAATGGGGAATGGCTCTACCTGAAAGCTACGGGGAGGGGAGGGGGCAGATAGCCTGCATATGACCATCCATGGCACAGGGAAGGTGGAGGAGCCAGTAGCCTAGGCACAAGAGGATGTACACCGCTGTGGGGGCTGAGCCTGAACCAGAAAGTGGAAAATAAAGAATTTTAGGGAAGATTCCATGTGGGATAAACCCCAAATCCCACTTGAGTGAACCATAATCCCAGTTGCAGCAGTGATGAACAAACCAAGCAAAATCCAGTGCATTTAAAAAAAAAAAAAAAAAAAAAGAGTAGTTCAAGTCTCTGGTTCAAGTCTACTCGTGCACTAAATGCACTAAAGGTAATGCATTTTGCACTAATGCATTTGAAAAGGTGAAATTTGGCAAATAATTAATTTTACTCTAGTATTTATTTCACTTCAGATCCACACATGTTTTAGTGCACTTTATGTGTTTAATAGGAAAGTCTAGTCTGTAAATGCAGCAAGCAAGGTGATTATTTGAAATTGAGTCAACCAATAAAATGGAGAATGCAAAAGAGACTTGCAAGTCATATCAAACGGAACAATTTAATTTTATACTCAAACATTCCTGCACATTCAGGAATGTGACATGCCTGTGTCATTTTGATAATGTCCTGTTAACTGAGCATGATGTTAAAGATGATTGCTGAGGGCTTTCTGTGGAAACTGCCTGATGAGCTGTTAAGAAGAAGCTTTTTCCACGCCATTGGTGTGTACAGTACTTGAGGATGCAGGTGAACTATTAGCTGCTGATTGCACATTGCTAATGCTTTTGCTTTATTTGTTCTTTTACTGCATATTTAAGCCAAGATCTCTGACTCATTGTTATTGAAAAAATTCCAATTATCAGTAGAAAAAAAGTTAAACTGCATTAAACCTGGTTCCATGAAATCTTTGAGGCCTTATAAATAACTGTTCCTGATAGTGCCCGCTCAGATCCAGCCAACAGAGGTAACTGGACAGAAAATAGCTATTTATAATGAGTTTCCTTTCCAAAACTTCTCTGTGATTTCACTGATGATGATGATGATTGATAATAATAATAATAATAATAATAATAATAATAATAATAATAGACCTGAAACATAAAGCCAAGGTCCAGGAGTTTCAGAGCTAAGATCCATCATGCTGACATAAGCATTAATGATCTTTGTAATGGCACAACTTAAATACTTGTGTAAAATGAAGTATCAGGCATCAGTGCATGTTACTAGAAGCTTAAAATTTAAGCACTAGAAACTTAAACACGTAGTATCAATAGGGTCAAAATACGATTAAAGTAAATCTAAAACGTATGCTCTCCTAAAACTCCCAGGAAGTCATCACTGACTAGTGTCAGGATGCACGCTGCCTTGTCTCTGGCAGGCGGCTTGTCCCGCTTTGCCCGGCAACGGCCCAGCATGTGCGAGAGCTGGGGGAGCTATAGATGCTGCAGCAGAGAGTCGGAGCTATCTCATGGTCGCACAACATGCAGGACCCCACCCAGACGCTGAGCACACCGGCATTAATCAGAACTGGGGCTATAAAACATACTGGCTGGGTTGGGAGCTGCCTCTGGTAGTCATTTGTGAGAGGCTGGCCCCTGGTGTGCATGGAGAGTAAACCTTGTCTGGACTATTGAGTGGAGCAAGTGGGCGGTGCATTTGCTTCCTGTGTTCTCCCTTCCCTAGAGCGACTCTGGGGTGAGTGTGTTTGTGCGTTTCCCCTGTCTGTCCTAGTTACGTCCTTCCTGTAAGTGTGTGAAGTGAGGTCATGGAGTGTGGGTTCCCTGTTCCTTCCATCCTCTTCCTTGTTCCTCTCCCTTCCTTCTGTACACACACCCCTTCCACGGAGCGCGTGCCCTGTCCCTCATCTCTCCCTCCACTCCGTGGACTTTCCCCTTCTCCCCCACCCCCATTCCCAGGGTTTTCCCTCTCCCTTAGTCCTGACACCATTCCTTACAGTTCCCTGGACCCTGTGTATTTCCACAAATGTCTGGAAAACCTTTTTTGTCTGTCTTACCCTTTGGGGCAATTGGCTTTCTCTCCTACCCCCTATGATGAGTCGGGTTGCCCTCTGAATTGGGGGGAAAGCCCACCTAAGACCCTGAGAGACCTTGTTTACTCTGATAGATACTCCATTGGGAGAGAAAGTCACCCCCTCCCTTTACCATCTGTCCCTCTTGTTATTCCTTTCCCTTCCCCCTTTCCTCCGAAGCCCTTCTTTTCCCCCTTCTCCTGTGACAGCTAGGCTGTTTCATAGTTTTGTGATGCACAACATTTATTCTGAAGAATTTATCCTTACATATAATTGATACCATTATTTTCAGGAGGGCACAAGGTTAATATTTGGATGTCAGGCGGGCCACCTTCCTGATGCCTTCTTTAAAGGCTCTAGGACTGTCTCTTTGCTTGTGCTCATTTATTAAGGGACAGAAACCCAATTTACAAGAAATGGCCCCTCCTGAACCTTTTATGAGGTGAATCCAGCCTTTTCCCATTGTGTGAACTCTTTCTTAGGCTATGTGCCTCCAGAAGTATTGGGATTTGGCTTCCAAATCCAACCAGCTTCTCTTCTGTTTCGTCCCTGGAGCATTTCCTTGTAATCTTCTCATGTGAGTCAGAAGCTCAACAAAGGCTCTTTTTCCATCCTACTGCAGTGGAGTCAATTTGAGTCAAGACCAGGTACTACCAGGATACGGAACCACTAAAGGCTTGCTCCTGAAGATACTTACAATAGAGACTTATGTCCCTCCACAACCTCTAAGATCAACCAAGAGTGCTCTTTTGCAAATTCAATCATTGGCCCAGGTCGTTTTGACCAAAACAAGCAGAGAGGCATTCTTGGGCTGCATTCTCACCTGTGGCAGTAGTGGCAGAAGCGGGAGGTGTGAGGGAGACGCAGCAGCGTGAAAGTGCCAGCGGCCGGGAAAAGAGCCAGTGCAAATGGGGATCTACCGTGGCTTCTCTCACGCATGTCAGGGCAGGATTTTGCTCCCTGACATGTGTGAGAGAAGCTGCAGCAGATCCCCATTCACACCGGCTCTTTTCCCGGCCACCGGCTCCTCCACATTGCCATGTCTCCCTCACGCCTCACGCTGTCGTCACTGCAGGTGAGAATGCAGCCTAAGTGGCTGCTACATGACTTTGGAACTCCCTTCCCTTAGAGGTTCACCTAAGCTCTAGTTTGATCATCTTCCAAAGGCAGTGTAATACCTATTTATTTGGCCAGGCATTTAGCAGGCAAAGTTAGGATTTGGGGGATTTATGGGTATTTTATGCACCTTTTTGGGGGTGTTGTTATCTTTTTTATTTTATGTGTGTGTGTTACTGCTGTAGCTACCATAGGGACAAAAGGGACATTTGTTCAAGGGTTCATGAGGGGAAGGTGGAACATTTGTATTATTCATTTTACATTTAGTCCTCTCTGCTGTTGCATATCATTTTGGATGAGGGGAAGATTGGTTTTTTGGTATCTTCTTGGACTGTGGTATAAAAGCAACTGCTTGATTAGCAGGTGTTAGGAAAAGGTCATTAGCATTTCAAACATTTAAATTAGGGCTGAACACCATTTTTTCTCCTCATCAGAATTCCTCACATGTTCAGTAACTGGAGTCGCCCGAGCCCATTACGAATTCTTGGTAAGATTTAATAAAATAAAATAAAACAATGAACTGTGAATGTGCAAATGGCTACCACCCTTAACCCAGAATTACAGCAATGGCAGTTATTTTGTGCTATTGCCACCATTTTGGTTAAGGGTAAGGGTGACAGTCATTTGCACATGCACAAAACAGCCCAGTGGCCATACGCACATACACAGGTTTAAAAAAAAAAATCTTTTATTTATTAAAAAATCTTGCTGGGCATCCCAAGGTTCTCAGTTATATAAGGAGCTGCATAACTGAGTCAGACCAATGGTCTATCTTAGCCTGCTATTGTCACAACATGACGCAGCAGCAGGGTTTCAAATCCAGCTTTCCAGGGTCTCTGGCAGAGTCCTCACCTAGGGGTGCAACCTGGGACCCTCAAGATCCCCCAGCAAAGGCCTCACCCTGGTGTGCTACCAGAGATCCTGAACTGGAGATGCCAGGGATTGAACTTGGGACCTAATAAATAAACAAATAAATGCACATGCACTCTACCACCTGAGCTATGGCTCACACCAAAGAGTAAACTTGGGTTCATCCCAAGATTATTCAAGAACAGTATTTCAATGAGACTACTCTCTTTTGCGAGATCTCATCTCAACTCTAGTTTAAATTTAAATACATTGGGTGCAGCCACACAAGATGCCTAATGCACCTTGGGTAACCTTACCCCACGATGGACAACCTTTTCCCATGATGCAGTGCATCGTGTGGCCAGTGGCTGCCAGATGTTTTCCCTGCCATGTAGCAGGATAGGCAGCTGGATACTACACACTACGTCCTTGGGAAAAAGGTCAAAGATGCAGCACGTAGCAGACTTACCCAAAATGGAGTAAGGCTGCCTACACATGGAAGCTCATCTGCCCAGTTGCTGCCTGATCTGCCATGCTGCAAGGTCCACTGTGGGGCTTTGAGTGGCTGCTGCTCATTCCAATCACACATGGTGACATCATGGATGGTGGTAGGATAGTGGTTGGGCTGGGAGAGGGAAGTGGGGAAGGGTTGGGCCACCCACTCATATTTTCGGCACCTCATCTT
The DNA here is from genome assembly GCA_003113815.1 of Sphenodon punctatus. Lineage (NCBI taxonomy): Eukaryota > Metazoa > Chordata > Lepidosauria > Sphenodontia > Sphenodontidae > Sphenodon > Sphenodon punctatus. The sequence continues at coordinate 88,944 of QEPC01011636.1, forward strand.
GCCCTGTACCTTAGCCGGAGGTCCAACAGCAGCCTTCCCACCTGGATTAGGTGCGGGTGGTGGGAATGACCATCTGCCCTGCTCCCCACACTGGACCTGCAGTGTGGTGGCTGCACTTACCTGCCATGAGGCCATGTGGGGATGAGGCCCTCCATAGCTTGTGTGGCTGCACCTAATGAGAGGAAAGCAATAATCAGATTGTAAATAATAATCATTTGCATTGATCTGAACATAGCCTGTGTTGGGTTGCTCTAAGAAATCCAACAAAGACAATATCTTTTAGAAATTCTGGCTTCACTATCAAGCTGAGCTGCTTCTCTTAAGGGGCCTGCATTTACTTTTGTGTGAGGAAAACTGGCCATAAACACCTACAAAGAAATCTCACTGTCTTCCCAATTCCTCCTTAAATCTTTCCTTTTCCATGATGCCAATGGTGTGACTGCTTCCTCCCTCCTGTACTGACCAATATGATCTTTAGGGGTGGGCATCCAGAGGAAATTGTTGATTTGGATCCATTATGGGTCCAGATCTTTAATTTCCAGATTTTGTTCATGTGCAAAATGGCCAGTGTGCATTTGCAGACTAACTGTCCTTTTCCCAAAAAGGTAGCAATGCTGCCACCACCATTTTGGAAAAGGCCGCATACACAGAACAATCCGGCAGCCATTTTGCATATGCACAGTTATTTTTATTTTTACATTTTAAATTAAATTGTAGCGGCTATGTTAGCCATGTAATACGGTATGGATTAATCAGTAACTGACAATTATGGGAAGTTATGGATTAATCTGAATCCAAACTTCCAACCCCTAATGAACTCATTGTTTTTGTGCGTTCCCTCTGTTTGCCTTTTGTATTCTCCTGTTGTTTTATACATAGACAGTAAGCTCTTTCAGAGAGGGACTGTCATTTATTGTTTTCATTCTGTGCAACAGCCCAGGCACCTCTGTAATTCTCAACATCCCCATCATTATTATCATCATTTACCTATGCCATGCTCCACAATACAGGCTCTGCATATGCTGTATTATTGCATCAGCGGATGAATATGTAGTTTGGATTTGCTTCCTGTTTTTCTTCTTTTCTTCCTTGAAGCTCTTTGTTGTAACTTTCTGAAAATGGAATTAAACCAAATTAGGAGCCTAACTACCTATGTTTTCGGAGAATCTAAATAATTTTGTAAATGAGATGAAGATTCCTAATTCACTTTTAGGCTTTGAAAATTCTTTTTTTATATTAATGCACAAGTTGCCTCATATACTTGCAATATATTCAGCTCTGGTAAATGAAAGGGATAATATTAGGCACCACATACAAGAATCAATTACTTTCCTTTACTATTAAGATAGCCAAAAACAATTTATAGAGAGCAAATACTGGTCTTTCCAGATTGAGTTTCTCACATTTGCAGACTTTTTATGATTGCTGATCCGTTGCTCACACAGATTTGGTTTTAAAACTTCCTACTTGTCAAGAATAAGAGATTGATATAGACACTCTCATCTGGTGCTGCAGATTCACTTCAGTCTTCACCTAGGACCTTTTCCTCTTGTGGTCAATGGAATGTCAATATCTAGAATGGTTAATGACTACCCTGTTTGAGTAATATCAGTGTGAACTATGAGTTATGCTGAGATTTATACCTCCTTGGGTGCTGTTGGCAGAATCTAGTTAATGAATGTGACAATCTATGTTTTCGAAGACTGACAACATGGCGGTGGTATGACTTTCGAGTAACATGCCAGGTACCTAACAAAATTTTCATTATGTTGAGGGAGAGAGAAAGAGGCAGTTTTAAATGGGTGCAGGGCCAGATTTTTAAGTGCTCAGATCCCAAAACAAAAGTAATTTTTTTTAAAATTAAGAACTTGGCTCTGAATTAGGTGTCAAAGTAAAGGGTACGGCTCACTTGTTTGAGTAATCTGAATGGGGGGGAAGGGCTGGGCCCTTCATTTCAGGCACCCTGAGCACTCCTACTCTCTACTTGTTGCAGATTTTTCTATAAACTCTATTTTTCTGTTGGTGAATTCCTCTGTTAGGGTGGTTTGCATAGGGTACAGGACACTATTCTCGATGCCCCCTAATGTACCAGTCCTATGATTCTATGGATAAACCCAATGTGATGTTGGGTCGCTGTGGCCTGCTTTGACCCACTTTGTACCAGACCTAACCTGCATTTATGTGCAGGCACTGGCAGATGTTTGCCTGGGCTCACCCTCAGGCTATCTCCAGGTCACACCCTGGGCTAAGGTCCATCCAGTCGGGCCAAAGTGGCCCACAGTGGGCTATCACATTCACTGTGGTCTGGCAGACATGGTCCAGATCAGGTCTGTCATGGTTGGTCACCATGGCTTCCTGTCATGGTGAGGGGGGAGGGGCGAGGGGGGAGGTGGGATGTTGGACACAGCATGGGAGCAAGACTGTCCAGACACATGCTTGTGTGTCTCCCCGTCTTCCCTGGTGGCCCGACTGTGGGCACATTTGTTGTGTGGCTTGACCCAGTCCAGACCGTGTTCACTGCAGCTTACTGACCTAGCTCAGGTCAGGCCATCGCTGTGCGGCTGTCACTTTTGTTTCCACACTTTGAAAACCCCGTTGTGCCCAAGATGACACGAAATTTTCAGAAGAACTCATTACGTTGGGTAAATGAAAGTCAAATTCTTTCAAAAATCTGGAGCCAAATCAAATAAAAATTTGATTACGGACACTAGCTTACACCATGATCCACAACAAACACAACAAAACAAACAAACACAATATACAATAATAAATACAACTCATAATTACATCATTTTTTACTGGACAGATACCGCCAGTGCCTGGATCCCAATTCTCTGTCCATGTTAACACCATTCAGCCTATGTCTTCTGCTTCTCTCCTAGAAAAATGGTTCAACATGGCAGTCATGAGAATTTTGGTAAAAGTACCACTTAGGAGTTATATCCATGTGACAATTTCTGAAGTAATTCCTGAAAAGAAGGGTACCCAGCTTCCCATGACCTGCAGCACATTGTAGAAAATAGAAAACAAAGGAAGCCGATTGTAATGACTCTGTTGAATGCCTGTATGGCCGTTGAGCTATTTAGAACTGAGTGCAACCCATGACACTGGTGTGAGCCCCACAGAAGCAAAACAAGATTAGCAATTGTGTCAGAGTTAAGTAGCCTGAGGATCATGCTGTAAGTGTATTAAAGATGAGCATTTAGCGATGGGATGAAAAGAAACGTGCATTAAATATTTAATAGCGTCTTTGAAAACCCCCTTTTGAAATATAAATTATTCTGTGATTTATATTCTAAAATATAGATGATAGCCTTTCAGAATTTTGATAGGCTATTGTGATATATATCTAAACACATGTATTCTCTTTTGCCTTCATTGACTGGCAGTTTGAAAAATGCTAGCATTTTATGTTAGATTTGAATAAATGTTTTGAAACAAGATTGGATTGAGATGGAATAGTTTGCCATTATCTTGTGTACCTGAGCTTTACAAGACTGTAAATGAAACCTAGGTGAAAGAACCAGATGCTGTTTGTTTTATGCATGTCTGACTTTGACTACACATGAAAATGGGAAGATGGTCTCCTCATGAGACCTGCTAATAGAGGAAGTCGAAAACACGGTAGCCAGGGGGCATCTCTTTGCAGAATGCTCAAGTAAGCAAAGGAGAAACATGAACATCTTGTCACCCAATTAAAAATGTGTAACTCTGCTTGGACAGGAAAGGATAGTAGTGGGGAGCTGTTGTAATGTGAAATAATCACAAGTAAATTTCCATCTTAGAGCTCTCTCTAGGAATGAGGTGAGGGAAACCACTGTGTGCCATCATTCAGAGAGCATTCTCTCTGTGGAAGACATGCTGCAAGAAATTTTAAATTGTCTTCATCTGTTCAACTGATAGGAAGGTATGCTGCCTGTCTGAGGAAAGTCAGCAGTTAAAAACGACCATTTTCTCTTACCAAGTTAAGATGCCTGGTCTCCACACCTGCTTCCCACACTTCCCACACTGTGTCAATATGCAACTCATGCAAGGGTTATGGGATTGAGTCCAGAATCTGAAAAGGGATACTTTCAAAAGCATTGTTCAACGGCATTGTTGTCTTTATTCTCTTCTTATTGAAATCAGAATGGGAGCAGCTTGGCCAGCAATGCTGTTAAAATGACTGGCTCCATGCTGAGCCAGGTGGGTGTGAAAACAGATGTGACCGCCTGGTTCATCCCACTCTGGCCCACCTGGGTAGCTCATGGGGCTGGACCATGGGCTAGGTTCATTCCAGGCCCACATTTCCATCTGACTGCCAACCTCACTGAGGTCTGACTTAGGCCCACATTTGGCAGGCCTGAAACAGTTGTGTGGGGTTTGGCGCTGGTTCATGTGGGCCATAGCACGTGAACTGGACCAGTGTCACGTCTTTTTGCACCTACTGTATCATGTGTTAATGTTGCCTAAAGTGGGATAACGCTGCTTAGAGCAGGTTAACATCTTGTGGCTTCACCCTAGGGGTTGTTAGATAAAAATCGTATGCATGAGTTTTGAATGCATGGTTTTAGGTTGACCAGTCTGAAGCGAGGCTTCTGAACAAATGGCCCAAGAGAAAAACAACCCGCCTCTAGCAAAATAACAGTGTTTTTTTGCTGAAATGATGAAGCGTATCTGAAACACCTATTTTAAAAGTACCAGCCCTCCAAAGAAAGGAACTGAGCCGAAAGGCATCAGAGCAACAGCAGAATAACATCTATTTTGGAGAGCCAATAGAAGACACCACAAATACCAGCAGCAACCTCGAGCAGATGGCCAGAAAGCCCTTGACAGGTAGGCCAGAGAAAAATGGTCTTGAGGCTCTTGGGTGTGAGCTGTGGCTCTCCAGGGCATCTGATAAATCAAGTTGTTTTTGGAGATCCACAAACCCCATCTTTGACAGAGCATCAACTTGCAAAAAGCCCCTGGACCATAACCAAACAGGTGACCAGCGAAGTAACCAACAGAGTGGTGTATAAAAAGAAGACACAAACTCCCTGACTTTGGAGAGAAAGAGACAAAGAAACCAACTGACCCAACACCTAGAGGCAGCTCAGCGGCAGCCATCTCTCCAAGCCTCCTTCAACAAGGTTACTTTGGACCTGGCCAGTCCAAATGTATGCCTGAGTAAGCATGAATGAGATAGATAAATTTTAGAATAATAAGATTAGAAAACAATATATAAGACTTGAAGAATGTATGAAAAATAAAACCTATCTTTGTTGGTCAGTTTGTGTCCTCATTATTATATGTTAATGGTAAAACAGAATCCCTTTTTCTAAGATCCCAGGAACTGATCACTCCTGAGATATTATGGGACATCTTGGGAACAAGACGGTCACTACTATATTCCATAAGTAGTGAAAGCCCACACTTATATTATACTAAACATGGTAGAAGCCCACTGCTATAAGAAAAGGTGGTATTACTACACAGGAGACTGATCTCATGCCAGAGACAGTCAGAAGGTCATTATAGTAGAAAGGTGGTGGTAAGAGTTCACAAAATACTGGTCTTGTTGATTAAATCCTCGTCTATTGTCAGAGAGGCTTTTTGGTTAAGCCTGAGACTAGGTCAATCAATTCAATTTAGGCTTTATTGACGTAACTGTAGTCATAGTCATACACAAACATAACATACATAAATAAAAAAAAAAACCATGGAAAAAAACAGGAGCAGTCTAATCCAAGATTTATGGCATATACATTGCAAGCACATTTAGAAAACCCTCTAAATCAGTTTAAACCCCAAAAACAACTTTCTCCTACCAAACGCTTGGGATAAAAAGGGGACAACTTGCCCAGTAATCTCATCCCTCCCACCTGCTAGCGCCTAAGTTACCAACGCATTCTGCGTCCACCCCCTATATTTAGAGAAAAATTTCTCCAACAGTTCCCCCCTCAAGTCATCGTACAATCTACAGGAGCATAGTACATGGACGGTAGTTTCCTCCTCCAGAAAATCAAAAGGACATAGCCTCTCAGAAAAAGGGATGTCATCAAATCTCCCTTCCAAAATCCTGGACGGGAGAGCATTAAACCTTGCTGACATATAAAGTTATTTTGCGCTGGCCAGAACCGGTAAACTAAGGTAAGGAGCCATCACATTGGGGGTGCCCAAAGCAGATAGCTGCTCACATGACTGGATTGAGCAACTGTGTTCCGATTCCCCTGCTGGTCAACGTCTCGCCATCTAGATAACATCTCTCGTAGAGCAGCCTGGAAGTATTTAGCGCAGAGATAACCTCGTGACAGCCCCAGGGACATTAGATGGTCCTCCACCTTCGCTGCCCAACTACTATAGAAGGGGTCATCCCTCAAAAAGGGAAACAAACCCCCTGAGCCACAACTTGTGTGCAGCCCACCAGGCTTTAAAGGACCAGCTACGCTGTCCCAACTCCAAGCAGAGGGCAGCATTTGTTGTGCCCCCCGGAACTCTAGCAAGCCTTCGCAGGAACTTTGATTGGATAAGGTCCAGAGGCTGTGAAATCAGTGGGGCCCAAAGCTCTGCACAAAACAAATATTGCGTGCCCACTTTGGCATTGAAGACCTCCAGTGCCAATTTCATCTCCACCCCTCCAGACGAAACGAAATTTTTTTGAATTGCCAAGGCGGCTTTTTTGGCCCCACACTCTGCGCCTGTGAGATGGTGACGCCACGACCCAGTTCTACTAAAGAGAACCCCAAAATACTTGAACACTTCCACCTGTTCCAACCTCCTATCCCCCATTCTCCACACATGCGAAGTCATACAGTGGGATTTAGCGATAACCATAATTTTTGATTTTTGATAGTTAATTTCCATACTGTTCTCACTACAATACTGTGCAAAGGCCTGTAACTGTTTGTTTAGCCCCACTCTAGTTTGGGAGAGGAGTACAAGATCATCCGCAAAGAGGAGGGTACCTACATAATGAGAGGCCAATCTTGGAGGGAAAAAACACAATTGAGCCATTAGGGGCACAACATCATTTAAAAAAAGATTAAAGAGGGTTGGGGCTAAGACACACCCCTGCCTTACCCCTCGATAAACAGACACCTCCTGCAACACATGTCCAGCCGGAGAGAGCTTCACCACCAGGTTTGTATCCTTATACAACTGCTGCATCAGAAACAGGAGGTGCCTATCTATCTGAGTTTTAGCCAGCTTCACCCATAGCAGTTGTCTATTTACAAGGTCGAAAGCAGCCCGTAGATCCAGAAAGGCCGTAAACAGTTGGCCATTCTTTTTCTGATATTTCTAGGCCAGGTGATACAACACCAGACACTGGTCCACTACCGACCTACCTCTCTGGAACCCTCCCTGTTCTGGGTGCAGGATATTTTCAGCTCCCAACCATGTCTCCAACTTTACTGCCAAGTACTTCATGTACAGTTTACAATTGCTGAAAGAAGACTTATCGGCCAGTAATTAGATCGAATTGATCTGTCCCCCTTTTTGAAAATTGGGACAACTAACGCTTGATTCCACTGTGCTGGCATAAATCCTGTTTGATTGAGTGTTGAGAATAACACAGCCAGCATTGGGGCCCACCACTCTTTATGGGACTTAATCAAGTCTATAGGAATCACATCCCTTCCTGCAGCCTTATGATTTTTACAGGTCCCCAGGAGGTCCACAATTTCCTCCTCCGACACAGGGGGCCAGGTTGGTAAACTATCCAACTGCACTCCCTCCTCTCCCTGCGCTGAACACTTTGCATAGAGGGCACTAAAATGGGCTACCCAATAGGAGGCTGTAGCAGAGGTCACTGGCCTGACCACCGTACTACTAGTTCTGATCCTGATCCAGGACAAGAAACGCCTCGTGTCCCCTGACCTTGCTGCCTCCAACACCTTTGCCCATTGCAATTGATAATACAACTGCTTTTTACTCCTGATAAGCTTTTTATAATGACATTTACCCTGAAAATATTGCACAGGCAGGCTACTATGGGTGCCTTGTCTATACTGTTTGTAAATTAGACGAAAGGCGCACTTGGAGTTATAACAGTCCTTGTCAAACCAAGGCTGGCCTCTAGATATCCTCACACTATTTGTGGGAGGGAAATGAGTGTTAATCAAAACATGCACAGGCTATCATAAACAACTATAGCTTGTTCAGGACCAGTGGCATTTATAACAGCTTCACGAAAGTTCTTTAACTCTCCCCTTTGCCAATCATCAAAAGGGAGGGACGAGATCTTATCCCAATTTATCAACATAACCCTAACCAAAGCTTCCTCTCCCCCAACTTCCCCACTTATTCCATCGCCCACTGTAGATAATGCCCCAGCTTTAACAAGACCCTGCACTAGAATCTCCAGTGGAAGGTGGTCACTAAGCAGAATAGACCCCACGACAAAGTCAACCACTCTTGGCAAGACATTTGAAGATACCAACCCCAAATCGATGATGCTTGAGCCCCTCCCACCCAAATGCGTAAACTCCCCCGGAGTATCGGCACCATATGATCCATTCAGTAGGCATAAATCAAACATAGACAATAGACCAACCAGTTTAATACCAGACTGATTGATGCCCACATCTTTAGAAAACCTTGGTGCAGCAGCAGAAGGATAACATAACTTCATGGCCAGGCAATATGGTAGGAGATCACAATCTGATCTACCCAGTCTGGCATTTAAGTCTCCCATCATTAGTACAAATGCATCGGGATATGCTAGGGTCAGATCCTTAATACATGCTTCCAGTTGGTTCCACACTCCTGACTGATATAGCTTGGAATTGGCTGGCAAAATATTCAACAAAATCCAAACCTCCTCCAAGCATTTTTTAATCACACCCAACAAAAAGGGGGGGACCTTGATCACTTGCTGCACGTTCCTTCCCAGCCCATCTTGCACGAGACACACCAGTCCCCCACTAGGCCTCCCACCCGAGGATGGTGTGGCTGGGACCTCGTACACTATATACTGAGAGAGCTGAACAGGCAGCTCAATAGGGGATGCACACCAGGATTCCTGAAGCATGATAATGTTAAACCTTTGGAGGAACAAGATGAATTCCTCATTACCCACCTTTGCCAACCACCCCGCTACATTCCCAAGAACTTATCTTGCAAAAACTGCCCCTCAGACTCTCTAATGACCCAACCACAGTAGTCGACTGAAGCCTCACCCCCATACGGGTTTGACTAAGTCCCCCACTTGGGTAACCATGGACCGGTTACTCTGGGAGGTAAATTCCCGCCTTCCCACTACTTGGGTAACAATTGGAACATCAGGCAAAGCCTGCTGAATATCCATCAGTAGAGAACCCTCTAGAGAAGGAAGACTGTCTCTTATACACATCTAGATGTGTATAAGAGACAGCATCAGTAGAGAACCCTCTAGGGAAGGAAGATCCTCCACCAGTAAAGGCCTTGACACTGACTGATCCACAATACTATCTCCTCCCCCTTTTACCTTAGGTATGCTGGAGCCTGAGACTAGGTTGATAGTATACTTCCACTGGGGTTGTAACGCCTAGACACTTGGTAAATGGTGTTACGTAAAGTGGAAAAATAAAAGTCCCATAACAGGGTGCAGCCACATGAGAAGTTTATTAACCTGATTTGGGCAGCATTACTGCACACAACAGGCAGTCTTACCCTGTGATGCAGTGCATCTCATTGCTGGCATCTGCCAGATATTCACTCCACCATGGGGTGATGGGGCAGCTGGCTGTTATGCAATGTGTTCTCCGGAAAAGGCTGGGGACGCAGCACGCAGCAGCATTGTCCAAAGTGTGGTAAGACTGTCCAGATTGGTTAAGGGGTTGCCTAGGGCTGAAACGGCAAGCCGCTGCAGTAGTTGTTTCCAACAGAAAGAGCTCTTCTGAAATGAGTGACATGATGCTATAGAGATGTTCATTCTGCTACTTTCTGAACTTTCATTCTGCTACTTCCCAATTTCAGCCAGCGCTTTCTGACATCCATAAAGTACCAGAACAATGTTTCTTCTGACACTTTCCAATATTCTGACACTTCCTGAGATTATTTACGACACTTTCTGACAATTCTGATAATTCTGATGGCGCAAAGCAAAGGGCACAGAATTAGCAAAATGTTGGCAGAAAAGTGGTGGAAAGTTGTGGGCAATTCTAAAAAGGTGGAATGAAATATCAGTGTGGAAAGAGGAACTGCTGCTTTATCCCTAGGGCTGCCTCCCTTGAGCAGCGGGCACGTTCACCATCTCCATGAGGCTACATCATGACTGGGGGCTGGATGGTGGGTGGCCTGAGGTCGTGTAGGAAAGTTTGACTGGGTGCCCACACATGTGGCCAATGCCGCAGACCTCCCCAGCTTGTGACAAGATGGCTGACAGTGACAGCAGCCTGTCCACTCAGTTTCCCCCTCCAGGGGGAGGGAAAGAAGCCATCTGCCTTATTCTTGTGGCCAAAATTGCCTGCCCCAGGGCATGTAGGGATCGGTCCGTCGACATGCAGGCCAGCCGGGCTCATGTGATTGCACCCGAAGAGTTAAAAACTGTACAGTTAACAACTCTATAACTACTGTGGAGCGGAGTGTTTCAGTGAACTACAAATACAAAAAGTTAGGTAATTTTGTTTATTGCACAGACAAGCACTCGCATATGCAAGGTCTAAAAAATAAACACTTCTCTTATTGCCTACTGCTCAATGGGCCTGTGGAATAAATTTACTCTCATTATCAGCTTCTAACTAGATCCTGCTTGATAAGTGACAATCAGATCAGAATGATTGAATGTGTTACTATCAATTTACTCAATCATTCTTCTATTCAACTCTTTCTCTACTGTGTATATTAGCAAATAATCCTGGGAATTGTAACAGCAAAGTTTCTATTTTCCATCACATATATGTGTTTTGAGGAGATAACTTATCTTGATTAATAAGGTCATTAAAATACTGGCTTGGAATATTTGAAGGGGTACCCAAACATTAATGGTTATGATTCCACTTCCATTATTCTTTTCCTATGCTAATTTATTGTAAATAGAGACAAGAGTCACCAAGAGATATGCAGGCAAATAAATAAAAGTAACAAATAAAAGAGTATGATTTTTCTTCAGGGCTCTATTACTGTTCATTGTTGGGTGAAATGCTGCTCCATCATATGATACTGAGCATGTGATGAAGCAGGCTTTGTGTCTATATCAGTCCTGTTACTCGTTATTATACAATATATCATACAACTGGGAGCAAAATATTAGGGTGTTAATAAACAAGATGTTGCCCCACTTTTACCCCCATTAGCCATGGATTCACCTGATCATTTGTTGTGGGGCTGCCAGATGTTCACCCAGGGGCTACCCCAGGGCCACTCCACATGGCATCAACCCAGGAAATGTCAAAATTGCCATGTGGGCAAATCTGGGGCTATGTGCTGCCTATGGGACCACCTCCTGTGTGTTGGGAGGGGGGGAACAGGGCACCCACATGGCCACACTGTGCTCCACTTGTCTGGTGGGGTGCACATGCACATCCAGCACTATGGACTCATGGGCGACAGCCTAGAGCACTGGGTGAGTGACCGCAACTCTAATGGTGTAGAGGTGAGAGGGGATGCGTTCCTGTCTGTTTTGGTCCTGTGTGGAGCTCTTGAGTAGTGGCTGGCAGGGGAAGGGATGGAGCAACCATGGGCTCTAGGGAGCTTCCCTCTCATTTTTTAACACCCTTTGAGAATCTACACCAGATTTTTTTAATGGACTTCCTTGGATTGAGTTTATGTAATCCTTTTGTTCTCTCTTCCTATGGATGTTCAAGTCAATAGAAGCTTTGATGAAAAAAATAACTGGTAAAAGAACTTAAGTAGTGCTGTACTGGGTCAGACTAATGGTCCATCAAGGCCAGCATCCTGACTCCAACAGGAGCCAGTCTCTGTCTCTTGGGAGAAGTACCCAACAGGTCACAATGAGCAATCTATTCCCTGTTGTTCCAGCCCCCAACAGTATAGTTACATCCCCCAAACCTACTTTGCTAATAGCCATGAATGGACCTATCCTCCGAGACCTTATCCAATCTCTTTTTAAAACTAGCTACACTAGTGGCCTAGACCACTTAGTATGGGTGTAAATTCCACATGTTAATTGTTTGCTGAGTGAAAAATAAATAAATACTTTCTCTTATTTGTTTTTAAATCTGCTGCCAGTTAATTTCATGGAGTGTCCCCTTGTTAGAGAGGGTAAATAACCGCTCCCTAGCTACATGTTCCACATTAGTATAATCCACAGTGGGATTATACTATTGACCACCTGATTAGGACAGTGAAATTTATCGTGAAATGCTAATGGAGATCAGACAGGCTGCTGAAGTTGGAAACACAGTAATAACAGGTGATTTCAATTACCATGACTAAAAATTATCCTAGTGTACAGAGATATCCCCCTTCTCTAAGGACAGCATTCAATCCAACCCAACCCAACCCCGAAATAGAGAAGGGGGAGGGATAAACCTCAGGATATGATGAGGCCAGGTGGGGAGGGGAGTGATGCTCAGCTGGCGCGCTCCACCCCCATGCTGTGGCCAGTCCCGAAATGTTTGCAGAAGCAGAAAAATGTACATGAGTTTTGGAGATCATATGTGTAATGCAACCTTTAGCATTTCATTTTTCATACAGATTCACATTGAAAAGGACACCTGGTTTTAAGAATAAAAAAATCAGTTGTGGAGTAGGAACATACCATGTGATGGAAGTGACAAACTTCACAGTTCCAACTTTGAATCCATAGAATGAATGATTGGTAAACAACAGAATGAACAAAAATTATCCCTCTGAATTTCTTTGGATTATAAAACAATGGGTGTGTTAACATACGCGCTGCTGGCCTGGTTTGCACACCCTGACCCACCTGGGCCAGCGCTGAAATCCATACATATGTTGTGGGTCCAGTTCACACCCTGGCAGGATTGGTGGCTCGGCCAAAAATGTGAGCCCAGAATGAACTGGGTCCAGGGTCTGGTGGCCCCACGAGCCGTTCAGGTGGGCAAACTGGGTGAGTGTATTTGTTTTCATGCCCAACTGGCCCAGCATGGAAGTCACCATGGCAGCCAGCCATAGGTGCCTGATATTGGCAGCCATGACTACCCATCATGGCGGGGGTTGGGGTGCTGGCCATAGCATGGGGGTGAAGCCAGGCAGCTGTGTGTTGCTCCCCGTCCCCCTCCCCCCCCCCGGCTAGGTCAGGCTGTGGAAATGTTTGTTTCCCTGACGTGAGTGGGGACAGCCATCCCACCCCCATGCACGCAGCCATAGAAGCAACTGCACATATGTTAATACCCAAAGTTTGTGTGTGTGTGTGTGTGTGTGTGGTAAGGGGTGGGTGAGAGGGGATGAAAGCCATAATCTCTTCACAGATGCTTCATAAATAGAAAAATAGAACAAGGTAATTAGGAAATTAAAGGCAAAAAGCCACATTCTTGAAAGCAAAGCAAAAGAGTTTGAATATCTCTAATATTGTGTGTGTGTGTGTGTGTGTGTGTGTGTGTGTAGAGGGAAGTTGTATTACATTTTCTGAAAATAAATCAGTAACTCTTCTTTCGTACAGGACTCCAGAAAATAGTGAAAAGGAATCATGTTGTAGGATGATTTTAATTAAGGAAAATATCTATGACCTTTATTTTGTGACAGCTGACAAGTAGACTGAATTGTGGTGTACAAAAAGGGGAAATGTAAACTTATCTATGTAACAATAGAAGCAGGCAACTTATGGAGTTGGCTGTAACTACAGTTTTCTTTTAGTGGCTTTGTTTCTGAGAAATTAATTATTTAACTCGGCTAGAGACCTGAACTTACTGGGATTTCTGATGAAGCTGAGGTCTCAGTCAGTATGGAACTTCTTGCAAGACTGAAACTTTGGTTGAATTGTTCATGGTAGAGTATTCAATTTATGAAGAAAATGTGTTACCAGTCAGAGGTGAGTATTTAGTAGCAAGGCACAAAGGCATGTCGTTTTCTTCCCTATCATATAGAGAGGAAGAACTATGAATCCATGATTCATAGTTAGTGTTGCATTAGTGATTTCCACAGAGAGACAGTAACAAGCAAAGGGTAGAATTCATTCAATGGCTCAGAGTGAGAGAATTCAAGATAAATGGGGTAATAAAAATGGAAATGACGTCCCAAATTAGGAAGCATCAGTGCTTCCAGACTGACATATGCTTCACTGCTGTGATTGAAGAAGCCCCCCAGAATGCTTGGAAATCTTCTGGAGGCCACTAACAGATCATGCACCAACATCTGAGCCTCACCTGTTGATCTTATTTTATTCTAAAATATTTTCCAATGTGCTTCTTATGGTTTTTTTCAGAACAACAAGCAGAACTCACTAAAAGGCATTTGAAGTCAGACCATAACTCGTTAACAAATTGTTCTGATCAAGAGACTCTCTTATCATCTCCAACAGTTGTGGATAGTGATTGTCTGAAATTGGCCACCATGGTGATAAACGTCCACTTCTTTATTAAACCAACAGTAAAAAGCTCACATTTACTGGCATCAGTAAAGGAGGCTTTTAGTCCATTTTCACATAGAGAGTGTGACACATAATTATGGGGCGGGGGAAGCAGGATAAAAGGTTATGCTGAATTTGATTCAGACCTCCGTTAAATACATATTTTTTCAATGCCCGCAAGCTTAATATAAGGTTGGCTATTTCAAAGTCCATACAGTGTGAGGCAGAACATCTAAATCTGCTTTATGTGGCAGTAAAATGAAACCTTGCATAATTTCACAGAAGTTAGACATCAGCTGGGAGTCTTATTTTACAAAACCTAATTTATTCTTGTGTCATAAACAGAATAAAACTGATTATTGGGTACGGTTTTTTATTCCTTTCTGACAATAGATGCCGGTTCATTATATGATATGCCAATGTGAATGAGCCTTAGGTAATTACGATGGAAGCATTTTCCCTCCTAAGTTATTAAAGTTTTCTCTCACTTTCAACATACTAATGTGAGTAGTTAACAGCATCATTCTATTTTAAACAATGCCTGATTTCATTTAATGCAATGATGCATAACTTTCATTAAAGCGTAAGTGCAGAAAAATTGCAAAAAATTAACATCTAAACATGGGGAAAAAATAATCCTAAAAGCAGGGGTGCAGCAGCATACAGTGGTGGTAATTACTCCTGTCAAGTTTAGCCTTGTATAAAATGGGATGGGATGGGATGGGAGCAGCTGTGATTTGATAATTTATCAGTCTTTCTACTATGCATATTTTAACACACAAAACAGATTACAGTACTTCTTGAAAGATTTGCTCAAGTATTGTTTGAGATATATTTGAATGCAAAATGGGATAAACTTTTTCCAAATGCAATGAATTCTTCTCTGAAATTGTGTCTTGTACATTTCAAGGCAAGTAAATTCCTCAATGAAAGCTGCCTCAGTTAATGATGCTAAAATAAAAATCTGTAGTTACTAGCTCTGCATACAGTAGTAATCCTTTTTTTTCCAGCTTTCCAAACTTGGAATAAATTGTTGCATAATAAGTTACCAGTTTTTAATTTTATTTTTTTTACTAATTATTAGTTTTCTCTCAAGACAGTTGTATCTTACTTGTGATGATGATATCCCTTTAAGAACCTGCTTGTTTGTCAGCACAGTCTAGCCTTGCAGAGATGCATATGTTGTCACATTTTTTCTGAAAGTGGAAGTCTGCACTAGATACCGAGAGGCACCGCATGTTAATAAGCGTACAGGTGATATGCTGGCTACATGTCCCGGGGGGGGGGGGCACTCAGGATGGGTCAGGTCGGGGAACTGAATAAGTATTCAAGAATGATCCCGCTGATCAACCCCACTGATCAACGATCCCGCTGATCAACCCGTACATAGAGGGTAGAGTGGACCAAAAGAGACATGATGCTGGCTGGCCCTGCCCCCGCACTGCAGTCAGTGCCCTTCTCCAGCCATGATGGGCAGCCATGGCAGCCCCTGCACTGGGGCCGGGATGACGGCGCAAACACATGGAGTAAAAACAGATGTGCAGCTGCCTCAGCTGATTCGCATCCCAATGAAGGGGAGCCATCCCCAGATGGGTCAGCTCATGGAATAGAACACACAATTCTGTGCCTTGACCGAACAGATGAGGGGCTGAGGAGCAACACGTGGCCAGATGGCTTTGCTCACATGCTGCAGTCAGTTCCCTGCCCTCTGCTGTGATGGGCATCCATGGCTTCCAATAACAGGCAGCCATGGCTGGCTGTGTTGATAAACCCCACACACCAGGGGGTGGGTATGAAAACAGATGTACCTTCTTAGTTCAGCCCACTCTGGCTCATCTGGGTGGTTCCTGGGACTGGAAGGACTATGGACCGAGTTCATTGCAGACCCACGTTCCCAGCTCAGTCATCTACCCCACCGAGGTCTGAACCAGACCCACAGCTGGCAGGCATGAAACAGATATGCGGGTTCAGCCCTGGCCCAGGTAGACCAAAGCAGGCCAAACTAGGTCCCCATCATGTTTGTTAGCATTCATGTATTAACACCCTGCTATGGCCCACCTGGGTGGCCCTTGGGCCCAGACTGTGGCTCCAGTTCCTCCCGGGCCCAAATTTTCTGAGCAGCTGCCTACCTGGTTTGGGACTTCAATGGGCACACATCTGGTGGCCTGCTAACAGACAGGTGGGTAAGAATCTTGCATAGGTGGGCCATACCAGGCCATAGTGGGGAACATCATGTTTATTAACACCCACAGACATTAGAGACAGAGTCTGGGTAAAACCTCTAAATACCTGTCTCTTTTGAGCTCTGTCTTAAGACTCCTTAAGAATCCAAATGCCACATACTAACCGCTAGTCTATTTGAAAGTGAAACACTCAGGGTATTTTCAGAAGTGACGCTACCACGCTTAGACCCAATCTGGGGTAATGGCCACCACCCCCGCCCCAGGGTAGAGCGATACCCAGAACAGACATGATGGTGCTCCTTGCTGCACTTTGCCCCGAACTGTGGTAGCGCTTACCATTGGCTGTTTCCCGTGATTTTTTAAAATCACAACTGGTGGTAACTGCTACCATGGTTTGGAGCAAAGCGTGGTGAACATCTGGAAGCTGTCAAACAGAAGTGACAGTGGTTGTGACCCTGGGGTGGGGTTAAGTGCAGTAAAGCATGGGGTGAAAACAGACATGACGCTAACCACACTTTAACCACACTTGGTGATAATTTATGCATGTTGCAGGGCTGTATAGGGCACCAATACAGCCCTGCAACATGCATAAATGATCACCAAGTCTGGTTAAAGTGTGGTTAGCATCATGTCTGCTTTCACCCATGGTTAAGCATGGTAGTGTCACTTCTGAAAACACCCTCAATGGGCATAGGTACTGAAGTACCATTTATCCATGAAGCACTGAATAGGATCTAGAAGACTTAATGAAACAATTAAAACAAATCATACAGATAGTGCTTCCAAGCGAGTGGTAAAACACATTGACTAGAGCAAAATATAGTTTTCTACTACCTATGTTTCACATGTTCTGTTAATAAACATTTTTGTCTCTCTCTTTCTGAGCATTCAGTATATTCAATCATTATATTGTCTTCAAAATATGTGTTTGCTTGTTTGTTTTTAAAAGTCACTAAGTCAGTAAGCATTGAAGATCCTTATATTTTATTTATTTATTTATTTATTTAACAAAATTTGTGCCCTGCTCTTCCCGCCATAGGCAGCCCAGAGCGGCTAACAACAATAGATTGTAAGCTCTCGGGCAGGGACCGTGTCTATTTTATTCTCTGTAAAGTGCAAGGTACATTGCTTGCGCTATATAAAAGCTAATAATAATAATAATAATACAATTTAAAAACACTTTAAAAGATAATCAAAAACAGGAGAAAAAAACACACTCCGCCCATGGCCATCCCCACCCACCCTTGCCCTTCTCCCTTGCCAAATGACTGATGGAACAGTCAGGTCTTACAGTTCCAGTGGAAGGCCAGGAGGTCAAGGGCCAGACGGGCCCCCACCGGGAAGGAATTCCAAAGGTGTGGCCTGGTCGCTGAGAATGCCCTATTGTGTGTGGCCCCCCAGGAAACTGGGGGGACCGCCAACATGGCACCCCTGGAAGACTTCAGGGGCTGATCTAGAACCCGGGGAGTGAGGCAGTCTCACAAATAAGCAGGGCCCAGGCCATGTAAGGCTTTATAGGTTAAAACCAACACTTTGAATTGGGCCCGGAAAACTACTGGCAGCCAGTGCAGAGAACGGAGCACTGGCGTAATATGCTCCCGGCGACCCAGTCCCAGTAGGACTTACATAACGAGTAAACCTTGCTCATGTGATTCAGTGAAACTCTGTGCTTATGTATCCAACTGGAAGTGTAGTCCAACTCTAACTGAATCTCGACTATCACCTCTTCCCTCCTTGAGCACTTATGCAACTCTAATTCATTGTTCTTAATGACAGTTTTAGCACAAAGATGAAAAATAAGACCCTCCCCACCCCAAGTACAAGCTATATTCTGAGAGAGAAGCCGAGGGTAAGGTTTTCTATTGACTTTAGGGGCTTCAAAGGAGGAGGGCCAAGAGATGCTTGTGTTCACGGGTGCCAGCGGAGGTGTAAACAACTGCATCACTTAGAGTACAAAGATTGAGGCTCTAATTACAAAGATCGAAGCTACCGGGACCTCACGTGTGGAGTCCTGCAGGGTGCCATTCTGTCCCCCCTCTTGTTTAACATCTATATGCAGCCGTTAGGGGAGATCGTGAGGGGGTTTCAGGGCATGCAGTGTCATCAGTATGCTGATGACACTCAGCTNACAAAACCGAACCCTGCGGGACCCCACACGAGAGGTCTCGGTAAGATGAAAAACAATCACCGAGTACCACCCGCTGAGTTCTTACAGTCAGGAATGAGCAGAAACATTCAAGAACGATCCCGTCCACCCCTGCACTGTCCCGCAGGAGCATCACCAACATCTCGTGGTCAACGGTATCAAATGCTGTTGACAGATCAAAAAGGACCAATAGGGTTGAACGACCCTGGTCCTTTTCCTGGTGAAGATCATCCACCAGGGCCACAAGTGCTGTCTTGGTGCCATGACCCAGACAGAAGCCAGACTGAGAAGGATCAAGATAACCAATGCTGTTGAGATGCCCCTGCAGATATTTTGTACTAGATAAAATGAAAGGTCCCCACAGTACTCAATAAACTATTCTTTGCTGTGGCAAAAATCAGAAGATTTAATGGTTTTGCTTGTTTGTTTTGTTTTGGGTTTTTCTATCAATATCAAAGGGAACTATCAACACAATGAAATAAAGGTCTATAATATTCTAAGCACTCACCAGTTGCAAGTTTAGGGCCTATGTACTTGTGTAATGTTTACTTGCATATGCAAAGGAATCCCTGCACCAATGGAGCCTGCTTTGGAGAGAGACAAAACTGGAACAGAGTGCCCGGAATATATGCAGGGTTTTGGCCATGACTAAAGTCATTGCAAGATTTTGACCCTTTTCAGATGGTTGCTGCCCACCAAGGGATTATCTTACTCTCATATGGAGTACAACAAGAAAGCTGCTTGCCAGTTGGGCGGGAAGTGGATATAAGTCTGAGGGCAGAGCTCAGGAAAAGGCTAAGCTCAACAGGAAGCTTGCCTCAAAGGCAACTGGGGTCTTGCCTTGCTGTACTTCACATAGAAAGGGAGAAGATACTGGGACATCACCTGAAGCCTTGAGTAATCAACCCTGAAGACAGGTCACAAATTTTAATTGTGAGCCAGGGCTGCATCATTGGAACTTGAAAGGAGCTGCCCATGAGCTCATGCACATGGATCTCCTATCTTACACATGGTAGACCTCCGTCCAGAAAGGGAACTGGTAGATCACAAAGACAATGGGTGTAAATAGATGGATGGAAGCTTTGGGGGTGCTCACGGATGCCACTGTCACCCCAGGGTGACTGGTTGGTCTGAAGTGCGCTCACTAGATATGTGCCACGGAGCAGACTGGGGCTGCCCTGGGACAGCCCAGCATGGTGTTCTCTACAAGTTCATGGAGCAAGCCATGTAGAGAAGACCAGCCAAACCCAGGGCAATGGCTGAATGCTCTGCTGTCCATGTTGGGGAGACCCATTGTGCCTCTCCATCCGTTGCCCTGTTCAGCACCATGTAGTCACAGATGTCAGTGTAGTGTAATTACCCACAACACTATGGTTTGGAGCAGGGAGGGCACTGTTTGGGTAGCCTGTGGCC